>CM067096.1:600000-1012910 GCA_034008185.1 Gorsachius magnificus
TTCTGGATGCCACCAAACCGCCTGTTATTTCACCCGGTACCAAGCCAAGTCAAAAAGAGGACACTAGGTTGGACTCATTGCTGATCTGACCCAGCACAGAAATGCCTGTGTTACAAACCCAATGCCATATAAAGCAGCAGAAAATAATTGGGCAGCATCTGGAGGAAAATTTCCTCTTTATAAAGCTTCTTCTTTCTGGCACGTGCATTTTGTAACCTAAGCGAATAAAACACTCTTGAATAGAGACCCGCAGAGAAGCGTCATGTTTCAAAAACCTCCACTGTCATTGGCAAAGATCTTCCACTGAGCTGCGAGGTTCAGCCCAACAGATCCCAGTGGGCTTCCTGACTAAAGGTGTTTGCTCTTTCTCTTAGGTGATGCCTTCAGTTATCAAGAACTGGCAGGCCCAGATGCACTCCGAGAGCCCCCATAGGCATTTTCCTGGCAGTCCCACACCAAGCGCTCGGGCCAGAGCTCTTCCCATGCCCAATGGATCCCGGTGTCTCCAGGACAGACGGGTGAATGTGCCGCTGGCCGACCCCGCTGTCATTGGATGCTGGGATACGGCTCAGTGATTTTAATTGACAGGTTAAATACTGAAGACTAAACTCACGGGAAATGGCTATTGCTCTGCTATCTACTACCTGAGCATGCTCACATATGGCCTTATTCATGTGAATTTAAGCTGAATTAGTCAGAAGGTTTGTTGCATGCTGCATTTGAAGAGTGCTGAGAATTTACAGTTCTCAAGTAACCCCCTAATGCAAACAACCTGCCTCAACCTGATGTACTTTTTTCAGCCAGAGGTGCGCTTGTCTGACGCAATTCAACTTGTATTTCCATCCGGCCATAAAAATCTGTCATCATATTTGCAAGCACAGAAATTGAAGCAGCCCTTTAGCCCCAAACATACCGGGGTTAGGCTTTGAACTCTATCACAAAAATAAAAAGGACCGGAGGCTACTTTGTTAACCAGCCGCACCGTCCCCGACTCCTCCTGCTGGGATCCACCAGGCCAGAGAGCTGGGGGATGTTGTGAATCAAAGCGTATTTTTTTTTTTAGTCTAATAATTTATCCTGATAATTAGATGTGAACCCAAACCAATCCATCCTAAGAATATTCCTCTTTCTGATATTAATTGGAAGCCCAATTGTACGAAGTGCAAGCAGCGACTCTGCTTTTAGGGTGCCCAGCTAGGAACTCCCTAGTGCTGCTGTTTCCGACTTGGCAGGTTTAAAAATTTGTTTGAGCAAAAGATCAAACGAATTGGCTTTGCAGCAAATGTACCACATCTTGCGAATTCCCTGGACAAGCTAAAAATCCATTTACAAGGGAAACAAAGTTTCACCCTTTAACTAGGAAGTGATGACAGCTGCTCAGGAATTGTCAATGTTTATTAAAAAATACTCTGGAGTGGTTCCTTCA
The DNA here is from genome assembly GCA_034008185.1 of Gorsachius magnificus. Classification (NCBI taxonomy): domain Eukaryota; kingdom Metazoa; phylum Chordata; class Aves; order Pelecaniformes; family Ardeidae; genus Gorsachius; species Gorsachius magnificus. The sequence continues at coordinate 601,427 of CM067096.1, forward strand.
ATATTGAGCTTTGCTTTATCTGCCTCCAGATCGAAACAGCACATGCTTTGATAACTGAATGAAAACCTCAGTTTATTTTCCTGCTAGCTTTTCGGCTTCCAAAATTGTTGTTGTTATGGAGCTGCTCAGCGATTCATGACAGATACGCATACATCTTGCTACTTATAACACACAAGCTGGGCTATTTTTTTTTTTTCTTTTTTTTTTTACTAGCAGGGCAGAAAGCAGTTTGGGAGACAACTCTCCTAAAAACGCACACGGAGCTGCTGCTGCCCAAATTTTGACAGGCCCCACTGCTTCTGCTGCCTCTGTGCAAGCTCGGTGCTTACAAAGACACAGTTCAGGGAGGGGAAACGCACTCCACCCCCCCAGGCCTTTCTGCTAAGTGAGGTTTTCATTTTGCTTACCTTAAAATCGTTAATATGCAAGAACTCATCAATGATAGATTTGCATTTTCTCTCTATTTCCTCTTCTGATAGCGAAGGCTTTTCTTGAGCTGGAGCTGGGGGAGCTTCTGGCTTGGCTGGGAGAAATATAAGGAAAAAAAAACCAAACCACATTTGGAAAAGGATAATCAGCATAATTTTCAGAAAAGAGACGTCACTGGAGCAAGGTGTGTTCCCTGCCCCATCATCGGGCACGGGTCACTTCTTCCTTGGCTCCACTTCCCCCTGTATGAACTCCCAGTATTTCTGTAAATCAACCTTCTCGTAGAAATGCAGCTGGCAATGGCACAGCCTGCAACACCTCCAAAGCTCTCAATGGACATTAAGAATTAAACTTGGAGCCGTTACAGCATGCCGCAAATTTCAAATCTTGCTGATCCGTGGGGGCAGCAACCCAAAGCGATCTCCTGACCACCTCTTCAAAACCTTGTAAAGAGCTTCACAGGGACCAAAGTCCCAAAGCTTCAAGACGTGAGTGTCCTGTGTTGTGGCAGTTGAGATGTATTCCTCACTGTAGCAGTTTCTAGATCTTTCCCAGGGAAGGAGCAAACCACTGTACTTACTGCAACAGTTCCATCCGCAGGGAACATTGCCCTATGTGTCCTCAGTATTTTCTCGCTAACAAATCAGCTCAAGCTGGCAGGAGCCAAAAGCGGGAGCTGCAGCACTGATGAGGTGACACGCCATGCCACACTGCACCGAGACCTGCTTGGGACAAGTGCTGGCCACAATGCAGCGCTAAAGATACTGTGCACGGTATGTCCCACATCCAGATCACCGCTCTGGCCCTGGGAAATGTTTGGGAAGGGTAGATACAGCTTCACTGGGCACTGAAGCAGCAGTTCCGCAGAACTGATGCTGATTTTAGGGACTTCTAACCCAGAAACCAGTAGCAACAGTGACAGGATACGAGCAGGCAAGACAATGCCGTGGCACTGTGGTGGTTGGCTGCTCTCTCCAGCCGTTCAGCTTGACGGATCCTAGGGAGGAGCTGGGGAGAGGAGGTGATGCCAAGGCCTGTATGAATCAGCTGCGTTACCAGCCATTGGGAGGCAGATCACCACTATCGCAGCTTGACAACGCGTCACTGTGGGCCAAATATTCACACCGCTGCACGGAAACCTGTCACCACTTCTGATAGATTTTTCCCTTCTGCTTTTTCACACACCCAGCAAGATTCCCCGAGCGCAGATGAGCCGCTTACCAGGCTCCTTGGGTTTGTTCCTCTCTGCCTCTGTGCTGTTCCTGTCCACCTCCATGCCACCTGTTAACTGCTTCACTGTTTCCAGCATCTCCCTCCGCTGCTCCTCTTGTGCCTGGTTGTCGAGCAGCAGCTCTTTACTGCTGCTGCCCCGTAGGAAGGTGTTGGGACGGGAGAGGGAAGGTGGGAGCGGTTTGTCGTTCTTCTCCCTGCCTGTGCTCCCGCGACTGCAGAACAAAACCACAGGCGCTTAAAGGTGATGCCATGCTCGCAATGCCAGTAATGTCAGAAAAGACACCAGGAAGCTTTATGGTAAAAGGAAAAAACCCACAACCCAAACCCAGCACAATTGTTGTCTCAACTTTTTACAGTTGTAGCTACACAGAATATAATTGAAATTAACTCAAGTCTCAGAGATGCAGAAACACAAATATCCACAGAGCAGACAGGTAGAGCCAACGCTTCCTAGAGAACACACAGAAAAGCAATAAAGTCCTAACAGCACCCATTTTATGTATAGAACGGTGAGTTTTAGAACGTAAAGGCACTGTTTTACTGTGAAATTGTATGAGCGGTGTATTTTTTTTACCCATTTATTGAAAAATAGTTTCAGAATAGTGAAGGTTACCAGCAACAGGTGACAAGGATCTGTCTTATTAATTACTGTGTTAATGAGTAAGATGGGCAAAACGATACCAAAATGGAATAATCTCCAGGTAAGCCAGAGTTTTAGGTGAAATAGGAGGGAAAACATCAGAGGGGCAAACCCAAGAAAACTGCCCAGCAACTGGCGTGTACTGGAAGAACCAGGGACATTTTAAATGAACTGTACATTTATAAACCATGCCTAGAGTTAATAAATTATTGAGGGTTAATACATGTTTCATGCTACGAGCTGGAGTGGCTGCAGCCCTGATGAAACCAGGGTGTGTGAGAGCACGGCACAGCCATGGTGCAGAAGCGTGGGCAGGCTCGTTCACACCTCATGGGAAGGCTCAGACACAGCCAGAGAGTTTTAAGAGCCTGGCTAAATTTCTGGAAGGTTTTTAGGTGCATTTTTCTGGATAAATAAACCAACTGACCTGGCTGAATCCACGGCTGTTGAATACAACCTGCATACCTGTTTATTAGAACGTTTTATCTGAAGAGTTTTTAACCTGTTCTAAAGCACCAGCAAGTGTATCCTTTAGATAAAGGGCGACTGAAAGGTAGGAACTAAAACATTCACCATAATGGCTTTAAAAATTAATACCACCTGTCTCTCCTATGGTATTATAAAAGATGCATGTGGTTTAAGTTAGCTCAAAGTACAGAGGGTGGGAAAAAGACCCAGCTGTTCCTGGAAACTCATGAAATCCTATTTTTTTCTGTGTGCTGGTAACTAGAGCAGCAAGTGGAAAGCGCAGGAGTACAGGACAGCGGAAGGGAAAAATCACCGGCGGGCCGAAGCTTACCTAGTTAAGGCCCTGCGAGAGTCTAATTCCGAGGATGCGGATGAGGCAGATACAGATGAGACTGGAGGCTGCAGTGCAGAAAATCTGTTCAAACTAGTGGCACTTGGTCGCAAGGAGTCTGGGAGATTGTAAAGACAACACAGAGAGGAGCGACAACAAGGTCAGTAGCTGCTGACACCTTGGCAGCACAAAATCATTTAAGCAAGAGCTCTTTTCGGAGCCATGGGGAGAGAACTGAAGGGAAAAGGCTCGTCCTGCCTGACTTTAACCCTGCTCGCCAGGCAGTCACACACAGAAACGAGCGTTCCCACCCAGATCCGCTCTTGGCAAGGACGTCTGGCAGCAAAGCAGAGGGTAAGGACCTGTCCTGACTTACCCATCTCGCTCGCCTTTGCTCCGCCACTGCTGCCCTTTCCCCAGCTGCCCAACTGGGCTTTAGGCACAAGCTGAATCTTCTCATCTATTGTGGGCTATAAAACACATCAGGACACACCATTACAAGTGCAAATCATACATCTTAATTATAAACAGGGGTATTTTTTGCAACAATCCCTGTCTTGAGAATACCAAAATACGCTTTTAGCACATTTTTGGAAGACCAAAGCCTAGACAGAGTTCACAAACAGCCTCTTCCAAAGTGTCAGTGAAAACATTCCTGGTGACTGGGCGCTTCCCTTTATTGGGAACCCTGAAGCTCAGTAAGGAGGATAAAGCAAAGCATATGAGTGCTTGAAAATGTTCTGTTTGTTTGTGACGAGTTCTGCTGTCCTCTCCACCTACCAGACATGGCTCTGGGGGGAACCTGCACAGTAACAAACAGAACTCAGAGGGCAAAGAACAACAATAGGTTGCAGAACTTTGAGGGGAAAAGTAGTGTCTGACAAGAAGAGAACATTGATTTTACAGTGCTCAGAAGGTGAGTTTATTGACAAGGAGCTTGTGACCCCGCAGATCTCTTTGTGTGAGCTCCCCCCACTTTCCGACAATGCAGCTGTGGTGCAGCTAGCTCTGTCTGTACGGTATTTGTACTAAATGGAGTAGAAGAACATGTCCCAGATGAGCTGTAAGCCCAGACAAAAGCAGGCCGAATCCCTCCTGCTAATTAAGTTTTGGAGTCTGTTTTATGAATTTTACAAGGAACAAACCGAGCTTGATCTGCAGTCTGCCCAGGTTCTGCTTTACAGCTCTCTGAGCACCCAGGCACGGAGAGTAAAATTCAGGGAGAGTGATATTAATTGGGACAGAGGAATGTCTAGGAAAAACCCTGATTTATGTGAAAGACTGCGCTCTCCTTGGCAAGAAATCCCAAAGCTGTTCCGAAGATCATTAAAAAAGGAGAAATCTCCAAGCTTGCCTAACCTGCAGCCTGAAATAAATGTCCCCAAATCACCACTTTACTGGTAAAATGACAGGAAGATGCTCATCTGGAGGAAGGATGTGAACGTTTAACACACACCGAGGGATTCAACTGCACCGCGCAGAAGTCCAGAAACACTGTAAAAGCAGACGCAGCTCTTCTTGTAGGACTTGAGCCTTCCAAGTCCAGAGTGCTGCAATCTGCGACACGTCAGGAATATTTTCTGGTCGCATTGAACATGGCATCCTCATTCTACTAAGAAGCAGCCTCAGAACAGGGTCTTGAGAATTTGAGGCAGCAAAGGATTTCTGTCAGAGGGGTGTTTGAGACTCCTGCTGCAATAGCTATGTCACCATCACACACTATAGCTCAGCTCACAATCTCTTTAATAAAAACCATAGATCTTCCACCTCAGAGAACTTCTGGGTCACTAAAAGGACACTATAAACCTGAGGAAAAGCGTATGCATACTCCTTTCCCTCAGAACAAGCAAAATAGGAACATTCAGAAGACAACAGTCTTCCTTCGTGCTTTATTGACGCACAGTGCTAACTCTGGGGACTTAAAGTGTCCCAAAAAACCAAGTTTTGACCTGTAAACACCATAATGGTCTTTCCTAGACAGGCAGATACAAAAAGGTAAGACCTCAGCATTTTTGTTGCTCTGGACGAGTCTTGTGCTGGCACCTACCTTGGTGATTTTAAGGAACTTGGTGGGGTCCAGCACTCTGCTGTTCTTTGCCCCCTGCACAGTGTTCCAACCGCCTTCATCGACCCGCTGGACACCTGCCAGATGACAAACACAGCTGCCCTTAGCTCATCCCCGCTGCTCCAGCAGCACCCCAGGAGAACACAGGAGGAGGAAAAGGGCATGTTTCTGCTAAGCCTCAGCCCAATTCTGTGAAGAAATGATGAGTTTTGGAGTGTTTCCTCAGCCCAAGGTGACACAACTAGATTGCCTGACTTTATTATTACGAAATAGCCTTGACATAAAAGACCTCACCGTTCTCAAGGGCTGGCTGTGGTAGTGATTATTCCTGGTTAGATTTCTCAGCGTGTGCTCTGGATGTGGCTGCACATACTGCGTGTTCACAAGCTCGCCAAAGGAGCAGACAAGACACTGTTGCTAACCCAAAGCTGCATTTGCAGCACTGATTTCAGCAGTGCTGGGCTAGTCTAGACACAGAACCATCAGGCAGTCCCGAGTCCCTTACCTTCTCCCGATGCCAGTTTTAGGATAATTAAAACAAAACCTACATGCGTTTTCTTTATGCCCTGTTTTCATGGCACTTTTCATTTGACAATCCTTGGTATTAAAGAATCCCAAAGATGACTTTCTCCTTGCCCTGCTCTGTCCCAGTCTTCATTTTCCCAGTCACTCCAAATTCATCTGCAGGTAGTGCCAGCCTCAAGGGCTGGTAGAGATTTAAGGTAATGCCGAGACACTTTCTCATGCTGAGTTAACACCTCACAACTTTAACAGCTAAAGAGAACACGGTCACTCTCGAAATTAAATGCTGCTCTGTGCAAGAAGGGGTGGCAAATCTGACTCCTTCATAGTAACTTGTTATAACAGATTTCTGGTGGCCTGTCATGAAATCAAACAGGGTTTGCGCCAATGCAAAACTTAAACACTATTGGGCTGTGATTGTTTACTGTTACCCCAAGGGATTTGCCCCCATAAAATCCACACAGCCATTCCACGGCAAGTCTGCTCCTTCTCCAGCCTCGGCTGTAATCAGGCCCCAATTCCCTTTGCTCACTACACTTAAGAAAAAAAAACAGACTTGTATGTGGGATTCTGACTATGGCCGCTGGATGGAAAATGACTGAAACAAGCAGCCAGCTTGGCTTTTACTTTACCCGGTCTCCTCTTCTCTTTGGTCATGAGCTGTTGGACCTTCCTCTGTTCTTCTTGCTCTTCAATCTTGGCTTCCTTATGAATCTGCTCAATGGTCTTCGGGCCCTGGTCTGCTCTCCGTGACACCCAGTTGCACTAGGAAAGGAACAAACAATGTGCTCAGAGATACTTCCAGGGGAGCATCGTGAACTTTGAACACTGCAAATGAGGCCTAATCCTCCCACCCTCGCGATGTCCTCGAGAGGCTGCTCCCCGAGGGACTGGGGAAGTCTTTGTGGAGCTGGGTCACGTTGCAGACATGCTTATCCCAGCACCACAGGCCAAAGCCACGTGCTCTGGTATAAAGACTGTGTTATATGTTTTGGCAGAGAATGGAGGCTGCGGTGAAGACCTGACTTGGGAGAGGCATGACTGAATTCAAGACATTTTAACTCCTAGCATCCTGCATGTTCCCAGTTTTCCAGTCTTTCTAGGTTCGGAGGAAAGAGGCGTACGAGAGGGAGGCTGCTGTCACTGTCTATCTGTTCGTTACTGACACTGTTTGTTGCAGCCTCTCCTCCAAGCTTGAGGGGAAAAAATAAAACCCTGAAAATAAAGAAGCGACTGCATTTCATCTGGAGACGGTGCTTTGCTGCTCCAGGGACGTGATGACCAAGATGGGAATCCTGCAGAGAGAGGTGGAGCTGTCTCTCCACAAAACATTTCCACTGCTTGATGTGTCTATTCAGCCAAACACTGCAGAGATCCATCTATCCACAGAATAACCAGACTGTCTCTTGATCTTGCTACAAGCTCATTACAACTTGTGGGGTAGTTATTTTTGTGTACCCTGCAGTCAAAATGGTGACTTCAGCCTCCACAAAACCCCAAACAGGCTGCAAAACAGCAATTTGAGGTATGAGGAAAATCCGCTCAGGACTTCAGTCAAGTGCTGTCTCGTGGCTAAAGCCACGCTGCTACCAGCACCGACATGGGTGAAATTACAGGCACTGGGGAAGGTTTGTGCAACCTGTAGTCACGTCTTCAACTGCACAGCGTAGACACCCCCTTCGCTGTACGAGACTCCAGCTTTAACATCCCTGTCTGCACTCCATGTGTACTTGTCTACACCGTGTTATCTCCTACCTGTCATTTTCAGAGCTTGGCGTGGACCCGCCATCATCGCGCTCTGACGGAGCGCAGCCTCCATTTGCTTTTGGCTGCACCATACGGCCAGTAAACAACCAGCAGCTGCCTGGTTGTGCTAGCAATGCAGGCTGATACAGGACCATCTTTCGATGAAATCTGTACCGCTGTGAAAAAGAGCCTGCACAGTTTTTACAGCCCCACTAACCGGTCCCCCTCACTTGCGGGGTACGCATCTCAGAGCACTTTGGTCCCATTGGCACAAGTAAGCACTGGCAGGAAACAGTTACACCCAGAGTACACGGGAACAAAGGCAGCAAAGCAGCGCGACTGACACAGACAAGCAGAGGGGATGCTGTGGGGAAAAAAACACCCACAACCTCTCCTGTGAAAAGAACTCAGGTGTGTCCAGCTGCAATGGGGCTGGACGAGGGCCATGAGAAACCGGTGCGGGCGCGTGTCTAACATTAAGCAGAACCAAAACACCCAACACAAGCACTTTGCCTCTCTACCAGCCTTGGCCTTCATGAAGGCAAAATGGAGAGATTTCTTGTCTTTACAGCCAGACTTTTGGGATGAGGGGCACAAATTTCCCCCCCCAACATCCCATTTCTGCTGTAAATACTGTAAATCCCCACTCTTAGACGAGAGCTCTTCCAGCCCAGACATTTTCTTACATGAGTTGGCACCTACCAGCCTTAGGTCTATTACATCCTGAAGCATGAACCGAATCCTTGAAGATGTTTTCCTCTCTTTCACAATCTTCTCCATCTGATTAAAATACTGGTCCATGCGAGGCTACACAAGAGAAACATCATCATCATCATCGTGTCTTGGAAGAAAATGAGAACACTCCCTCGGGTGGGGAGTCGGTGGGTGCTGCATTACAGCATTTCTGTGCCAGAAATGTGTCTGGGCACCCAGAGTTGCTCTCTGGAGAAGCTCGGTCTCATACGCTCCCCCATGCTGGATTTGAGTGTGCACAGTGCAGGAAACGAGGCACAACCCTGTGGGCCCCCCTCCATTTAGCACACACTTTCTCTGTGTTATTCGTTACTCAAACAATCTGCACCGCCTGCATGTACATAATAAACTTGCCAACCATTAAAAAAAAAGTGGGCTTTTTTTCATGGTACAGCTATGCTGTCACCGAAAAAGGGAGTCCTGCTCTACCTCCAAGCTCCTCCTTTTCATATCAGCAAGTGTGCTCACCTCAGCCTGAGAAAAACCATCTCAGGAAACTAAACGGGCTTTAAACTAACCCTGTGAACATCGCTTTGATGCTTTACCTCCCTGAACTGTCTCAGCTGGGGTCAGGCAAGAGGAGCAGGGGCAGAAGTACTGCTCCGCTCAGCAAGAAGCTGTTTAACGGGCTTAGCTGTAGTGGGAAATCCCACAGGCTCCTTTTCATCCAGAAAGCCATGATGTGATGGAATTCAAATCAGTTTGCACCAAGACATGAAATGGTATCACCAGAGAAGCCTCCATTAGGTCTAAATTCAACTCGCCAGGCTCCAAAAAGCCTTTTCCCCCAAAATGGGGGCTCTGGCTGTTTCAAACAAAACGTTTCAGGGCAGTTTTATAAAAGGTTTCCTACTCCCTTCACTAAAAACTAGCTGAACCCTTTTCCTTATTTCTTAAATAAACAAGAAAAACCCTATTAAAATTTGGGTCTGGCCTTGCCTTGGAAAGTTTCAGCTCAGAGCAAATGTTTCCAAAGTTAGGAATGATGGGGAAAATATTTAAAATGGACTTCGTCCAGAAGCTTTAATTGTAACTATCACTAACACCTCAGGTTCAATAAAAACACATAATAAAACGTCTACCCCTTTAATAGAAAATAAAGGATTCTCACTCAGTCTTGATAGAAATAACAAATCACAAAGATGGGACGCGGGCAGCTTCTCACAACGGGTAACACAACATCTGCAAAGCATTTCCCTGCTGCGTGCATGCTCCATGCTACATGGTGCCATGGCTCGAGCTTGCAGACCCGGCCAGCGCACCGAAATGTTGGCTCTTACAGGCTTTCCATGCTCACAAAGACTGAAACAGCATCCAGGACTCATCCAACATGACCTCAGCTACTGCTCAGAAGTCAGACCCTGTTTTCTTCCCAAAGCACAGGGAGAAATTTAACACACCTGCTGCTGTGTGAACAGTGTAGGGTATTTAGCCGAGGGGATAAGCGGTAAACAGTGCTGTTTTGGTCAACGCTCCACAAAAATAGTTTGGGAAACTGTTTCCCCATAAGGATCAGGATTGATCCGCCATGATCCCTGCGATCCAGCGCACTTGTGAGGGAACTCCCTTCCCAGAGCAGCTGAAAACAATTGGCTCAGTTTGTTTCCAGAGCTGAGTCCAACTGATTTCTGGCAAAACCCTCGAATGCTTTTTCATCCCAAGTCTGGCTTTTGCGAAGGAGCAGCAGATCATCTGTGCCAAGAGAAGCCGACTGAGCGCGTCATGCTCCGTGCTACATATACATTTGTTGGGAAGTCGGGAGGAGGAATGCTGGAGCGCTGCAGTTGCAAAACAGCCGCTTCATTCCAGTGTAGCTGGAGATGATGACGACACAAAATAAATTCATCCACCGAGGTTCAGGTGGGGGTTTAGGCCAGTTAATGAGGGTTTTTCTTAGATTTAACCTGAACAACATGTTCAGTGGTAGATTTTGTAGGTAACATAAGCCTTCAGTGGTAAAGAAACAACTCTACATCTTAATGTTTTGGAAACCACAGATAAGAGGCAAATTCTATTTGGAAAAAGAAACCCACAGGGCATGTTGGGCACTTTTAGACTGTGTCCTTGGATGAAATATTTGGAAACAAGTAGCAACTGGAGAACCTGTTGAAAATGGTACAGACTCTTATTAGGAAGGGGCAGAGATGAGGGAGTGAGACCAGGTTGTGATGAAACATCCACAGAAGAGCAGATGATTTCCTCATGCCATACAGAAATTCCCAATGAAAAAGATAAATCCTCAAAGAAAAACACCCCACACCCATTTTTCCATCCCTGCCCTGAAAGCCTCATCTCTCGTTCCCGGTCCTGCCCTACCTTTGCTTTCTCAAAGTCCAGGTCCTTGCCAATGGTAGTTAGCAGACGGCAAAGGCACTCGAGGGACTCCTCATCGTGGTTTTTCAGCAACTTCACCACACAGTCATGCATGATAGCCTCCGTCAGCATTTTCAGTTTGAAAAGCTCGCCAATGAATTTTATATTCCCAATGGATCTCCGTCGGGCTTTGTCCTTGGCTTCTTCCAGCTCATCATGGAGCCGTGTCTTCTCCTCTGGCTGTAAAACAGAAAACCAGCTCTAAACCAACATGGTCACAGAGTGCAGAACTCTTCAAAAGATCCAGTTTTATGTTTATAGTTCCCAATGTCCCTGTTTACTCTTTTTCTCCTAAAAACCAAAAAGAGTTGGTATAAACCTGCTAATCAAGGCAGATATTCTTTATTACGCTCAGCCACAATGACAGAATGAAACTCTCGACTCCAAAATTCCCCCCCAGCCAACCGCCATCTTCAAAAGAGATCACTTTCAGAGGGAGCTCTGAGAATTTATGAGGAAAAATACCACTTACAGTGGTAGCAGCTTCAAGTTCTTTCTGCTTCTTTTCAAAGACGTCGTCGTCAGCCTTGTCCTTTTCAAATTCCTTCTGGCAGCGATTTAACAGCAACTTGCGGAAATTTACTGTGCTCCCAGGTTTGTCTGCCATGGGCACTTTCAGCTGTAGAAGCAAGAACATCATCAGCAGAAATAACGGCTAAACTCTACATATGAGCGAGGTTTCCTAGAAGCCATCCATTACATTTTATCATGCACTTCATATTCAGCAATGCAAGTCTACAAGGCCATGACAGTTCAGCATCACATCACGATTTCCAGCTGAGTTTTACATTTCACATGTAAAGTCGCACTCAAAACTTGGCTGACATCACCTCCGCCCAGAGGCAGATGACATTTCCATTCACAGGACCCTTTAAAAAGACACACTGCTTAAAACCACTCTTCTTATGTGCTGAAGACTGTGGAGCTGTGCTCCTTCATTGTGTGTCATGAAGGATTTGGGGGAAGAAGGGATTATTTTGTCCCAAATTCACCATCTGGGAACTAGCTGTCCCAAGGTTGGCTCGGCACCTCAGGCTCCCCTTGGAAATGAGAGAGAAAAATTGGACTTTCCGAACGTGACTCATTGCATCTTGTGACCAGGCAGAGTGAAGTGTCGTCAACTCCAAACAATACATTGCTCCAAGCAAAGCCCTCTGCCTGCAGGCACGGCCGACGAACGTAGAAGAAATCCGTCATGTAAATTATTTTGATCTACATTCAGAAATTAACATTTAACTCTGCTCTTGCCACATTTATATTACTGCCAATCAGTTTGTGGGGATAACGTTCAGAACACTCACAACCGTGCAGAGGAATTCCCATTTGACTTAGGTGGCTCTTACCGTTACAAGACACCTGCACATGTTGGCATACGCCACCGAGAAGCTCGGTTCATCGATAGCCTTCTCGAAGACCAGGTCGATGACCCCTTTCAGCCTCTCTTCTGTATCTACTGTCAGGTCTGTCACTTGCTTCATGAGCTGATTGAACATCTGGGGTGTCAGCTTGTTCAAGATGCTTCGTACCTTGCGGAACAGCTCCTAAAGGACAGGAAAACTCTAAGTTTAAGCACAAATCGAGCAGGTGGTGTTCAGGAATAAGCTAGGATGCATCTTAAAAGGTGAATGGAGGTGATGTCCTACAGGAACTTCGAGGAAGCTGAGTTACACACGGACACACATTTGCGCACAGTCCAGCTCCAGCTCTAACTCAGCTACCAGCTACCAAGGACCAAAGCTGCAGGGCGGGATTTTTGGAAACACCCAAGTGCTTTTTTCAAGTGCGACAGAGGCACAAAGCCTTGCTGCCACCCATCTGAAATATTCTTCCTGATATCAATTTAGCCATAAGATATAAATTAACAGGGAGCGGCCGCCTTCTCCCATAAATAGAGGTAATCAACTTCTCCTATATTTACTTTAAGGCACTTTTTTTTTTTCTATCCAGAATGATAATTAGGTCAACAATGCTGCCGTTAGCCCCGAGAACAGAATTCCAGTGTCCTTCAAGACTATCCCAAACTTATCCTACAAATTACAAGCCTGACCACCGGGCAAACACCTCTGCCCAGAGTGGCTGCCCCACAGAGGAGAGGAGGGGGAGAAAGACACAGCGAGCTTCAGACATGGCGCTGTGGGCTGGGCAGGACAAACCGACAGAGGAACCTCAGTCTTGCGGAGGTTCAGGGCTGAAGCGTAGTCTAAAAGGGGATGAAAAGCAAGTTCTGTGCTGGAAGTCTGAGGTTGTTTGCTTCAGAATAGAGACAAATATTCTAGTAAAACAGCAATAGAAAAACAACCCTGGAAGAGCGGTAGTAGGTTGTCTGGTTTTCCCTATTTAGACTTGCTTAATATACAGGATTGCCATTTAAACTCCAGGTCAAGAATAAACACATGAAAGAAATAATCAAGGTAGGGGAAAGCTGTGATTCAAACTGGAATTCATTGCCCTTTTTCAGTGTCTTACACAATGGCAAAGGCAAATTACCACCCTCCTCCTCCTACTGACTGCCGTACTCAGAAGCGCTTGCTAATGCCCTCACCTGGGTTTTGACATTTTCCGGGTCCTCCGTTTGGTTTTCTCTCTTCAGGCTTGGCTTCCAGGCGTTCTCTGCCTTCTTGAGGTGGACATCCTCCTTCACGCACACGGTGATGATCTTCCTGGGCTCTCTCCTCTGGCCTGGCTGAGATCTCCTTGGTCCAACATTCAACAACTAGGACAAAAACATTCCTTGTTATATCCCCTTTTAAACTCGCATTCTCGATAAAAAAACTCCGGGGCACACGCCAACACCCGCCAATGGCAACGTCGACAATCAGCAACTCCTCCTAGGGCTTTGAGGACTCCCTCTGACCCAGCACACCGCTCCGGGTTGGTCAGAGGGAACATAAAGACACCAAACATGTTTCTCACGGGCAGCTTTTCCCGAAACAGATATGGGATGATGACTGCCTACACACATTGGTGATGCTCCGGATGCTGCTTAAGTGCAGCAGAACTCGACCTGACTGACCAAAACTGCCTCTAGAAAGCCAGAAACTGCATAACTAAGACATCATAGTGAAGGCATATTTAAGGACGAAATCAGTCCTTACAGGTGTATTTCAAATGTGCCATACCACGCAATTAGATAGTGATAAATTAGCAGCTCTCCCCAAAATGTTAAGTTTTATTGGAGATTGCTTCAAACAGAGCCATTTTTGAGACAGGAATTACATAAAACACACAGAAATGAGCATCAGTGCTGCTCCTGCACTGCAGAAACACGGATCCTGAGAGATGTGGGTCAATCTCTTTGTGGTTTCACAGAAGAAAGGGAAACCCAGTACTTTGTTTGAAACGGCATCGAATGCTTCTCTGCAATCCTGCATAACACGATGCTCCCCTCCTGGTCAAACCAGGTATGAAAATGGCGGAAACCGTGGAGTTTTTCATCAGTTGTACAAGCCAGAGGGCATAAGGCACCCCCGGCTCCCTCTGCATCATCCGGGAGCTTCTACTTAAAGACTAAAGGTACCAATGTTTTCAGGAGGTTATTTTTCCCCTGCACTCTTTCATAGCTCTGAATTAATTTATTAGAAATGTCCAACCTCAGTGTAAAAATTAGCGCAGCAACAAAACTCCATTATCAAACCCCATTATTTTCCACAGAAGTAATTAACCTCTTCAGCGGGCAGCAGGCAACCTCCCCATGAAAGACGGGGCATTTAAAACATTTCTTTGTTCCACAAAGGGATTCAGTGAGCATCAGAGAGGCAAAACCATCTCAGTTATTCAAACAGCTTCACTGAATACATGAGGAGAGGCTCTTAGCTGGTGCCTCCCATGTCATCTATCAGCCCCAAACCCACCTTTGCATAATTAAAAAAGAAAATCCTCCTTAAAGGAAGGAGCTTTTACCCACGATTTGAACCACTTGGCTTTGACAACGTAAATATGTGCCGCTGATAAAGCAAATGAACATAATCACCACCACTGCTGGAGTTCTCCTTTGAGCTTAGTTTCGTGGTAACAGCAACAGAATAAGATGTTGTCAAATGACCTCATGCCATGATGTGCTTTGTACGCCAATGCCATGCATGGAAGAGGGCTAAGTGGTGCAGCCTGTTAGCACGCTGCCCCTCCACCAAGGAAGACCTGCGTTCAGATCCCGCTGGCACACACAGAAATAACCCATCAGGGTGGTTCAAACTTTTTTGGGCGCACACTGTAATTGTAACGCAACTGCGCGAGTTGATCTCTCCCAAGAAATCAACAGTGGAACAAGGCAGTGAGAACTGGGATGCTTTCGTGTGTCAGATGCCTTCCTAAAACAGTTGTCACTCCCTCCCTACAACCCCTCTCTGCTGCCACCCAGAGCCCTCCACCGACACTGGTGTGACACAGCAAAGCCTTCTGCGCAGCCCTGCGTTGAGACATCTGCTTCTGGTTTTATGCAATTTCACACCATTTTGCTGACCAGGTTCTAACCACGCTGCAAATGTACAGCCGGGGAGAGAAGAAACTTCCCTCCGGCTGAAAAACCAGACAATATTGCAACAGAAAACCAACCAGTTTCAGCCACGCGGCCCTAGACCTCATCACACACCTCCTTGCCCACGGAAAACTCTGAAACCAGAACCAGACTGGCAGTGTGCCCTGAAAATCAAAATGTTTGCACTCATTTCCCTGAGGAACACTGGCAGAGCTGATGAGAGGTAACCTGCAGCTGCCCTGTTTCTCTTGCATGGAGGCAGCTCTGGTCTGAAGGACCTTCCCACCACAGCCGAGCTGTAACGTGCGAGCACAGAGCCACAGAGGCCCAGTGCTTCCTGGGGTACAGGTCCACACAAAGCCGAAGCATTGGCTTTTCAAGCTCTTAAGGGCCACTCTTGCATCTCCTGAATATCGATCACATTACACGCCACAGCCTTCTCTAATCTGGCTGCCTTCAAGACCAGACCTTTAAGTGCATTAGTAGAACAAAGCCTTTCTTTAAGATTGTACTTTTTTAATATCTGTGAATAAACTTGGTTTAAACCCTTCGCTTAGACTTTCAAAGCAGTGAACAGAAGCCTCCTTTGAATGTGTGATAAAGTAATACACGACTTAAACTTTTAACAGAAAAAATCTGGGCCTTTTTTGGTTCCAAATTTACAAAGCGGCAAGTTAAAGAGGTGCTTAAGCGCATGCCGGGCCTCCTTTTTGTAACCCAGGCCAAGTAAACAATAATGGTTCTGCAGCACCTGCGATTACAGCGCTACAGCTTGCACTGCACTCATATTTTCCACCAAAGGCATGGCGAAGTGCTTACCAGATGTTACTACATTAATCTGAAGTATCTGTCTTCTGGATGAAGAGGGGGGAAAAAAGGAAAGCAGAAAGAAACAGGGACAAGCCTCCTGCAGAGGAGCCAAAACCTCACAGCAACACGGCATGACCTGGCACTCTCCCTCAATGTCCGCTTCCACTCTTAGGACACAAATCACGGCAACGCTTTAAAAAACATCCAAGAAATTAAAGAACTGCTGCTCCCTCTCCAACAGGCATCAAAGGCAGAAGGCAAAACTGAGGTTAGGTGCTAGGAGTGACTCTGCCTTCCGGGGAAGCACAAGAATTGAGGCAGCTCAAGTTTCTATCACCTCTCAAGAAGCATAAAAGCAGACGCATCCCGCCTTGGTGCATGGGGCTGGTCCGGTCCTCTCCAACCCTTGCACCTCATTACCCGCTGCACTCATCTAACTTCTTGTCTACATCAAAATGCATTTATTAGCTGTATTTTGATCCTGTGTAATTACACCCCTTGTGTTGTTCGATGCGACATTTGTTAGTTCTAAAAACAGTCACACAACACGTTGAAGCGAAAAAAAGAAGGAAATAAAAGACAAAAGCCAAGGAAGCAAACCAAAAGATTCTCAACGTGCTGAAAGCTTGTTAGCGCTGAGCTGCTTGACATTATTTCGAGGGCAAGGAATAGGCAGTGGGGTTTAATGGTTTATGGGCATGGCCTGTGTAGAGGTGGAATGACCGAGTGGACAGACAACGCACACGCAGATTTTTTGCCATGCTTTACGATAAGATAACGTCTGATTTTGCTCAGGGCTGAAAACCCTCTCATCCTATAACCACCGATGTCACAGGACAGCGGGGCTTGTTAAAGAACGTTACCTTCCAACCCTCCTCAAGAAAAATGCAAAGAAAGGCTCTACTCTGTAAAGGCGCAAATGTAAGATGTATGTTATGTGCTGAATGCTCCAAATGAACGGGGTAAGCGGGACTTACCTTTTCTCCCCCTTTCCACAGGTCTGCAAAGTGCAGACCCCTCGCGGATCCCGCTCAGGCCAACGTCCCAGCATGCCCTCAGCTGGTGATGTCCCACCCACCACTGAAGACTGCCTAGAGGGGTACAATGCAAGTCTTGTTTCGTTTTTTTTTTAAACACTGTTGCACCTTTTTGTAAAGTTTTCTGCCAGTCGTTCTTTATCAACAGCGGGTGTTAGGGAAAAAGACAACTCTACAAAAAGGTGCAAAGATTTGGGGGGAAAGGGGGGGATTCGGCTTACCCCTATCGGCAGGTTCCTCAATGGTGGGTGAGGCGAGACCAAGAGAGGGCATGCTGGGGAACCGCACCGAGCCAGGGAAGGCAATCCAGGGTTGCTCTGCACTTTGCAGGCCTGCGGAGAGAGAAAGAGCGACAGGGACATTACCAAGATGCCGAGAGGCTCAGGACATTCAGCGCACGAAAGGAGAGAAGGCGCCGGAGTACAACCTGCAAGTCCTAAATACAGGAAGCGATGTCGACCTCAAACAGCATCGAGGTTTCGGGACCAGGTGGTGCTCCGAGAGAAACCATGACACCGCAGCTACTCCAAGACCCCAGAACTGAGGCACCGGCCATGAGACCACTCTCAAACCAGAAATAATACATCAACTCAAAATCAACGGGTTTGGCTCCGAGTCTCCTGGAAATCTGCACACTTGGAAGTCAAGGTTATTCAGTGAACTCTTCTGAAAGCAGCAGTTTTTGGAAGATAAATGATGACTATGTCATTAGATGTATCTAGACGGATACATTGCATGTATCTTAATAGATCGATGAAAAATCAATGACTGCACCTAATGGAGGCAGCCTCCATCCTCCAGCTGCGGCTGACTGGGCAGCACCACGCTGGGGGGCACCCGCACCCTAAGAAAAAGAGACGGCAAAGGCAAGAAGGAAGAATTCAGAGAGGGATTTCAGAATTTGGGCAAAGCCAGACACCGGGAAAAGAAGAGAAAATGAAAGAAAAGAAAAGGAAAAGGCAAGAAAACAAGGAATGAAGTGACCAAAGCAAAGGAACATGTGAAAGCATAGAGAAAGCAAGAACATACATAGGCGCTGTGTACATTCTCTTTTTTTTTGTTAGTAAAAATCTATTTGCTCTATCGGTGTGTTTTATAAAACAGAATCCCATGATGACACACACTGATGCCGGGTTGTTGTGTGAGAAACGTGTGTTTGCCCACGTGCAACTGCCAGGTCCTCGGAGCGGAAACACATTTCCACGCCTCTCCCGCGGGAAATGGGGAAGGAGATCAAATCCATTTAAGACCAATACGTACCAGTTAAAAACATCCGCAACATTTTTCTAATTTGCCTAAATTTTGACAGCCAAGAAAATATCACCCTTGCATTCATTCTGACAAAACCAGAACAACTGAAGCATCGGAAGAGGCCCAAAACCATGAGGACGGACTTCATCGGTGTTAAGGCCAGTTTTTAAATCAGCAAGTTGGGGTAAACTCACACTTCCAGATACGTTTCTTCCACCGGAGGTTTGCCTCCCAAAATCAGCAAAGGCCGGCGTGAAGTCTGGTCCTCGAGGCAGTATCCGAGGGTCCAGAGTCCTCAGGGGCAATTTTGGCTGATTGACCTGCATCGTGGGGTAGAACGAACAAACAGGATCTCTTCAGCAGATGCTGGAGGTACCAAAGTTCATGCAGGTCTACATACCACCTCTGCTAAACCATAGCGGTCATGTTTAATACCCAAATTAACGCTTTTAACAAACTGTGCAAGTTTTATGCATCTATGATTACACTAAAAATAAGCATTTATTTAAAACATGTCTTCTGCAGGTGGCTATTGAGGAAATAGGTGGAGTTCAGAAACATTTCAAGGCTGAGCACGTCTTATGGAGGACAAAATCACAGCAACACGGGCCCACCTTCTGCAAAATTAATGTGATGGTCTGGGTTCAGGATCACAAAACTGCCACCTTCCTCAAACAGATGTCTTTTGTGTTAACAAGACAGATTGCTGGCCGAGTAGAGGGAGCTCCACAGCAGACAGAACAGTAAGAAGCAATCACAGAAAACCAGTAGGTGGATGAAATAATTCTGGGAACAAAGCTGTGTTTTACAATTTGTCTGGGTATGAAATTCAGAGTGGAAATGTTTCTGCACATGAGAATCCTGATCTGTGCTCGAATCTTAAGAGCGAGCCTGTAGTGGTTACATCAAAATCCATGAACTCCATAGTTGTAAAGGAGATGAGAATAAGGTCTTGGTGTCAGCACTTCAGAAATAACAAGGATTTCACTAAGCACAGACATACAGCCACAACTTTTAACAAGGTTTAAAAGGATCTTTCATTAGATCAGCTCATAAATACCAACACAACTGTTTCAGACTAAAAAAGGAGTTTGCCCAAAAGCTTGCCTATGCTTTCTAACCACAGAACTGATCCAATAAAAGACACTGCCTCTCCATTCAGTCGCGTGTTGCTTCTATCCTCAGCTCTTCATGGTTGCATCATTTCAAATTTTAATAACAGCCCACTCTCAATTTAATCCAGATAGAGACCATTAAAAATGCTTCTGTTTTTAAGTCATCTGTGCACATTCCTTAGGCATCAACGCCTCTATTTGAAGAATTTTGTGATGTGACATCAGCCAAACATTACCCCTTCCCGACAAAATTCTGCATGGAAACCATCAAGGAATAAAGCGTTCATTAGAGATCTTTATTTATATTAAAAAAAAGTTGCACGCACCTGTTTTATCGGCTCTCCTCTCACCTTGTCGAGAACCACATCGCTTATGGGAGGCAGCCCCTCTGGCTTTTGGATACAGGCAGGCATGAACTGGAAATCCAATAAGAATTCCCGGTCGTACTGCTTCTTCCCATCCGGGTCCAGGGGCTTCCACTGCTCTATAAGGAGAGAAGGTGCCTGAGATTCATAGGTAACAAAATCCTCCGCTCTGCAAGATGCGTTTCTGGTAAATCCCAAAGGGAAGAGGTTACTACAGCTGCTTGGGAAATTTTAATTTATTTTAATTCTGAAGGCAGCGAGGAGACAAATACACATTGCCTTAAAGGAACATAAACAACGGGGAGCCTATAGGCAGCTCCAGCAGCAGCCACACGCAGAACTAATCACTAATTCCAGTTTTAACCCATGTCATCTCATTTTAACTCCGACTTCCACTCTCTCTCGTGACATGATGAAATGGGGACGATTCCCAGTTTCTGGGCAAAATTTCTGTGTGAAAGGAAGTGATGAATGCAGAGCTGAGGAGAGCACCGCCTGCCCCCAACAAAAATATCCTTTGAAAACCTGAAAACAGTGAGCCTTTAACAACTGGAGATAACGGTGGGAACCAAAAGAAAACAGAACCACAGGCCACGCTCTAGGAATTAAAACTTTTCACCCATTTTTTCAGAGGGCTTTCCGGGCAGCGCTGCTTTCCGGGGACCTCGCCTGATGCAAGTAAAAATGTAAACCTACAGCCATCTCAATGCAAGGAAAATTAGCATCCGGTAGCCTAGAGATAGGATTTTTCTTTGCTGGCCACACAGATTGTTTGAAGTTAGGAAAGGAAACAGGGACTTGCTCGGCAGCCGGGTTAACCAGTCAGGCCCAAAGCAGGCGGCATGTTTTTATCTCCAGGAAAACATCTGTATGAGATGCCACCTTTGTACTTCACCGATGCTGAACAGCATTGCTTTGCATTTACCCAGCCATTCAGGTTCACTGTTAAGGTTTTCTATTATCTCTTTATTTTCGTCCCTGATCACCAGCTTTAGGTCTTTGGGTTCTCCCCATCCTCATCCCTGCAGAGGCCACAAACAGAAACTCATTTCAAGTGATGGGCTTTAACAACTGGGAAAATACATGGAAGTAATTACAATTTTTAGCTCTTTGTGCAGTTTTATTTCTATAGAGCTTCAGGATAAAAGGGTGCAGAACAAATGGTTTGGCTGGCTAGCTGTGTCCCAGCCAGAATTCCCGGCCAGCTGCCTATCCGCTCTGCCACACCACCCTCCATTTATCATGGAAAAGTACCGACAGCAACAAGAAACAGTTTATATGTACAGTTTCCTTCTCCTGGAAAGATCTCAACAAGCTGTTTTGACATGAAAAGCAGCTGGGCAGCATCACAGGCAGCCTTTCTGGATCCCCAGCGAGGGGACAGACTAGGATATAACACAGAATTCCTCCTGCGGTTGATGGAAAGGCAAAAATCCCCCTTCTTAGAAAGAGGAGAGCTGAAATCGAGGATTATTGCACCAAGCGGCCAGGTTTGCTTTGCAGCAGACAAGTCTGATGCGCATTGCTTTCTGAGGGATCGATCCAACCCCTCCGGCTGAGTGAAAGGACGTCCAGATCTGACTGGGATCGTTCCGACTCCATCAAGGGTTTCAGAGAGACAGCTGTTGAATTACAGATTAACTTCAAGATGTGCTTAACTAATCAACTGGTGAGCTATCAGAATTGCGTGGTAAACTATCAAGAGGCCTCCACGTTTTCTCCTACCGATACGATGCTACCAAATTAATAACAGAAAAGCAACTTGGGTCTTCGTCAGAACAGAGCAGCACTGCAATAACAGCCACAGTGTAATCCCTTCATGGTGGTGCTCCTTCCTGATGCCTTGTCCAGGCTCTCATGGTCCTTCTTCCTTACTTTATTTTATACTCTTTAATTTCTGAGCTTTTAAGAAAATGACTGATTTATTTGGAGGGAGCTTCACTTGAATAAGAAATGGCTTAAAAATTGGTAGCAACTGAAAAGTCGGTCTCAAGGTCTCTCTTAATGAGGTGAATTAAGAGGTTCAGGTCTACAAATTAAATACCTTAATAAATAACGACACCCCCCCCCTTAGGTAAGACTACCTCCAGTGCTTACCAGCAATGAAAGGACCACATCCTGTGAGCCCACACTTAGAACTGTTTTATCCAAAGAACTGCATGCTCGCAGTTCAATAGCAGAGCCTGGACTGAGAACCACATACTGTTGCTGTTCTTTTCCTTTCTTTTCTAGGAATCTGAAGGTCTATGCAATTGTTTAGCCAGGGAATCAAATCTATATAAACACAAATGCTGGTATTTCGTACCCAATCAGAAAACACAAATGCTGGTATTTTGTACCCAATCAGAACTTTCCAATCTCTTATTTAAGAAGTATGTCTGCTTATATGGAATTTCTTGGACCGTTCTCAGCTGTCAGTCACATGAGAACCAATTCGCCGCCATTTCCACTGCACTGCAGCCAACATCCACACGTGCAATAAATTCAAGGAATCGGGGATTTTCTCTTCTCTTCATTACCACCAGCAAGAAAAAAACCAATTTTCCTCTCGTGTCCTCCCACCCCCCGAAGGTCTCTTTGTGTCTGTTGGTTAGTGGATCCCGGCAGAGCCGGACACGGTGAAACACCATACCCCCTTCCAGCCCCACTGGGAAGATCCTTCCTTCTGCAGGGAGGATGCTCGGGGCATTAGCAGCCCTTACAGGAGGGAGGCAGAAAACCAAGCGAGCACACACGAGTTTGAAACAGGATTTACCTGGTTTATACTGGTACACTGGCCCTTCGCTGGAGCTCTCTGTGAAGCTGGAGTTTGCATCGGTTCCTTCGCCCTCTGAAATGCTCTCGGCACCATTCCGCACAGGCTCTGCTTCCTGCTCTCCGTTTTCTTCCACAGGTTTCACTTTTTTAAGTTCAGAGGGGTCTCTCTCCAGTTGAAACCCATGGCTCATTTTCTCCTGTTCAGATTCAAGTACTTTGTCACCTGAAAGTTCCTCTTCTACTTTAGGCTGAAGCACAGACGGAAAGAGAGGTTATGTTAAAAACACTCTGCCAAAATCGAAGCAAGATGGCTCTTTGTTTATTCATACAGCATTTTTGTGTGTAGCAGAAATATGTATGCATCTTGATCGGCGATACGGAACAACACACAGAACCACCGATGATTTATCAGTTCGTTCCTGGAGATAACCCACTGATAATTAACAGTGCAATGGGAAAGACTCAGTGTTGTCTGTGAAATCCCCAGGAGCTATTTGGATCGGATGGAAGGAACTGTTAAGCCCTACAGCACGACAGCCACGAGCAATCCCAACCGAGAAAGACAGTCTCGCTTCTCCCCTCTCCTGCAGCTCATCGGCTACTTTAAAGGGCATGCCGTGCTCGTTCTGGGGGGATCCTTCCTTTAAGCGTACGCTTCCTGCTGCTAATTGGAGCGGATCCCAATGAAGAAGGTAATGTGACACACAGCCACAATTGCAGCATCTCTGTTTCAGGAAAAAACATTAATGGTATCCCTGGCTGTTAATTTTAGAGCTCTCCAAGGACACAGCCTTATTCTGCATTCAGGCAGAGGTGGCGTTAGAAGCGCACTTCTCCTGGGAGAAACCCCAACATGTCCAAGCATGAAACAAAGGCAAGGCTTAATCGAGGATGCTCCGGAAGAGGCCCTCGAGCCTTTTGCCTCCCTACATGAGGGCACTGCATCCTAAAACACTTTTTGCTGATTTTTCAAGGGAATACTCTGAAAAATTAGCATTGGTGAAAATGCCGAGTACTCCGGGAGACCAGGCTCCTCCAATAAATGATGAAGAAAACATTACAGAGTGTAAACGTGCTGGCGCAGCCCCGGCGACATCCTTCGCTCTCTGGCTTGAAAACAAGCACAGAGATGCTTTTAATTTCCTTGGATTACCCAATCATCAGCTTTTCCATTGCGCCCAGGCCAGCTGTCGCAGCGTGATACCTTGCGCGTCAGCATTTTAAGCATCTATTTCCCCACAGACAGGAGACCACTTCTGTACCATTTGTAATGCGTAAGTGAGCCTATCTGCTCTTTCGGAGAAGAAACTGCAAATGCTTGCTTAGACAAAGGACGAAGCACCATCCGTGGTACTCAAGATTTACTCTGCAGAACCACCCTCTCAGAGCAGAAAGGTTCAGTTATGTTTGTGGTAGGGGAAAGTTATGGAGGAAATAGAAGACGAACAATAACTGAAGAAAAAACGTGGAGTGAAGAAGCAATGCTTCTCTGCGTCACTTCTGGCCGACATCAGTTGTGATATATGCACAGGGTACTCTGAATGTTTAAATTTTTACTCTCTTAACCCTTCTGTGATCTATTCTGACCCCAATTTTAACCAGGATATTAAACAAAGAGGTTCCTCCTGCAATATCCCTACCAGAACAGCAGCAGGGGAGATTTGCGTTACTTGTCCAATTCCTGTCAAAGTGGTTTTGCCTGAGAACTTCAACATTTTCCTTTCCCCAGCTTCTCCATCAGGTGGTCATTGAGAAAACTACCCTTCAGCCATGACATCACATTGACATCACTGTGCAGCAACAGAACCTGCCAAATGTCACCATAGCGACACCCTGGGGACCCAAAACGGGGCAGTGCTGAGGGATTCAAACCCGTTTTCCTCTCATCCTTCACTGGAAGGACAGTAGTTACGTGTTCTGAAATGTTGGTGGTCATCAAATTAAGCAAGAACGAAGAAAGCTTGGAGAGCTTCAACAGGGAACATACTAAATCCAGTGATCTCAAGGATGCTGGGAATATCACAGTTTCACCCCCAAAAGTCTGCCCTGGGGTCCTTGTGAGACAACTAGGAAGCAGCATCCCTAAAATAAAGTGTTAAGAGAGCATCATCATAATTAAATTTGGATAAAGGAAGACTGGGGTTCTCTCTTACCTCTGTTTCTGCCTCTGTCACCTCCTCAGTGGCTTGGGTCCGGTCTTTTGGTTTCTTCCATGTCTTTGGTGCAGTTACAGCTGTTTGGGCTGCAATGTAAGCATAAATCTGTTACAACACTAAATCAGAGGGAGCAAATTTGGCCATGGTTGACGCGCTTCCCTCGTGCACGCTGGTTTTACATATGGGAAAACGAAGCAGTTGCAGCCTTGCGGAGGATTCAGACGGATCTTTTTGTATCATTAGCATGACATTAAAGCACGGCAATTGTTGTATAAGTCGCTTGTTCAAGCTTGAAATGGCACTTGCCATAGCAAGGGGTTTCCTACCAACAGCACAGGGATCACGCGAGGCAAAAGAAAAACTTGAGAAATCTATTTGTTTTGAGAGATCAAGTATTGACTAGAAGTGAAGGTTGTTCTCAATGTAGTTTTCTCATGGAATATTGTAAGAATTAAGCATTGCCTGGACCATGACCATACACAGGCCAAGAACTCCAGCATCTCATCCAAAAGGTTGACTCCTTTCCCTTGCAGCGCTACCGTCTCTCCTGAGCTGGATTTATATTTCAATTTAAAAGCAGGTTAACAACTCCACCATTCATTAATTTCCCTGGCCAACTGATTTAAAGAAACCACCATATAATACTCTAAGATCAGCAGGGATTTACTCCAATGACTTTTTTTTCCCCCCCCAAAGGGTAAGAGAAACCACACAGTATATTAAGGAGACAAACCCATTAATACAATATGCTCATAATTTGTTGCAAGCGCTACCAGCTTAAATTCTGACACTAGGCACATATGCGTATTTAACACAGCACATAAACAGAATTGATTTCATGACTGAAGTTTACTGCAAACAGATTTCCAGCTCCAGCCTTTGGTTTCTAGCAGATACTATGGAAAAAAACCCCGCAGTGTGCACTTACCACAATAAAATACAATTTTGAAAGGCTCTTCAACTACGGATAAATGAAAAGGAGAGCTAACAAGGGCCCATTCTGTTCCTATGGGCAAAGAGGAAACTGGATTTGTTACATCCCCCCTGCCCCAAAAGATACATAGGAGCCTCAGTGGGTTAAGAGCAAGCGTTTCACTGTTTGGAGGGCGACTGTGGGCTTGCAGGAACACTGTGGGCTGCGGAAATCGCAATACTTGACACGCTGGCCCCAACCCGAAGCGCAACAGGAGCTCTCGTCACCGATGAAAGAGTTTTAGCTTCATGCTAAGCACCACAAAAGCAAAGATTAAAAAAAAAAAAGTCTAATTCAAATATTCAAACATCATTTGGTTGTTCACAGAACTGATGGTTCATGGAGGAGCTGGAAATATCATCCAGAACTCCCAAACGAGTCCTGCACGCCCCATCCATCGCAGCACCCGGCAGAAAAACTCTTAAGAGCTGGGCAGAGCCCCAGCAGTAATCCTGAATGTCCTGGGGCTCAGAGGAGTGTAGAGGCAGGGATTGCAAAATGGCTTTGCCTTACACAACCGGGGATTGACTTTTATTACGCTGACAGAAGTTCACTGCACCCTCGCAAGAGCAGCCGAGTTATTCTCACCGTCCTGGGGTGAAACTGGGGTTGGGTAAGGACCAGGTGCCCATGCAGGTGGTAATTTCTGTCATTTAGCAAAGCATGGACCTAAGCGAGGCTCCGCAGTTCCCTCCATCAGAAAATCTGCTAAAATTTAGTGAAAATGTAGTGGTTTTCAAAACTCACGCTGCTGTTTTAAGGCTGGAAATCAAGCCCCACTGCCTCAATACGATGCCTTCTAGGCTTGGTAACACCACTTCCACACTTTTGGGGGGGATTTCTTCTAAGGAGGGGGTCAAGCCTGCACAGTAATGACCTCTGTGCTGCCATAGCCAAGTAATTTCATTGATTAAGCCCAAAGTTCTTAATTTTACAGAATTTCACTCCGCTCAAGCTCAAACTACGCTAGGGAAAACATCCATGGTGTAAAACGTTTCATTTTTAAATGCACAGAAATAAACTCAGGGTTGCAGATCTGGGGCTGGCAAAGGTTTGAGGTGTTCCCTTCCTCAGCCATCAGGATGTTAACATTATTGCTTCTCAACGATACTTTTTTTTTTTCCCCACCTTTTTTTGGCAGAAGAAAGCTACATAAAGGACATGATGCTGTCAAGCCTCTTGATGGAATCTTGCAGCTTTTACCTTGTTTCAGTCGCACAGATCCTTTTCCTGCTTTGGGGTTTCCCTGCATGAGGATGCTTGGCCAGACACTTGCCTTTAATCCCAAGGCACGGCAGCAGCCTTGGCTGAGTGCTGTAGTTCTGCAGCCTGTAACTCTACTCATGCCCGACTGTATTTCAGAGCCGACTGGGGCATACCGGCAAGAGCTCCAAAGACCTTGCTCAATTTTTCCCCTCTTAAAATAGCTGACATCAGATTTTCTTTCTGTTCAGTTCTCATTTCTGCTACAGGAACTGACTCAACGGGAGAATTTATGCTAATGTTCGCTGAGAAAATGAACATGAGTTTAGGTGCCAACCCTCCCAAACCCCAAACCTGACCGGGACAGCGGCCCTATCTGGTGCTATTTGAAAATCTGAGTTTCAGCTGTGAGGCACGCCCCAAGCTGCAGGGAAACCAAAACATAATGTGTCTGGTTTGGCTCTTGGCAAGGGAGACCTCTGGACACTTGTGGTCTTTCTCTCCATTTCCTTGTCCCCCCAAATTAAGCATTTTGCATGCACACCAATAATCAAATTGGTTCTCAAACACAGGTTCGTTTTTGCCTGCATTCACACACCTCCAGGGCTTGTTTTCAGCCCATGTTGATGTGCTCAGTGGTGATTTCTTTCTGCTGGAGAAGGGACACCAGCAGACCCAGCGTACCGCCGAGCTCTCGGCTTATTGCTGCTTACAAAAATACAAGAGATAACAGGAGTGAAAAGACTGATCCGCATTAGAGGTCACACCTCACTTTTATGTCCTTGCTAAGTTTTGCCTGCTTTATGACTTCTGCTCCTTTAATTCTTTCTTTTTTTAAGATATTCCCCTTTTATAATTTGAATTATAACACAAGCACAATTCCATCGCAAAGCTCAACCAAATTAAAACCTCTAGCTGCCATAGGACTGGAAAGAATAACAAAATCCTTCTTCCCAGACTATCCTGGACATCATTACTGGTGATAACATCGCCACTGGAGAAATCTGCTCAGCAGACCCATTTCTCCAGCTCCATCACATTCTCCAGCGGAATATCTTTCTGCAGGAGATGCCAACCCCAGCGAGTCCACAACCCACCAAGTGAGACAGAGAAGTCTCCCCTCTGATGTGGGTGCCAACTGCCAAGCATAAATTAATATGAGCTCTTGTATTTTTTTTTTTAGCCAACGTGCCATTAACAACCAAAGCAAAGACTCACCATTGCCTTACAGTTCATGGGAAAGAAAATACATTCCAATGGGCTATGGCAGCAAATGAAGAAAAAGGCGATACCTGATTTATGTTTCTGACTCTCCGGCTTTGGGTGCTGGAGATATTTCTCCAAGATATTTCCAATTACTGCCCCAAGTTGCTTGTTACAGCCTCCACAGCTAAGAAACCCAGGGACTCGCCATCAGCTGGGCTACTTTACACTGAAATAAGTCTCATAAATTAGCTCTGCAGGAAACAGCCCTTTGAATTCAATGTGTATTAAGCTCTTTTGGCTTCCTGCGTTCCTCTGAGTTCTGCCTGGGACAGACATCAATCTCTTATTTTCCTCTTTGCTTCTGTAACAGCCATGATAGAAAGATTACATCAAAGGTGAGCATTCGGAGCATGTCCTAAAGGCTTCGAGTCTCTGGTAGCACCGCCGCCTTTAGAAATTTCACTCCACCAACAAAATTTTTCCTGTTTTGTTCCCCAAGAAGTGCTGGTCCCTCACTGCAGCCAGCAAAGCTACTAGAGAAAAAAAAAAAGAATTTAATAGCAAAAGCAACTGTGTGTCTTGTAACTGAAGCAACGGTTTCAGTAAGGATTGAGGTTGAGCACGGAGTTCCTCTCTTGATATCATCTGTATTTTTTTTCCTTGTAATGAAGATGAGTAGGAGCCAATTCTTTCAAAAGCTGCGTGCTCTTGCCCTTTGCAGATAACAGCTCCGGCCCATCCTGAAAACCTCAAGACCATTGCTCCTGAGCAGCAGGAAAGCGATCTGCTGCCTGCACACTCGCAATAGGGTGGACGCGTCTCCTCTAATCCCACATGTTGGCGAACGCACAGAACCGAAACAGCCAGCAACAAAAAAACAGACACCCAGGTACAACGTCCTGCTTGCAGGATAAAAACCTGCAGTTTCAGTGGTTTAATGCTCCGAAACCCACCAAATCTTCCCCATTTTGTAGGGGATTATAAGCAAGACCAACGGTGCTGATGAGCAGGCTACGGATGAACCAGCTGCTACCAAACATTGAGACCAAACCACTAAAATTGTTACCTTTGTTAGGCAGGCTAATACAACTTAAGAGTAGATAGAATACAATGTAAAATAAAAAGGAAAACCAAGCATACTGCAATTCCTGCAAAGTAAGAAGAATACACCCCAGGTGCTCCTGTAGACAACCTCTGATCTTGGAAATCTGGTGGAGACCTAAGGCCAGTGGAAAAGAAAGAGTAGAGGTTCCCTGGGATCCCAGAAGTCAGCTCCGCTCAGCTCCGGTCTCTTCCTACAAACACTGAAAAATTCATTTTCTTGAGCTATAAAAAAGAACTGCTGGAGAATAAAGATATTTAAGGGAAAGCCTTTGCAGTCCAAACAGATTCATTTCTCTCTGCAGCAAAAAATAAAGGTATTGTTTCTCTGAGTGTTAGACAGAAGGTGCATTCTGTAAAGTGCCGGAGGAACAAGCAAATAATTTGATTCATCCCTGAAAAGCTGTCGCCTCCGCCACAAATACGGGATACACCTGCAAGTCTCCCCCGTGCTGCCCCGCCACGTCAGGGAGGAGGTGGATTAATGCCTCATGTTTTTAGGCAGGCAGATGATAGCTACGAGAAGGACCCTCAGGAGTAAGCGCTGCAGCAATGAGGTTATTCTTAGAGGTCTCGGGTCTAAGCAGTCTCCCAGTCAAATCAGATCAGCTACCACTAAAGGGAATAGAGCGGGGTATGATTTGTGGCTAACCAAACTACTCTGTAATAAGCGCACACTTCTGCTGAAAACCCCAAAGAAATACTGTTAAAAGCCAAGAGCTCACGCTTACCACCACGTGCTTGAGATGTTCCTCTTATCCCAATTTCTATCATATCTCCAGAGATCATAAAAGAAGACTCCTGGCCTTTAGTCCAAGAAACAAAAATGTGATTATACAGCCCTTTCTCCTTGCTCCTGAAGTTCAGCATCCGTATT
This sequence comes from Gorsachius magnificus, assembly GCA_034008185.1. NCBI lineage: Eukaryota > Metazoa > Chordata > Aves > Pelecaniformes > Ardeidae > Gorsachius > Gorsachius magnificus. The sequence goes on from CM067096.1 coordinate 631,312, forward strand.
TCCCAGCATACGGCAGAGACTTGCGATTCCTCGTTCAGCCTGGACGGACACCTGAATTAGGAGTCACCTCCAGATTACGTTATTTAAATCTCTCTTCCTCTCTCCAAGGAAGAATTTGGAAAAGCGTTGCTCAAAAAAAGGTTGGCAGAGAAACTCAAACACAATCAAATGTCGTTAAAGAAGGGGTAGAGCACAAAAAAATGACTTGGAGAGTATTTGGCTTTCCCTGAAGTACAGAGCTTTTAATAGTAATCGGAGTTTCAAGTAATATTTTACGTGACTTGAAAAATATTTTTTTCTCGGTTGCCAAAGCCAATGTACTGGCTAATGTGTGCTGTCTAGCCTAATGATATTAGAGCATTAAAATTAATCTTCTGCATAATTAAAGGCCCAAAATGCTGTAATGTTTGTTTGTTTCTTTTTTTAATTTAAACTACAGGACATTACAAAGCAAGCAATAATATTGCAAGCTGGAACCTGGCTGCGTAAAACCTTATTTACAGAAAGAGTCCCATTTCTCTACTTCGTAAGGGAATTAATTTGTGTTATGAAGTAGCTCAACAAGCGCCAGAGCAGTGAAATGACCCAAGTAAAATAAAAATAGAAAAAGATTAAGAGAAAAAAACCACCAAAACCCCAAACCCTGTGGCTGGAATAGCAAAGGATCTTTCTGCTCTTCCCTAGATACTGGGTTTTATTTAAGATCCGGCACATTGACCTAGCACAGCATTACACAAATGTGGAACAAGGCCAATCTCAGCTTTTCATTTCATTTAATCCATCGCACAGCGCAGCCCTAGGTGCTGCTGATGCCATTACACACCTAGTCCTTGCTTATGAAAGAATTAACTAAAAAAAAACCCAAACCCTATTTTAAATGTTATTTAAAAACCCCAAACAACCCCCAAATCCCAACCTACTGTTTCCCCTTTGTTTCTTGTCCAAACTTCACCAAATTCAAAGGATATATTGACATAAACCACCTCAGCTTCCCCGCCCTGAAAGGACTGCAGGACCGGGTACAAAAGATGCGCCACATTTAAATGCTTTAACACTGCTGGCGCGCACAACAGCCGCCATTATACTCCCCCAGCAGCTAAATACAAGTAATCGATTGATTTAACTTCTTTTTCACAGTTTCATTTCCAGGAAGTCCTGAAAAATAAAAAGCTGTTTTCTATTGAAAATACAGCAAATAAAAAGACAGTGGTCTAAATTAACCTGTTAAATGCTAAGCAAGCGCTGTGCTAGGACACTGAGAGCAAAGGCAGATAACACCACGCAGAGAAACAGCCTGGATTTTAAAAGGCAGCTATAGAAATGTCAATTTTTAGCAATTTGTAACAAGTCCTTACGCCTTCTGAACTAAAGCACCTTTCTCAAAATGTGACGAACAGTGAAACGAAAACAGCCGAGCTGAGGGAGCAGAAGGAGAAATTTCTCTGATGTGTTATTTTTGGAGAGGAAAACCAGATGCACCGTTAATTAAGGCTGGGCAGATTGAAGTGAGTGGTGCTTTGGTCATTTGGAAGAGCTTTAACGGCCCATTTCATTTACCCACACCTGGTAACACCATGACATAGTTTTTATAGCTGGGAAAAACCCCACCCCACTGGTTTCCAGAAACTGCTGACTCTGAAGGGTCACCCTGAGGGCTTCAAGGTCTGAACATTAATCTGGTTTAGGCACAGAGCAACAGGCCCCCAGACCGACCGGTCATCTCGGAGTGAATGAGAGCAGTGTCCTTTGAATTCCCCCGTTAACAGCTGCCCTGCATCACCATGAAAGCAAAACGCTGGCAGCTCACGTGAACCCTGGGACGCACATCCGAGTCTGCTACCTCTTTTATGAACAACTACGAGGTCTTTTTTTTATGTCCCTGCAAACAAAGATCAGCATTTTGCAATCACAGCAACTGTCATGCAGCACCATCAATTTTTTTTTTTTTTTTGATAGATAGAAACAGAAACATCTGATGTAAGAACCCCAAAGACCCCTTTTTCCTTCATCCTCCAGTCTACCGCATGCAACCACAGTGCCAGACGCTTACCTGGGACAGGACTCTTGCTCGAGTTTAAACTCTGAGTGTCCGTGCTCTCCTCCAGCTGCCCATCTGCTTCTGTCTCTTCCTTCTTTTCAGTATCTTTTACCTCTTCATTAAGAGTAGTTCTTGTGCTCTCCTCTCCTTCTAAATCTCCCTGAACAACAGGGAGGGCACTAGGAGATGGAAGAGGAGGTGGAGAAGGAGTTGTAGTGGTAACAGCAGCAGCAGCAGCAACAGAAACAGGAGGAGGAGGAGGCGGTGGCGGAGGGGTGAGAGGTGGGGTAGGAGGAGGAGAGGGAGCAGCGTGAAGAGCACTGGAAGATGGCATGCTTTCCACTTCTGCTGGAGGTGCTTCTGGCGTCTCCAACTCAACAGTCAATGGCGCAACTTCCATCTGGGCTACATCTACTATGCTCTCTGCAGCAGTTACTTTTTCACTAACTCCGTTCATTTCATTAATTAGATTAGTACTAGCAGTCACTGGAATATCACTAGATGCTACACTACTAGGCTCCTTGCACACCTCGTCATCAGCCTCTTCTGATGGCGAAGGGTCTGACGTGTCTGTGCAGGGTGCGGCATTAGGTATAGGCATTGCCTCCTCTTTTGGGGAAGCGAGTTCACATTTCTCCTCTGAGTCAGCTGTGAATGTGGATTTACTAGAAACGGTGACAACAGCAGCAGCAGCAACTGCAACGGGAGCGGCCGGGGTTGGTGATGGAGCAAGAGGAAGTTCTGGTGGGGTTTCCACTGAGGTGGCCTCAGTCGTCTGGCCAGTTTGATCTTTTTTCTCCCCAGTAGGTTCTGGTCTGAGGACTGGAGAAGAAGGTTTTAATACTGGATCTGATTTTGGCTTCTCTTCTGGGAAAGGCAAAAAAGAAAAAAAGGCAATGTTACAAAGAGCAAGTCAACTCCATTTTCCTTCGCTCTATTTAAGACTCCTTCCCTTGGTTCCCCTTGCCTGCGCTCTACCTGCTGTTCAAGAAGCTCTGAGGAAGACACCGGAGGCACCTGAAGCTAACCTTGGCATCTAAACGAAAAGTCCTCCAGATAACCTGCAGCTGGCAAATCTGGAAATTCAACTGCTGCTTCTGTTTTTCTGACTGTAGGCTTTGCTCTAAGTGGCACCCTTCACAGCAAAGGCACCCAAATATGTTTAAAATGTGGATTTCTTGCAGAAACTGCTGCTGCAAGCAGAATTTTTCTTGACAGAAATTACAGGAGACAAAAATATGCTCTAGGTGGATTCTCTCTCAAAGGAGCCCGGGGTTGTAACAGGCACCAGCGACCTGCAGCCAGTCTCTGCCACCGTTCCCCCTCTTTGTAAAACGGGGAAGCTACTCCATGACTGACAACGGGCCCTTCTTTTACATACGCCAGATGGCAAGCCATTGCTAATATGCAAGATGCACCTAGTTTATTTTTCCACTTGTTATTTCTCAACTCCAACTCCAGCGCATCAGACTAAAGGACACAATCCCCCTTTTTTTTGTTCTAAATTTCACTAAAGACAACTTTTCCCAAAGAAAGGAAACCCCAATGGATGGTGCAGCTGCCACCAAAGAACAGCATCACGACCTCTTGTTCTTTGTGGGCTAAGGGTATTGAGCAGGATGGGAAAAGCACAGTGAAATATGCACATGGATCAAACCAAACCCCAAACTACCGTGCGCAGAGAAGTCCCCGTACTTATCTTGTGATCAGCAACAGACTTTGCAATACCATCCCTGCCATGGACATCACGTGGCTCCCAAAGATCTGCTGCCACTCCGTTTAACGCACTTATTCCCACTTCTTTTGAACAAAATATGAGCCAAGATCCTAAAAGACCCTCTCCCACCTCCAATTTGACGAAGATCTTGCTTAGGATCCCCCGTGCTACAACTCTGCAAGACGGATGAGACAGGTATCACCCAAAGCCAATCATATGGAAAGCTGGGACTCAGCGGTCCAGCTCCAATCGCCCTTATGAGTAGGTCATATTTATCTGTCCTTGGGGAGGGAGCTCTGCTCCGCTCCACTCCACGAACGCAAAATGCCCCGAGGCTTTCTGAGCACTGAAGCAACAGGGAACTCCTTTGGGACGCCGCCACAACAGCAAAAAGGAATTCTAAAAATGCCAGAGGCACAAACCCCGCTGTTCAGATTAGGAAATCGAAGGCTGCAAACAACCCAAAACCATCAAAATTTGGGTAGACTGAAGAGGCATGGCTTTGCTTTGGGCTTTCCCAGATCTGCTGGCTTTCTATTTGGGGCTTATTCAACAGATAGGCTGAAGGGAAAGGGTTTTTGAAGGAGAACCCATCCGAAACCACTTGGAGTATCAAGTCCCACTTGGAGCATCTTTAGGAATAGCTGGAGCAATGAAGAACTTTGCTTCCAGCTGTCGACAGCCCCAGCAGCATTACAATGAGGACCATGGCCAAAGCAGTAGTTTCTCAATTTAATGAGGCACGTAGGGAGACAGCTTTGGATGAGGATGACAAATGAGGAAAAAAGATGGGAGAAAGTATCCCAACAGCTGATTTTGATTCTGAAGGCTCCATGGAAGAAAAAGGACCCGGGAACTGGTTTAGAAAAGAAAATGCGTCACCTCCGATTTCTGGAACATCCTTTGCAGACAACTCATGGAACATTCTTGACATTTACAGCTCGCTATAAACAACTGCCTGGATATTCTCTCCTTTGAGTCAAATGAGATTGCTCAAAAAAAAAAAAAAGCATTTGAATTGTCTAGAAAAACATTCTGAGAGATAAAAAACACAGCAAAAATATACAGCTGCATTTTAAAGCAGTGGTTTAAAGACACTTTCTTCTAACGATGCCTTATTTGGGGAACATGTTAGCCACCCATACAGACTGTGTGTGCAAAATTCAAAAGAAAAAGTAATTTGAGGAGGAGGGATTTCAGAAGAACGATGAGCAGACTGGGCTAATGAGAAGCAAATCTTAACTTGACCGACCATCACTGAGAAAAAATCTCCAAGTCCTGGCAAAGGAACATCGATCCCTGCCAACTATTACAGAAACAGTCACGTGAAACCACATACAGTTGGAAAGGGAAAACAAAAATCAATGTAATTCATCCAAACTGAATCAGATCCCTTTTCCTAAATATGCCAAGATTGTTCCTCACATTATATTTAGAAAGTATTTATTAGAAGTGCAAGGCTGTTCAGGAGGAAAGCTTGCTCCAGCAATAGATATTTTTTAAAATCTCCAGATAAATAAAAACTTTGCAAAATTACTCTTCACTGGAAATACTTTTACAAACTCAGCAGGACAGATGCTTGCTCTCTCCTCCATGCAAAGACATTAAAGCCAGAGAGGAAGCTGGGTGGTTGCGCTGGCAAAGACTGCCCAGAGCAGTGGATGGGGAAGATTTTACTGCAAAGGGGAATTAATTTCTCCTTCACGGTGTTTATGTGAAAATAATCGCTGGGCTTGCTGCCATTTTTCCATCTTTTGTCCGTTTGCGAGGTGGTGCCGACGCCGGCTTCACAAGCGGTTTTTGGAGCACACATTACTGAGTCAGAGTGTCAGCAGAGGGGCTGAAAGTTTTCCAAACTTCAGGACCTGACATTAATCTCTCTTCCACAAACCGTGTTATACGCTCTCCATGTCCGATACATTGCAGGATTTGGAAAGAGGTTTAAAAAACCAGTAATAGTAATAATCATACGCTGAACATCGCACTGAACCTGTGCAAGCTGAGTAAATGTGGCCAGCTCTGATTTTCATGCACAATTATACCCAATTACAACCTCTGCACTGGCCTGGCCTACAGCCAGGTTCCTGCACACTCTGCCATCAGCTTGACCTAAATTCTACAGCGATATCCTTGCCTTCTGTAGCCCGGCTGATATATGTGCACCAGGAGCACCTACAGCAATGCCAGCTAGCTGCTTGCCCCCAGACAACACTACTTTTCAAGGTTTTATAGCAATTCCTGTGTGCCTCCAAATCATGTATGAATTTTAAAGCCTGAAAAGCCAGAAGCTGCTTTAAAAGCAGCAAATGCCAAATGCTTGTCTTTTAAAGAAAAAACAAGGATCTGAAATGCAACGCAATCCCAAATTCAGCCTTCCTAATGACTTCAACTCAAAAATAACAGAGACTGCAGATACTGGCAGTGAGAAATAAGAGAGGCTGGGTCTTGCCGGCCCGGCACACGTGCTCCGTTCCTGATCCCCAACCCAGCGAACAGGCCAAGAGCTGTGCACAGTTATAAATAACTGCAAAATGATCGCTGAATATCACAAAATTAGAATGATAGCTTTATACTGAATTTCAACTGATGTGAATGAGCGCACGAGGTGAAGGGCACAAGGGAGAATCCGATCCACAGGATGAACACGGTGGAGGGGTCTTCAGGGAATCAATTCATACTGGGTTTAATAAACACTTGCTTAAGAAAGCTGTGCAGCCCTATCTATCACAGAATCCCAGACTGGCAGGGGTTGGCAGGGCCCTCTGGGGATCACCCAGTCCCACGCCCCTGCTCAAGCAGGCTCACCCAGAGCAGGCTGCACAGGACAGTATCCAGGCGGGGGTTGAATATCTCCAGAGAAGGAGACTCCACAGCCCCCCTGGGCAGCCTGTGCCAGGGCTCGGTCACCCTCAAAGTAAAGCAGCTCTTCCTCACATTCAACTGGAACCTCTTCTGCTTCAGTTTGTGCCCATTGCCCCTTGTCCCGGCACCGGGCACCACTGAGAAGAGTCTGGCTCCGTCCTCGTGACTTCCACCCTTCAGATATTTGTATGTGGTGATGAGTATTTTTATTTTGGAACGAAAAAACCCAACATGAGGCACAAACTGAGAAATTATTTTGATACCTTGGCATGGGTTTCTGGAAAGATGTTCCCCCTGAGTTGCTAGCTCGGTTTAAATAAATAATTTTAATGGTGTCTAAACTTCCTTCACCTTTTATTTGCTCTGTCCTGGGACTGACACCACCGCTGCTCTCCCCTGCCCCGAGGCCACAGTCGAACGCTAATGGTGTTATTTCAGGGCTCGCCTTTTCTCCGCAATGCTTACATAAATGTGCTCTTTAGCAATTTTTGGACTGGAACAAATGTTTGAATCTTTCTGGGATGGAATGGAGATAAACACAGGAAAGCTCATCAGTGTTAAATCCCAGTTCAAGCCCTGATTTATATTTAAACCAGCACAGTCAGACCTGTGTAACTAACTAAAGACCACTTACTTCCAGTTTACATCCAGTTACCTACAAAGGGATTAAGTTAAAGAGTGAGTGAAGAGGGAGAAGACTCAGGTGTCCTGGAAACACAAGTTTTCATACGTAGGGCTGCAATACTGTGATGTATTTTATGCTGGATTTTACAGTTCAGCAGCAACTTGCTCCAAAGAGCAGATGCATTTTGGTGCCTGCATTGCAGCCATCAGTTGTTCAAGTCCCAGCATCACCATGCACCTCAGCGGGCTCAGAGCATGTCCCTGGCCATGAGCGGGACCTGGGCATGTCAGCAGCTGGGGGACACGGACACAGACTGGGGAGAGTGGCTGTGCCAGAGCAGAGCAGCAATGCACACCAGTGAGCCTGCGAGATGTGTTCAGCCGGCGCAACCACAGTCAATTTGACGTATGTTAAACCTACTCACAACTTTTTCAGGTGACAGAGAGGTCTAAGTTTTGCACCAAGATCTGGACAAAACTATAATCCCGCTTCAAGTGGGAGATGGAACCAGACAAGCTCCAAAAGGTCCCTTTCCAACCATTTCTAGACACTGCAGCAGCCTAGAGGTGTATCTGCAGAACAGTTTTCACCGAGGGAAAACCCTGAAGTCTACGCTATGGCTGTAAAAGAGCAACATTTTCAGTAAATTTTAGAATCTGATACAAATTAGGGATACTTCCCTTTACTCTCAAGCTGCAACTGTGCTGCTATTTGGATCTGTGACACCTGAAGTACCAGAGGCAGCTTTTTCCCCCTCTTTTCTAGAGCTGTGCTTCTCTGGGGCTCAGCGTTCCTCTAGCAAATACTCTGAAAACAGAAAATCTCAGCAGGCTCAAAGTGTACAGGTAATGCTCACGACTGGAAGATGGAACACCTCGCCTTTCATGTATGCATGGCTCCGGGCAGAAAGCTCAAACGCTGCAATGTGGTGAACAACCAGGAAGCAAACGGCAGTGTCAACTCTGTATTACACCACCAAGGCTGTTAGCGTGACGGCAGCATACACATTATTAACTATGGCTTTTTAATGGCTTTTAGGTGGCTCTAAAATTTCAGTGTGGGAAGAGACTTGGCACGCTCCATCCTCCCTCCTGGGACACCTTTTCTTTCAACAGTTTAAAAAAATCTCCCTTCAAATGTGTATTCTTAGATATGACAAGGAAATGTAATCACTTTAAGAAACTTTTTCTATCCATGCTGTTTTTACTAAAGTCAGTAAAATTTGTTAGGAGATACTTTGCACGCTAGCGTTTTGGTTTTTTTTTCTAATTAAAATCGCCCATGTCCTGTAGGCCGGGATACACAAGCAGCTCCGGAGGAGCCATACGATGCCCTGGTTACGTGCCATCGCTATGGCTATTTGTCCAAATGGTATAAAGCCACTCTGGCTAAGAGCGTTTTACTGACAACACGCTTGTTTCTGAAGGATGGCACGTGGGCGAGAAGAGCTTCACACTTCTAGGTGCTCTGAAACAACGTTTAGGACATACAAGCTTGAATACAAGGATTTTTAACCAGTTTCATGTTGGTAAATTTCAATTAATTCCCTTAGCAACTCATTGTTAAAATGTTCCACTGGAGGAAAAAGAAGTCCCTCCCCTCCTATTTCTGCTGACTGCTTGTCTCCATGCCAAAAATATTCAATCTAAAACAAGAAAGGAGAAAAAAGAAAGACTAAAAATAATCAAGGAGGAAATATCCATCAACAAACCTTGCTTCGGGTTGCTAGTCGCAGCGACAGGGGTGCTGGCAGCGAGATGGGTGCTCTCCACAGTCCCATAAACCACAGGGCTGTGCTCGGGGACCTGGCTGGACAGCTGCTGGGATTTGAAGTACAAAAAAGGGTAATAATGAGCGTGCGAACATAAAAACTAGCAACAAGGGAGCACAAGCAAGCAAGTGGGGAGAGGAGAATAGGGTGGGATAGAGAAGAAAAACCAAAAGGCAGGGAAAATAAAGAGAAAAGGTACACAGACCGATTGAAGAAATTCAAAAGATACATGGGGAAGGGAGGGAGGAGAAGGCAGCAGGAGAAGGGGAGAGAGAGACAATTACTGTTAACTACAGCAAGAAAGAGACAGCAGAGCACAGTTAGTAACACACTTCGTTCGCTGAATGCTTCTTCCAAGAGCAGCAGAAAAGCTCCCGAGTCACCTGCAAAAAGTCGGATATACACCAAGACCTCTCTGTAACTTCAGTTTGCTCTCTGGACTCGACTCCTTTCTCAACCGATCAGTTATTTCAAACACCTCAGGTGTTTTAATAGATATTATTTCTCTACATATTTATTTATAGATAGGTAAGGTGCGTATGAATAGTGTACGTACATATCCCTATGCGCACCCATAGTAACTTGCTATCCCAGTAGGAAAATAATCTGGTTATAAATAATTGGCTCTAAAACATCCAGTGCCTTCTGCAGACAGACTGGTGCATGGTACCTGCTGGATAATGAGAATGAAACCCACTGTGCATCAATCTAAAGGGAGGGGCTCCAAATCAACACGGAGCGAGCCCGAAATTCTTCTATATATAAAAACCAAACTGCAAGACCAGCAAAGTCACAAGACTGGAAAAGCCATGGCCTGTTGCAGAGACCACATATTTTAACTGTTCCCACCATTAATGGAACAAACAATGACTTTGCTTGTGTTCATGAAGGTTTGATTCACCTTGGAATCTAATGAAGACCTTATTTAAGACTCTAAGTAACTATAACAAACTCAATTTTACAGGTAAAGCATTTGTGTACATTAGGGTGAACATGGATGGGGCAAGTCAACGATTTACATTTGCAAAACCCCCTTAAACGCGCATCAGGGACCACACAAAGGAGAAAATGGGGCTAAATTTAAGTTTAATACTCTCAAGTGGAAAGCCACACAGCTTTCTGCAGGTGGCTTTTCTTACCCAGCCATACACCCAGCTGACTTCTCAGATGATCTACAGGAAAAGGGATTTTCAAACAACCAAAATACAGCAGGGGACCCAAGACGCGGGTGTCTACTTCCTTCTTTCGGACAGGCTATCAGAAATCCATGCAAAACTTAATTCTCTAAAAAAAAGAAACTTTCTGGCAATCCGCTCCTCTTCCTGGGATTCTTTTTTTGGGTCCCTTTTCTACCTTTTTCAGCTATTCCATCTGAACAGTGAAGAATAAAGAGTGAATTATCTTCAATATACCATTTTTCACCACTTCATGCAACTGAACGGTAAAGGAGGACCGTGAAAAAGCACATCTGGACAAATTAAAATCTAAGTAAGCGGGGTGAAGGGTTGAAATTTTATTTGGGATTGCTCCTCTTCCAGGAATGAGCCTGATGAGATTGTCTGGACTACGGAGGAAGAATTGCATCCCTACCTCCAGCCAAATCTGAAGGAAGCCAAAGAAAACAGTTTTACAAACGAACAGGTTTCAAGAACACTTTTCCCTCACCCTCAGTGGATCATTAAGTTTCATTTTATGAAAAATGTGGGGGAAAAAGGAGAATGTGATAAGAATTGCATGAACCCAACAAGACTAGCGGACAAAAAACCTGTAAGGCTCGTAACTCCTCGGGCCCACGAACACGTTTTCTTAAGAAATTTGGGAAATGCTCATTTATTTTGTGGGAATGATATTGCAAAGCAGCATAAATGGTACTGAAGTACTGATCTTTATAGGCTCTCAGCTTCAAAATGAAGCATTTAGGGTCTTTCTAGGAAAAAAACAACCCCACACAATTGTTCTCGTGATTTATGATGCTAAAAGAGTTGCTCTGTGTTATTCTGTCCTGGCATGGCCCATAGACCGAGCAAACACAAAACGTGACAAACTCATCGATACTCGGAGGAGGTTTGCCAGGAAAATTAGAGCATTTCTTACTCTTTAAAATGTGATCTTCTACTTAAGTCAGTGCCGAGAAAATGCTCTAGCCAGATTCAATATGTGGTCCTGGGGTTTATTTATCTTCCCAGCAAAAAACAGAGTGTGGAAAATAGCATCCTGCTAGAAACCTATAAATAATATCTCCACTTACTGCCAGCTTCTTTTACGCAGGAACTTTAAAGCATTTTAGCAATTAAGCAACCACTGTGGAGGTGCTGGGAAGATGCCACCTAAAACACTTTTTGGTCAGCGATGCTGACTACAAAGCAGGAGATACAAAAAGCATGGAAACGGGTAAAACCAGGCGGCTTGAGTCTTGGCAGCAATGCTCATCTTTTAGACGAGTCCAGTATTTTCTTGATGTTAAGCACTTAATCTATTGAGTAAGGAGGATGCTTCGGGCTTGTGTTATCAAAGTTTTCTGTTTTATTTGGGTCAGTTAAAAAAAAATCCAAATGCACAGGAAAAAAATGAAAGTTTTTAAAGAGGCAACACAACAGGCCTTATTATTATTATTATAAAATTATTTTAAAATGTAAAATTTGTGAAAGGGACTGGTCTACAGCAGTGGTTTTATGCACTTCTGGAGCAAGTTTCTCCCTCTGTGGTTGTGTTGTCTAAAGAATGAGATTAGAGAATCAGATACCAGCAGTCAGCACAAAAGAAGCGCTGCTAGAATTTAGCAGACTTTCAAAATATCATTGGATTGGGAGTCACTTTGATCAGATGCTGCTTTGTCAAGCCTGAAGATTGCATGCTGGCATTTTGAGCGTTCAACCGGATGAAATCTCAACAACCCCGACCCATGTGCAGGGCTGGATTCAAAGGGGCAGTGGAACAAGACGACAGCAACGATGCTCCCCTTGCACCTCGTCCAGGAGCTGCCCTCAGCTGCCAGCATCCCAGCAGGCAGAGATGTTCACATGAAGCTTACACTGACTCTTCACAGCTTTTATCAGCTGGGGAAAGGCAATGCAAAAAAGCCCTAGCACATTTCAAGCAAAGTTATGGCTGAATATTTCAAGTTTACCCATTTTTATACTGTTCAGAATTATAACATCCATCCCTACTGGAATTCAGCCACTGAGCACAGTTAGCAAGGCATCATCTAATTTCATCCAAGATACTACACTTGCTCCAAACAAATGAATTAGGGATGCTGTTGGGACAATAACTTTGAATTTCCTGGCTTAAGTGGGCTTCAATTTTCAGTTATGTTACACTAATGAGCTTTTTCTGGTGAGCTCTGTTTCAGACCTCTTCTGTGATTAACAAAAGTGGTTCCAAGTACCTAACCAAAGCAAAGCCTGGATATTAAACAATGAAGTATTTGCACACCTTACTTAGAGTAGATGATTGGACATCGCTGCTGTGCTTTGCATATAAATTACAGCTGATAAAAATTCATGCTTATTAACCTCCTCTTCAAAAACATTTATTTTGTCCTGTTTGACTTAATTGTAGTGTCTTAAAATAGATCTCGGAATGCAAAAATGAGCCGGTAAGTGCCTGGCTTCACTGCACCATGCATAAACATGATCTGAAACCCTGGCTATTTCCAACTCTTCCCCACTTCTAATGGGAAGAAGATCTCACCAATGCTCCAACATTTTACATCGCTAGGATCTTCTCTCATGGAAAACACTTGGAAAGAAGTTTAATTGACTCTGTACATAGTCAGCTCTCAGCTCTTCGCCCCTTCCAGCTGTAGTCGCTAACCATCAGATCACTCTCTGGCAGAAAAAACAGCCTTTTCCAGCTGAGCACTGCAGACCTTGTTGCAAAAACACAGCTAGCCAGGAATTGCTTGAGGATGGTGCCTTGCTGCTGCCTGTCCACGATGGAGAACAGGAGAAGAAAGCAGGTGACCAAAGCAAATGGTCAAGAGGATTCGACTGAAGCAGGGGAACGGCCAAAGCCGTAGCTATCCCCTTGGTCTCAATGCAAGGGAGAGCTGCAGGCCAGGCTCTTATTTCATCTCAGTGATCCCAGTTACACTTCTACTGGCTCAGCTGTAACCTTGGGCTCCTGCTCCAGCACGACGGGTGCCTCAAGGCAAGCTTGTGCTTTTGCCTCAGCACAGGACAGTCAGCAGAAAAACTCCATATGCAGAGAGGAAAGTAAGGTTTCAGCTCAGGAAAGGCTGTTTCACCTAAAAGCTAGCAAAACCTCATCTCTGACATAAAACAGGGAAGAACTTAGAAGAAATTGCACCCCAGCCTCAGCCAGGCTCTGATCTAAAGCCCACCCATCACTTGGAGAACCTTCCTGATATTTACTGTCTTCTTATCAGGGCCCTGATAAGTGGACAACGACCTCCAATAAAACACGGCCAACTTCCAAGGCTTGTGCCAAACCACGGAGTTTCTTCTTCTCCCAATTATTCAAAAACTTTTAAGTTTAGCACCCTGTAACTTAGCGCCATCTCTCCCAAAAGAGAGCGAGAGCCAAGATGATGGATGAAGCAAATAGCAGCTGGGAAGAGGGCAGGAGCTGTCACGTGCCTCCTCTCCATAACCAATGTTATGGGGAGATGACGGAGGCATCACCTCTTCCTGCCGCAGGTGGGGAAGAGTTGGTCAGGAGAGAAATCATCTTCTAATTAGACCCTGCAGCCACTTCCAGCCCCATTGATTCATGTCACGGTGGACTTAACGTTGGCGTCAGGACTGCTGGTCTGAAAGTCTGAGAGGATTCTTTTGGCCCTGGGTCAAAAAGGACTAGAACAGTTTAATTTCCAGACATTACATGTGGACTTCTCAGGTGAAGCAGGATACAGAGGCTTAGAAGGGGTCAGAAACTCAAAGGTGTGAGACAAGGCTTTTTGAAGATATTTATGAGCTACGGAAAATGTCAGTTTGGGATATTTACGCTTTTTCCTACGTCAGAAAAATGCATTTTTAAGGTTGAACAGGCAGAAACCAAATCTAGAAGCTCTGTGATAAACTCCTGAGCTACAGTCATTCTTGTTACTCTAAGACAACACTACTAAAGCAGAAAGACATTAGCATGGACAGTGATGCAATTGAAGATAGATAATCAATCAAGTGCATGACACTGACTTTCCTCAGATGCACAAGACATTAATGGAAACATCACATTTCTCACAAATATATTGGCTCCTCCTTTAATACTAGAAGTCTACCAGTTCTAAAAACTACTGCTGATACAAAAACAGGGATGGGGAACTTGTAGCAGCGCTGCAGCTCCACATTTTACAAGCTACAGGCTGGTAAAAATGACTAAACTTGGAAAAAAACCATAATCCTGGAAGAACATGGACAACTTAGGACCATCCAGGTGCCTAAGGCGATCAGTGGTGTGGATGGAAGAACATGGGAATTGGCTCTAACAAACAGCAAAGCAAAGCAGACATCGCTGGGAGAAGGCTACGCGGCCACTTTATTACCTGAGGTGGAGTAGGTGTGGAAGTGGGTCTCACGATGGGAGGCGTTGGGTTCCTGCTGCCCCCTCCAGACATTATTTCTTCTGTTATATCTTTGCCTCCCTGGTTTGGATCTCGGATTCGGATCTACGGCATTGAACAAAGGAATAATTCAAACAAGTCTTCCCGTTACATGCTGTCCTTGGGGTTAATGGAGAGGAGGACATGGAGAAGACATAATTCCATTACACTCGGCAGGAGATGCTCTGGGTTGAGCTGATGCTCTGCTGGAATGCGGTTGGTTTCGATAACTTGAAATGCATGGTATGTCATCCCTTAATCTTGAAACTTAATTTAATCAAAACGCTCATCAACCACACCAGTTAGGCCTAAGCATGTGTAACCCCAGTGCACAACTCTGTGATTCAGAATATGGTCTCTACTTCTGAAAAGTAAGTTTACTGCCACTTAGAAAATTCAGCAGACACTTTAGCTGCAGAACTACGCTTGCCATGTAGTTGAAAGTGCAAGATTAAAAAACAAAAAAAGGCCATGTTTTACCCTGATATGAAACTCAGTGACCTAGCCAACCCAGGTGCTGGTAAAGGGGGAAAGCAAATCAGCTCCTCTTGTTTCCCCTTCCACTCTGAGAAAAGTCATACCAACAAAACGGAGGAAATCAACCAAAAAATACTGACCAGAGGAAAGGGAAAGCACAAGAAGAACTAACTGAAGTCTTATGAGACTCATCAGCATTGATGAAATAAGTATGGGTTTTGAGTCTCTTCAACAGCCCCAAAACGGGAAGTAAAATATTTTCCAAAATAAACCACTCACGAACACTCATTTGAATCCCCGACGCTTGAGCCAATCTTTCTCACTGAATGTGGGGAACAGTCAAGCTGTCTGGGTAAATTTGGAACAGAGCATTTAATCTTCAACATAACCGAAATTTTCCATAAACCTGAAGACAGCGCTACCATTTGTCTGTCCACCCTCCCCCAAAACTCTTGGTTGAACTCACTCCATAAATCGCACACAGAAGCCCCCATTGTGCTGGGCACAACGCACCACCGCAAACCCAGAGACATCACCCTTCGGAGGGCAAGGCTGTCACTGGAAACCGCCCTGCTTTTTTTGATCAGCAACATATGGAGTCGTTAGCTGTAGAAGGGTTTTGTGATTTATCTACTTCAGTATCGTGTGATGCCTTCTTGACTCTTTCGGTTATGAAGACAAATGAGTATCACATGGTATTTAGGGTGGGGACAAGACAGAATCACAGAATCGTTTGGTTTGGAAAAGACGTTTAAGATCAAGCCCAGCCGTTACCCTAACCCTGCCATCCCACCACTAAACCCTGGCCCTAAGCACCTCATCTGCCGGCTTTTAAATACCCCGAGGGATGGGGACTCGACCCCTTCCCTGGGCAACCCCTTCCAGTGCTTAACAGCCCTTCTGGGGAAGGAATTGTTCCCAATGTCCAACCTAAACCTGCCCTGGCACAACTTGAGGCCGTTTCCCCTCGTCCCATTGCCCATTCCCTGGGAGCAGAGCCTGACCCCCCAGCTCCCCCCCCTTCAGGCAGTTGTAGGGAGCGATAAGGGCTCCCCCAGCCCCTCTGCTCCAGGCTGAACACCCCAGCTCCCCCAGCCGCTCCCCACCAGCCTTTGGGCTCCAGACCCCTTCCCAGCTTTGTTGCCCTTCTCTGGACACGCTCCAGCCCCTCCAGGTCCTTCTGGGAGTGAGGGGCCCAACACTGACCCCAGCATTCCAGGGGCGGCCTCACCAGTGCCCAGGACAGGGGCACGGTCACTGCCCTGCTCCTGCTGGCCGCACCATTCCTGATACAAGCCAGGATGCAAGATGTGGTCTTCTCTTTGGTTTTGATAGTTTTTCTGCTAGAACATTTAATTAACCACAGCAACAAGGACTTAAGAGTTGGCATGAACTCTCCTCCTCCTGACAAGTAGTCAATGGCATTAAAACACACTTTCCTTGCCTAAAGCTTGTAGTACTAGAACACTCAACTGATGGTACATGTGGGTGCGTGTTCATATGCATGTTTCATGTTTCTTTTATTTCTCTCATTTCTTCCCTTGTAACACAGATTAGCAAATTTAAATAGTACATCCACAGAAAAGCATTTAAAAAGACTTTTGCTTTTCCGCTTGGCATGGAGCTGTCTTAACCACAGTGGAGTGCTTCTGAACACCTTTGTGTTTCAAATGGCATCAATGATCTGGCCGTATCATGTTTTGGATGCTGAAAAGAGACTCCTCAGGACTGAAGAGGATGGTGAAGAGGTGGCAAAAGAGGAGTTGCACCACCCTTTACTGACAGCAGCTACAACAAAAGCTGTTCCTTGCAAGCCCAGCTAATGCCCTGTTCAGCTCTTGCAGTTTCCCAAATCAAGTGTCATCTCAGATCATCTTCAAAAATCAAAAGATACAAATAATCTGCATTTTGAGACATGCAAAAGTCCCATATTTTTTTTCCCCCAGGAAACAGTTCTTTTAATGTTTTCAAACCACTCTAACACACATAGTGATGTCCAGTAATTTCCTTTTCAATCTTTTAGAAACGATTAATTCACAAGTTCAAGTCCACCCCTAACTTTCTCCATTTAAACGTTACATTCTGGTGTGCCTTTACTATTCCCTACCATCATCCACTTGCAAACGGTTTTGAATTCCATGAAGCTGTCTCTCCCAAATTCTGACCAGTGAATTAGGAAGACAGGAAATGTGGTTGCCAAACCTCTACCCGCCTTCATAATGTCATGTGTTCAGGTCCTTTGCAGCATGCAGATATGTCCACAACTTGCTGGTTTTCTACCTTTTCCAAGGCGTAGTATTAAACAATTTCTTTTTTGTCAATTTGAACCAATCCCCTACTGCTCTTGTTCATCCCCACCTGGCTCTTTGGTAAAACTCTAAGCCGCAGTGCAGGCGGCTGCAGATCCCAGGCTTGGGGAGACGATGCTGCTTTCATTTATGTTCATTACAAAAGCAGCAAAAATATTTTCCTTTTCAAGTGGCTGAGACGTCACGAACTCAGAGCGGAAAGTCCCCGTAGAAAATTTAAATAAGACAAATGTTGCAGCATTGTGCAATGTTTAATTACACTTAGGCGTGAAAGGTAAGCCTTAGCCTCTCTGTGAAGATAAAGCTCGGTTTTAAGCCTAAGATCATTACTCATTTCCTTCAGCCTTAGCACCAGGACAATTCTCAGAAGGGTTATATCAGTTCATGATGATCGCTTACCGTTTTTTTTTCTCTTTTGGCTGGTGGAGGCTGCTGCTGCTGTGTAGGCACTATGATGGGTGCTGACTGATACACTGGCTGACTTGGGTAGAAAGGTGTTCCTAGGGAAGGACAAGACAGAAACAAGAGTGAAAAACTCAGTTCATTTGTTAAGGAAACAAAACCAAGCCCAAGAGGTAAAACTGGCCACCTACTCCTCCCTCCCTTCAAGAACCAGAACTTCTGACACTACACTGGTCTGTGTTTTGCTCTTCCCCACTTCTGCTCAAACAGAAGCTGCTACTCCATCAAGACAAGCGATTAAGTCACCACTACATTTTTTCCTCTGTGAACAGAAAAAAATGATCACATGCATCCATTTGTTCATGTGTTCAGTGTTGGGCCCCTCACTCCCAGAAGGACATGGAGGGGCTGGAGCATGTCCAGAGAAGGGCAACGAAGCTGTGGAGGGGTCTGGAGCCCAAGGCCGATGGGGAGCAGCTGAGGGAGCTGGGGGTGTTCAGTCTGGAGAAGAGGAGGCTGAGGGGAGCCCTTATCGCTCCCTACAACTGCCTGAGAGGAGGGGGGAGCCGGGAGGGGTCGGGCTCTGCTCCCAGGGAATGGGCGATGGGACGAGGGGAAACAGCCTCAAGTTGTGCCAGGGCAGGTTTAGGTTGGACATTGGGAAAAGTTCCTTCCCCGCAAGGGCTGTCAAGCACTGGAAGGGGTTGCCCAGGGAAGGGGTCGAGTCCCCATCCCTGGGGGTACTTAAAAGCTGGGCAGATGAGGTGCTTAGGGACAGGGTTTAGTGGTGGGATGGCAGGGTTAGGGTAACAGCTGGGCTTGATGATCTTTTCCAACCGAAACTACTCTATGATTCTATGACTTCTGAGATGCTGCTGAAATCACCAAGGCATGAAAAGAAAAATGGCCCATCCTTGGACTCCTTTGACTGATAGAGGTGGGTTGGTTATTTGGAGGTTTTTTGCCTTTCTAGAGAAATTCAGTCAAACCATTACAAAGAATTTGCAAGGTCAACTGCAACCTATTTTCAAGCATAGCCAGAAAATTTAATTACAAGCCATGTTCTTCACATGCTGCAACACACAAAAAAAGCATAACCACAGTTATTATTGCAAAATGACACCACATTGTTGATTACATTCATAATATCCAATATAGTTTCTTTATGTTTTCCTATATGGAATAAGATTGGCTCAAAATGACTGAGTACTTAAAAGATGTGCCAGACATCAATAAGGGTGGCATTGCAGAGCCGCCTTCTCTCAGTGGATCAGGTATCAGGTGAACTTGTAAGATAGTGCTGCCTTTTTTTTTTTTTCCTTCTAAGCACGGATGCTGGATGGAGTGTCTGCTTGCACTTGCATCTGGAGCAATCTGATTTATTCTTCAACTGAACTAACCTTTAAATGGGAAGGAAAATCTGTATTGTGCGTCTGTAACCATAATGGGAGGTTATTGCTATCTCAAGTATGCAGTGAAATCCAAGAAAGCAAATGAAGCCAGCCCAGCACAATCTGATTTGCAACTTCAAAGGATGCATTCCTCAAACTGAGAGCTGGAAAGCAAAAGTTCGGAGCAGGCTCCGTGTCTGCATGCTCAGAACAAGAACTTTTCTCTGCTGAAATAGCTGGCAGGTAGCTGAAAGTGGAGGAGCATTGCATGGCACCGCCATCAAGCTGCTAAAAGCTCAACCTGCTATATCCACTCTCAGATGCTGCAATTAAGGTGGCCTAAATGACTCAATAAACTTTTCATTTTGAACATCACAGTAGGCAGCGTGAGTTCAGATCTGGCCTCAGGGCACAGAAGTCTGCGTTCAGCATCCCCATGGCATGGGAAGCGAGAACCCTTCTGCCTCTCTCCTTAAAAACAGCAATGAAGCCTCAAACTCTTCCGTCTAACGTTTGGCCAAGCTGGCCAGACATACAACATGAGTGTGGATAACATAAGAGGACAGGAGCAAGTCTGGGAGCCCTGCAATGCGTTAATTATCTTGATTTTTAGTTTCCTAGAAACCAGATCTAATCAGGTAGCCTGTAACACGATCCCTGCCAGAGAGCGAGCTACAGTGTAAATCAAGGAAGGACTCTTCCTTTGTGGAAAATACTTTAAAAAAAACCCCCACAAATCGCGAAAAGCAAGAGTGACTTCTGGGAAGAAATACAGCTCCTGTGACAACAAGCATTTTTCAGTGCAACGCTCTTTGCTCTGCGCCCTGCCTTTTGATCCTTTCCAGTTCAGCAGCACCCAAGTTTTATTCTACCCTCTTTCCACTCATCACTCCAAAATCTTGCCCAATGCAGCATGGAAACCTGCTGATTTTATAAAAGAGAATGATAAATTGCAAAACTGAGACAGTTAAAAAAACCCAAGCATACCCATAAAAAAAACCCATCTTCACAAGCTTTGTCTTCTCCGGTATTTTGTTTTATCACCTTCTTTACAGCCTGCCAAACTGTGATGATTTTGGTGTCTAGGAGCCACACTGGCTACAGAGTCTCGAGGTTTATGGGAAAGGCCGCTGCCAGCAGCATTATCCATGCCTGTATTGTAAATTTAGTTATCTCCCAAACGCCACGAGCAGTGCCTGGGGAGAGACTGAGCATTTCCAGCCCCTATATAAATAGCAAGGAAGCAACAGGAGGGAAAGGCAGATGAGTACAGGCAAACCTGCATCATCCTCTTCCTTGGCTAAACCCTCTCTGCCTGGAAAACGTCTGCGGAACAGCAGGTTCCAGCTTCGCCTGCTGATGCTCCGCAGATGCAGCAACCTAAAAACAAGCTGGGACTGAAAGATTAGAAGGCTCTGTGCAAGAAAACAGGCACTTTCAGGAGTGGAAAGGAACTGGAAGGGAACCTATTCCAAATTACAGAAGTGAAGACAGACAAAGGGCACTAAAGCGAGCAGAAAGTAAGAAAGTAGACCTGTAAGGGCAGAAAAAATGAGGAATACCGGGTGATTTCCTCATTTGGTGGATGAGATTTAAAGAGCCATTGCAGTATTTATTTTATTTTTTCTAGGATAAGCAAAAAGGAACTAGCTGCCTTATAATTGTGCTCTCTCCTTTTATTCAGAAATCGCGTAACCAGGTTTGAAGGTTTCATGGCAACCTTTGAAAGTAGTCCTGTTATCTCCATATACAGAAAATAAAAAATAAAAAAAAAAGAGTGCAGACCTTTTAAAATTGTAAGTAGGGAAGCAACTGGGGCTTTTCTCCCCTTTAAAAGGAATCTGTATTTGTGAAGAGCAAACATGCAATTCTGCCAACGGTACAGGGCTGTCACGTTCAGCGGGGAAGGTAATCATTCACCTCTAACGCTCCGAAATACCAACAGCTAAAGCCCCATGGAAGGCTGATAGTATCTCTGCCCCCAACAGATTACAGAATGTGTGTGGGCAGGTAGCAATCAGAGTGAGCAAAATACCTCAAATTCAGTATCAAGAGGTGAAAACCCTTTAAAAAAAACAAACCAAAACAAAAACCATACAACAGGGTGCTGACTAGAATCATCCTGGTGGATTTTTCAAATGTTCACAGAAACGAGCAAGGAAAGGTAAATTAAAAAACCAGAAGTGATATACATGACTGGAAAATACCTAATTGTGAACCTCATTCAAATACAGCTTGCAAGACCCGATTTGCTTCAAATATCAAAAGACAGATCGCACAGAAAACTGTATAGGGTACCAGGATGTAAGTATGACCTATAGTGTACGTGGCAGCACACTGGAAATTATTAAGCAAGGACTTAATTACTTATATGTAAAAGATGACTGCCAAGAGAAGAGGCGTGGTGGGACACTGAAGGAGATGGGGATGCAAATGAAGGGCAGTTGGGCGGCCCTGGAGGAGTGAGGGGCTGGGGAGATGCAGACAGGAGGGATGCCCAGCACCGGGCATGCAGCCTCTCAATTTTTAGGTGCCGCTTTGAAGCTCAATACCTGGAGGAGTCGATCAATTACACTGGATGCAGCATGCCAAACAACCACAGCACACACATGACGATGTCGGGCAACCTCCCAACCCTTTTGCCTAACAAAAGGCAAGACCAGGAGTTGCCCATTAAAAGGGCAAATTTCAGCCTGTGCATGGCTTACAAAATCTTCGACTGGCCTAACTTGATCTCTTCAGCATAAGACCGGCAAATCAAACCACATGGCTTGTTCTTTTCCCTGGCTAAACACCGAACAAGGAACACAGGGATAAGAAATGTTAACTGCTGTATTGCTGTGAACAGATTCAGGGCACAGCTCAATGGAAACCAGGGCTGCCAGATGTATTCACAATACCTTAATAAATAATAATGACCGAGCGGGGAATAACAAATAGCCACTATTCTTGTTCACATGTGATTATGGGTAGCTCTGTGAGTTACAGCCTTTCCTTAAGCACTCATACAAACAATACTCTGCTATTGTGAATTTTTCAGGAGTGAATAATAAGGGCTGTGACACAACCAAATTGAGCAGCTATTTGAAGTTCAAACAAATGCTAATCCGTTTCGCTGTTATAAATCTTCAGCTTGACAACAGAAAAACACACCCAGAAAAATACTTTTTAAGAACTCTCTAAGCAGAAATTACCATAGGCATTGGGGAATTCTCCAGGACCTGGTCCTGGATAAAAGGGTCCTGGTCCTGGCGGCTGAACAGGATACTGCTGCGGGGGCCCGACATATGGAGGGCCACTGTGACGATACTAGGAGGGAAAAAAATAACTATCAGTTTACAAGGAGTTGGGCAACTTCATGCCATTGCATAGAGAACCTGTAATCGAGCCCACCCGAATCAATAGGGAACCGATTTCTACAAGCTTAGTCTCACACTGGTTTTGAGGGGGACCTCGAAAACTAGAAAGGCAATTTATTCTTACTGCCTCCATGCACAGAAGAACAAATACTTCATACAGAAAAAGGACAGAGGTTAAATATGCAGCTCCCAGCTTAATTTCCCCTCCCTCCCAACTCCGTGGCAGGTCTTGAGAAAATCCAGATGGAGCAAACGTTGCTTTGCAGTTCCTTAGGTGGCTGGAGAATGTATTTTTACCTGTGGTATACAGTACTGGGGGCCCTGAGGCATTGGGTAGGGCATTGGCAGATGATTAACCATCATGATGTGTTGGTTGGTTTGATACACCGCAGTCGGCGTCTGCGCACCAGGACGGATGGAAGGGCTGCTGTTCTGGATGGTGGCTCTTGGAGGCTGTATCTGAGGCCTCTGAAAGAACTGGGGCAGGGAAGGGAGAGAGGAGAGAAAAGGAAGAACCGGTCAGACTTTCTGGGAAAAAAATTGAAATATCATTTACCAATATTGTAATTACAATACTACTTCCAAAGGGTTGCCACGCATTCAAAAACTGCAGGGCAATTTCTATTTATCTGTAAATAGCAAGATCATGCTATAGTCTTCTATTTTACAAGGTAGAAAAAGGTAAGAAACTTTAAACTCCAACAATTATTTGTTTCTATCTACCAAATTACACAGCTCAACTTTCAGAGCAAACATTAGAAAAATTATTTTGTCAAATATATTTTTTATAAGTGGGTTGACTGCCAAAAAAGCCACCTTTATAAATATGCTTGGGACATAAAAGATCAAGGCAACTGTTCCAAAATACCTCAGGAACAGAGGAAAAGCCAGATTTTTACAAAGGCCAGAGGCAACTCATGCCTATTCTTTATACAAATTGAGATGGGTGACTCTTCTTGCCCTCCATTTTCAGAAAGGTGGCAACCTCTTCCACAGTGGCACCAAACTTTTCTACCACGTTTGCATGAAGTGATGCCCCACGCAGATGGACCGGGTCCAGGAAACCAAGCAACCCACTGGTACACGCTCAGTTTTCAACCCTTACGCGCTGGGAAAGGCATTGGCATCCACGGTATGGAGCATTCATGGCACTGGAAGACCTTGCTCTGGAGTCTTTGCAATCTTGAAACTCAGTTGGTAAGATATGCATCAGACATTAACGCATTCACTAATGATACAAGTGAGAGAGACACTTATGCCATGCAGAACCAGGAGTTAAAATTACCTGTATAGGTCTGAATCCTCCCTTCAATAACGAAGCAAGAAAGCAGCAGGAAACAGAAAGAAAGCCAATGGAACAGCTTACAGATCAATCGGAAGGAGTAGGATATAACATGCACCCTAACTGCATGCTATTTCATTCATCTTTCTGTCCTGCTTTGACTAATCTCTTACAGAAACAGCAAGAAAAAGGCACTGAACTGGTACCAAGGACTCTGCTACCAGAATCCCAAGGCACGGGTCAGAAACTCCTCTAGAACAGTTTTATATGGAAGTATAAAAGTTTAAAAAAAAAAAAAACCAAAAAAAACCCCCAAAAACCCCCCACAAACCATGATTAACTGCAGGAAATATGATACTACAGACAGACTGTGTGTTTACTCTGTTCCTAAAACATTAAACCTTTTTCCTTTCTGGTCTCTTTCAGTGATACAGAGATAGCAGATAAAGCAGAAACCCTTGCTCAAATCATAGCTTTGGTCTCCGCTTTGCACCAAGACTGGAAGGATAAGGAATGTCGAGTATTTAATTGTTAAGCAAAAAAAAAAAGGTAATAATTAGGTCATCATACATCACATCAAAGACTGCTGACTGAGGAAGCGCATTGATGCAAATAGTCTGTGAGTAACTACATCAGAAGCGGTGAGAAGAAAGGAGAGTGGTAACCACTAAGGAATGGAAGAATGAGCTGGGCTTATCTGCCTCGGCATGCAGAGAATGGAGTAGGGCGGAAGGAAGCGGTGATGCCTCTACACTTGACATGATGATGAACTTAAAATGGTCATTCTGGCGATGACTTTATGACACCTGAGCTGCTCCCATACCAAATGATTTCTCCGGGAAAGCCACGGATGACTCCCCATCTCAGAAATCCAGATACCATTAAGATGAATGCAATGCTTTTAAGTCCAACCCTGTGAATCTGGATGAATTGTGACCGGCACACCATACAGTGCGACCTGAATTAGGAGAAGGCAACTGTTTGGGGAGAAAAGGCTGGTAGCGAGGGTGCAGAAAGAAAGCCAGTAGAGCAACACGCTGTCATGCTCCTGCATTAATAAAAATCATGTGGCTGTGGGGGGAACACAAAAGTGCTGCATGGAACAAGGGCACACACTGAATTTATGGTGAGAGTAATTAAGGGTTTGCAATTTTTCAATATCCAAAGGCACCAAGAAGTGCAAAAGTCCTTTCTTCTTTCACTGCAAATTGCAGAATAATAATTATTTCTAACCTGTTACAGCAGAAGTCTCCCCAGAATGGGGGTGGGGGGGTCAGAGGGAAGTCAATAGCTACCATGATTCTGTATTTACACGGAGTGGAAATGGGCTGGAGGTTGAAGACCTGCCTCTCTACCGACAGTAACTACAGCCACAGGGCAGCATGGAGAAGCCTTCACTGCAGAAGACAGGAGTCCTCTGCTGGTACGAGTCGCAGACACAAACCTTGCTCCTCAAGCTTCTGCTGCACCCACAGAACCTGCTAATAACATCACTGAAACCGCTGAGGAAAAAAACCTTACAGCGACGGAAACTGCCAGTTTACAGACAGCTTTTCATTTCCATCACTGGCAACTGGTGCCCAAGAAACCCCATTTCATGAAACACAAGCTGGGCTTCTCTTTCCTGCCATAGCAGAAGGAAGGAAAGTGTACCAGAACAGGTGGCGTGTGGCACAGGCTTGCTCTTCCGTTCAAGCATTAGACACCACCATGGTAGCACTAAGCTCTTCTACTACAGGAGGACCTTCAATGAGGAAACTCTACGTTAAAAAACCCAACCTCTCAAAACCACTCTACACTGCCCACACACCATCACAGAGGTAGCTCAAATCCGGAGATGAAAAAAAAAAAAAGAGGATTTCGTTACCAAAAGGAAGATGGACACAACGAGAAGAAAAGCAGATCCGTTACTCCAAACAACAAGACCATCAGAAGCTTCTGGAAGTGCCAACCAGAGATCTCTCTGGCAAAGTTTGAATTACTTTTAGCTACTCCACCTCCTGTAAGTAACACCTAAATTCTCAAGGAAATTGGGTATTGTCAGAGCACTGTGCATCTTATTTGTGGGTTTCACTGTGCAAAACACGTATCATCAGGCTGGCAAGCTGTTTTATGCTCCAGCCTTGTCCCTGTCCCTCGAAAGCTAAGCTAGCAATATTCAAAGTCATTCTTAGAAACGTCTCACTGTTCTGACTTGATTTGCTAAAAAATTCGCCTCGCAAGGTCAAACAGATGCCTGCACAGACAACATCCTCAAGTAACGCTAATGATGTCCCATGGGAGAACGCCAGGAGATTAAAATCTGAGATATTTTGTCTCTCTCTCTTCTACTAAGTGCAGGATTTGGAGTGGAGAACATACAGGACCCGCTCAGGACCAGAATGAAGGTCCTTTTTGCTTCCTACGGTCGCTCCCACAATGTACTTACGGAAGAGCACAAGCAAACCCCTCTCAGACATCGCTTTTATCAGCTGCCTCAGGCTCAGCTCTTAGCCTGCTCATTTAGTAAGGTCTCATCACCTCAGCAGCCCTTCAACTACCTGCTCCAGGAAGTCTTCCTGGAAAATAAAAAAAAGCAAATTGCACACACACTCCAGACAGGGTTTCCCCAGCACTTCCCCGGTACAGCAGTAATAACTCCCTAACACAACTGGAAATAACTTTTGTGGTTTATGGCGTTGCATCGCACGGGTGCTTTCAGCTGATGAGCTCCCACTTTGCAGAATAAAAGCTTCTCCTTGGCACTGAAGAATAAGGGCTTGCACCTTGCAACGCTGGGTTACACCTTGCTTCCATCATGCTGGTTCTCCCTGCCTGGCCTCCTTGCACTAGCCATGTTTCCCAGCTTTGTGCTCATTAAGTTTGCTGCAGACACATACTTGCTATTTGTGCCAGAGTAATCAACGCTAATATTAAGGAAATCCACTACTAACCTCCTGCCTACCCCTCTCGGCACTACCCTGCCATTTACTTCTCACTACATGTCCCGATGTCCTTTTATTAACCACCATCTTCTCCTGCTTAATTTTCTTCCCGCACGACCCAGTGTCAAAAGTCTGTTGCAGGCCAGCCAGATAAGAGGCTGTCATCTAGAAAAATCAATGATCAAACAGAGCACCAACCTCCTCCTGATAAACCACCGCTGCATTTTAATTGATTTTCTATTTACTCTATTTGTAAGCCATCACGTCCAGCGAAGTGCCTGTGGAGTGCTCCCTCCGTACTCTAAAAGCTTCACTGAAAAATAAACTTGTGGTAAGAGCACTGAAAACAGATCTATGCTAAGCTTTGCCCATTGAACAAAACATGCGTATTTTTTTCTATTTTCATCTATTTTTTTTCCAGATGGGATCAAGGCCGGCAGTTGCAATGGGTCCACAAAGCAGAAGGTTGCAGAGAAAGGAAGCAAAAGGAAAGTTCAACCAGTTGTCATCAACGCTATCAAATCAAGTTGCACACCCAAGCTCTCCACTTCAGTTAAGCGTCTCATACCTTGAGACAGCCCTGTTATTAATTTTTAATCTGTTTGGTCCCACCAAGAAGGCTGGTGGGACAACCCGACCCTGCCCTGGCAGAGGGTGGAGGAGGTGGCTGCCCAGGCAATATAGCAGGAACCACATCTACTTGCCGATGAAGGCTGGCACGTTCTATTTGACCTTTCAAACTTCAGCACAGGCAGGTTGAGGTGGAGTCGAGGAGCTACAGCAGAAAGCCCACAGGGCCACATCTCACTTCCCTAGTGGCCACACCAGTAACCTAATGCAGCCCTTTGGGCACAACACAAGACTCATTTCCGCCCCCCCGTCTCAGAATTTCCAGTATTATTATTTACTAAATGATAAAACGGGGGGGGAGGGGAACCCTTTTTGCGTTGACCATGGGATTTAAAATCGGTAGCTCCTTTACATGTTTATGGATGAAAACCAAGAAGTGACTATGGCAGCCGTTCCCAATTGCTTTCTAACTTGAAATACTCCCAAAAAGCTACAAAATGATTAATCTTGAGTCATCTCATGGAGCAAATTCGCGACCTCTCCAAATCACACGGCTTTTTACCAACAGTACACAGCCAAACCCAGCTTTCTGTTGCATAAACTGTACCAAAAAGAACTTGAATAACCCCAAGCTAAAACTGGAACAAACTACACCAGCAACCTCAAACTAAATTAGTCTGCCATAACCAGTAAACTAATCTCACATACAATTCTAAGTCAGGAAGGGAACTATGATGTTTCAGTTTATACTTGTTCTTATTTCTGTTTTTAATTACACCGGCCTCTTCTGAGCATCCATTTTAAAATAACCCATATGTTCCTGAAGTCACTTCTTAAATTAAGGGTTATTCTATGTTTCGGGCTTCAGATTAGAAGAAAACTGCTATTTTTGATTGTGCTTCACGAGGTTCAGCAGCAACAAAGTGACTCGAGACGCACTTAGAAAGGGAAAAAAAAAAAGGGGATGCTCCATGCACAAAGCAGCAAGCCCAGGCACGGCAGTGGCTCAGCCTGCTACGGAATTTTGAGAAGAGACACACAAATTGACAGTATGTTTAAAAATATTGCCACAAACCACTCTGTAGGGCCCATTTTCTTTCTCTGATAAAATGAGACTTTTCAGTGGTTTCTCAGGTGGCTGTGTTACTGGAATCAAGGATTACTGAGACCCATTTAACCTCTCATCAGAACCACTGCAGCTATTTTCATTCGACTTCAGCCACTACTTGTACAGCAACCTAAATTTCATTCTAGTATTGTCTCTTATATGAAGTTTGATTACACTCTATAGCATCAACTGACTATCAACCACCAGGGCAGGCATTCCCATCTGAAAAAAAGATTGCTTATAAAGTTGCCAGTCAACTTCAGGTGCTTAAATCATGCTAATTTGAGTACTTTAAAGCTCTAAAAATTACAGGAAATAACATTAAAGAACAATCCATTATTTGACTGAAGAAGACGCAGAATCAATACAAGGCATGTTAATAAAATCACACTGGGATTGACACAGGAACCGTTGCAAACCTCATCTTGCTGCTGCTGCTTTCTTAGAAGAGCACATGATGTTGTTGCAACAAATATGAAGACCACTACAGTCGATTTACTTATTTAGTACTTTTTACGTTACAAAATCTCAAAGCCTGTTGCTCGTGTTACACAATTTAACTATTCCAGCATGTTAAAGGTTTCCCACCTGAGAATAGTAATTTATGGTGGTCTCAAGAATCCTTTAAAGCTGGGGTTCGGGATGAACTCGCTTCCACAGCAAAAATCCCTCTTTCCATCCCCAATTCACACCATGGGCGGAGACCGAGTTTTGGATTAAAAGAAATAGCTCATCTACAGCCCAGGTTTCTCTGTGCCTGTCCTGTTCCAGCTCATGACAGATATAACTGGGAATAAAGCCTGAAATGTTTTTTAACAGTGAGAGCTTCTCTCAGATAATTGCAAACAGACTTCAAATATAACACAGTCAAAAATTGAACTGCAACACAGTTAAGTGTGTAGTGATAAAATCAGGAGAACACTTGGAAATTACAAGTTTTAACTTGCAGGCAGGATCATAACTGGGTCCAGAAGAAAGTTTTAAATCAAGTTATGACAGATTGGCAGCAGCCATACCAGTAAAGCCACTAAGCGCTGAACTCCTTTCCTCCAAGGCTGCGCTGCCCCGAGACTTGTGCTCCAAAATCTGCTCACAGCGAGCTCAGTAATTTTTATGGGAATACTAAATGGCTCACACTGAATATATAATCTGCCTTGGTAACGACCTATGAAAGAGCTGCTGAGTTGCTGAACAGCAACACACTGTCGGTACCGTGTAACGTAAACACAACCTGAAGTTAAGGTCAAGAACAAAAGTATCTAAACAAGATGCGAATTCCAGTGTTCCCTACATTGTCCAGCCATCCTGTAAACATTCCCCCACTGCCGCCTGTCAATGCAATCCCCTGCCACGCACAGAATTCATTTCTCTCTTTCTCTCTCACGTGACATTTGCCTGCAAGCAAACAAGTGCAAATACCTCATTCTATTTTTTAAGTTTTTTTCTTGTCCTGCTCTGGAAGGATGCCTGCCTCCACACTCTCCAAGGTGGAAGGAACAAAAGATTATCAGCTTTTTTGGGTGTCTGTGCCTACTTAACACACCTACCTGCTCTCCTGAGACAGGGCTTTCCCAATGGTGCTCACCTCTACTGTATTTAACTGCTCAGACTAACAGGAGCAAAGTGAGAACAGAAATTCTCCCAGAACAAACCTTCCCTGACTTAAGCCCCTGTCCTGACATCACTGGAGTTAATGGGATTTCCCCCTCCCCCCCCATTAACTTGGTGGAAACAACCTGTTCCTTCCAAGCACAGAGAAGGAAGAGTGACGCTGAAACAACCGTACCTGGGAGAGCTTTCCTGCACTTGCCATGCCTCTCCTCCTCTTTTCCATCCATCAGCAACACCTCTGTCCCCTCAAAAGCTACAAGAAGCAAAATCAGTCCCCAGGGGAAAAGGGTTTTGGCAAAGATGAATGTAGGAGTTGACAGAAAAGACAACTTTGGCCACCTTGACTAGGGCAGAAGGGACCTGTGCAACTGTCCTGATGCTGAAGAGGTCCTCTGTCTGGGTGGTTTTGCCACCTTAATAAGCACTGCCCATAAGTTTTGTGAGCCAGAGCCTATTCCTAATTTTCATTCTTCTTACTTAAATGGTTCCTTACAAGGTCCAAGTCATGCAACAGGAACACTACAAAGATTCCTATGTTTGGAATAGGGTGAGTAAAAACAATGTTAAGCAATGGAGTGATAACAGATAACCAGGCATATCACACAAGAAACGTATGAATTGGAAGGGATTTGCCTTGCTCTGAGTTTGGAAAATAGGATTTTCTCAGGGATATGAACGCCTGGTTCTTGTTGACATCTTCAGCTCAGGCAACTTAATCCACCGACTAGTTTGGAAAATATTCCACAAAGTTTCTAGGCAAGCAAATCTCACCAATACCTGGCAACGATCTCTACAGGTTCTCCTTTCCTATGCAAACGGCATTAAGCGGGGTGGTTATTGAGCACACTGACATCAGTTGAGAATTAAAAGCATTACTCTGCGTTGCAGGCAGCTTGTTAGCGGGGTTACGCATGTGCTAGTATCTACCAAGGGGGCTGATTTCCGAAGTGAGCCTTCGTTCTGAGTTAGTGGGTGAACGACCTCCAACCACCCACCTCCCCCAGCCAATTAGTTTAGGATGATAATGAAGGGGCAGGGTACTGTACCTGGTGATGGGCAGGTCGAGGCCCCGCTGCAAACTGAGGAAAGGCGGGAGAAACAAACACAAAAGGAAAGGCACAAAGAGTCAGAAACACCACAACGAAACCAAAATGTCACACTCTATGCAAAATAAACCCACAAGAAAAGAAAAAAAAAACAACAAAACCAAACCAAAACCACCACGAAACAGTCAAAAGCTTTGCTGCAGGACAGTGACAGACAGGTACTGAGATCTAAGAAGTGAACGTTGCTATGGGGGGAAGTGTGCTGCTCGAGAGCTGGTAGATAAACAGCCAGAGCTGCTACATGTTTTAAAGATATTCTAGTGTATGAACACAGGCATTCCTTAGCCTGCCTGGGGGAAAAAAAAAAAACAAAAACCCACACCAAACCAAAATCCAACTTAAAACAAGCAGTAGTGGAGACTTTAAACTGTTTAAGGTGGAGGTAAAATGGTTAAAGCAGCTGGACTCAGGGCCATTCCAAATATTTGGTGGGAGCAGAAGATGGAGACTTGTGGCTGGAGAGCAGTTAAGAGCCAGGAAGGCACAGCTTGTGTTCTGCCGGCGAGGGGGCGGTGAGAAATTCCCTGTAAGGCAGCGATCAGCCATTCTTTGCATGGACATACAGTGCAATTTCCTTTTCAGCTATCCCCCCCTCCTCCACCCCCCATAACGATCACAATATAACCCTCCTTAACGAGTTGGATTTGTCCCCCGCATCTGAAAGCGAAGGGGACAGAGTAACCCGCGACATCGCTGGGGAGCTGAAGGCATCAGCGGCAGAGCTTGGCTGGAGTACGGGAGGTCCTGGTTCCCAACCCTGAGCTCAGGTTACTAAATCACTTCCCACCCACTTGGGTTACACACAGGAGGAAAGTAATCAGAATTTAACATGCTCAGTAAACATTAAAAGCATTTTCCAATAAGTAACTGATTGTTAAAATAGAAATAAAAATGAATGCAAGAAATGGAAAATAGAAATAAAGATGACAAGGTATCCTCTTCCAGAGGCCGAGTGAGGTCCTTAAACTCTGAATTCTCAGTGTAATCAGTGGAGCTCCACAATGAGAGCAAATAAATCTATTGATAATAGCTCCAATAATTAAACGGAGCAAATGAAACTAGATCCCATGGCGGCTTTTTGCCCACCGCATGCCTCTACCTGTTGCTAGCTGTGACTGCTTCATAATGTATGGCACGTGCCGAAGCATACAGGACAGTCCAGCCCCGCTAATTCACACTACAGGGACTTGGCACGTTTTACTTTCTGCCTGAGAAGAGTGATCAAAACTGGCTACTAATTATTGATTAAGAAGAGGGTTTTTTCAGTAAGAAAAAGTGGACCGGGGTTCACTTGCAGCTCTACCTCCCAGCTAGTCTGCTAATACTGGTGTTTATGTATTCCTTCTACCTTCACTTCCCTGGAACACTTGGATGAGAAGTCATAAAGACATTCAGAAATGAGAAAATATGCACACACAGACTATTTCTAGTACAAGAGTTTATAAAGAATGACCTGCACTGATTCAACAGTTTTCCCACCCTTGAACATTTCCCCTAAGCCTTACATTAAAGAAAAAAAAGCAAAACATGATCATCTTGTAAGAGTAAAGAGCTAAAATTTCTACTTTAATATGAACCGCGAGACAGAAGTGCTCGGGGACTCTGCATCCTCCAACAGCTCAGGGCGTGAAGAGGATGGTGGCTCTGCTGGTGGCTCCTACAGCGATGAGAAATGGGCACCTGGATGAGTCTCAGGAGGTGAATGCGCTTCAAGTCCTTATTTTCCTTTAGGAAGAACTCCTCAAAACCAGTTCAAATATCTTGTGGTTGAGAAAAGGGAATAAAGCTTACCCTGGAAGGGCTGACACGAGCCTTTCCGGCGGGGCTACACACTCCATGTTACACACCAATGAAAAAAAATTAATCAAAAAGAGAATGATGGGGCACAAAAACCTTGCATTGCTTAATTTCAGGGCCAAAGTACCTCTCTTATCACTGTTCCACAGAAAAGATTTGTTCTCACTGTGTTTAAAACAAGAGCTGGAAGCTTACATCTTAAGAAGCTGAAGTATATTCCATGGTGAAAAGTAATATGCGTTACAAGAAAAAAAAAACTAAAAGAAATAAAATAACACCTCAAAGTTAGTGAAAAATACCCTAAGCTGTTTGGCACTGGTCACCATTGGCTATTGATTTTTTTTTTTTTTTCATTTTTTCTTAAATAATTCAGGTTGATAGGATTTATTCCTATTAGTAGCTGTAAGCAACAGAACAAACTGTAGTCACTGCTGGCTCAGATTAAAATAGACACTTTGGGGTTTTTTTTTTTTTTCCCTCTGTCCAACGAAGATAGAAAGGCAAAACTTCTTTATGAAACTTGGGTCCGTTTCTGCCACTCACACTCACTCTGGTCCTGCTCACCACTTTGTGGGCAGCAGGGCATGTTCCCTCTCTGCTGATGTTGAGCTGGCACACCTCAAGCCTCTTGGAAAATAACCACTCCTGGATCACTCCAACGCCCTCTCCAATCACGTTTTTTTTTTGGCAGACCTCCTAGAATTGGGCAGTTTGTGTTTAAATCACCTGGTGCTCGGGGCTGGCGTCGGCAAGAGCTAACAGATATTTTTTCAGTAGCGCTGCGACTAATTGCGTTTTCCGTCCCCCAGCTGGAGCCACACTTTGAAATTCTCACTATTGGAGTGATGCTACGATTCTAACAGGGAGAAAACATGAAGCCAGTTGGATTGCAAAGGCAGCTGTCCTGGAAGGAACAGACAAGCCTGAACCCTGCAATTTCCAATGGCCCTTGGATGCAGAAACAGGATGGAGCAAGCTCCGGCTGCTTGAGGAAGCAGGGTTAGGATCAACCTCGTTAGTGCAACAGCCTACCTACCCACACCAGCCGTACCAGCTGTGTGACAGACGAGACTGTGCTACAGAAGCCTAGGGATGGCAAAGGCATCCTGCCACCTTCCTTGTCCCCTCTTCACCCTCCCCTCGCCACCAAAAAAGACGGTTAAAAAATAAATTAAAAAATAATAATTAAAAAAAAAAAAAAAAAAGGTAAATCAAGCCCAGAACAAAATGCAAGAGTAGTTCAGGACTGGGCTAGTCTTGCATTTGTTTTGGGGTGGGGAGGTGGAATGAGATGTTATGGGTGTGGCTTTTAGTAATGGGGATGGAAATGGTCACTAGCAGAGCGGATGGCCAGAACTGCATACAGGAGAGTTTAAAAAAAAAAAATAATAGAAAAATGGCTGACAACTGCAGACAAATTCTTCCTCGATACCTCCTCAGTAATGTGGCCAAAACCCTACAATTTTACAATGTTTTCCAGACAAATTTCCTGAAGACATTATCTGTCGAGCGGCAAGCCCAAAGTTGCCCTGGTCTCTGTCCTACACCAGGTCAGACCCTCCCAACTGCCATTCAGCTTTGGACCTTGAGTCGCCACTTAACCAGGCAGAAACTGCCACAGTAGCTCATGCTTTTAGCAAAGAAGCAAAAATCAGTGCATTTCTGTAGATCAGCCAACAAAAAAGACGTGGTAAAAAAAATAATAATAAAGAAAGAAAGGAAGAAATAAAAACAGTGCCATGGGCACAATTGCCTGCAAGAAGGAGTACAGTTTGTTATATTGCTTACAATGCAGTATTTTATCCAGCCTCTTCCAGCCAGGGACCTGTAAACCGGACTCTGTTCCAAAACCTTCCTCCTCTTCCAGTTGTCTGTGCAATGTATTGGCACTGTTCTGCTGGGCTGTCAAAAAAACTGGTTTAGAGATGCAGCTCTTCAGTCAGGTTTTTGCTCCAGTTCTAACCATATAAACTTATTTGCGCTTTTCACAATTAAAGATAAAGACGACGATTATACTTACTGAGAAAAGAGGGGTTTTTACCATCAGTATCCCATGTTACTGATCAGAACGGGGGACTAAGGAGGTTGGGGGGGGTCCGGTTACAAATTCACAGCTGTCCACATCACAGAAACTTCATCAAAACTGGCGTTAATTGGCTCATTCATCAACACAGAGGTTCACAGGCCTCCAAACTAACCCTCCTGCAAATCCCCTGGAGGCGAAACCTCCAGAAGCGGGGCAAGCACATCGGTGCAGCTGCACATGGGGGGAAAGCTTGCCCTGTGTGTGTGTGTGTGTATATATATATACCTGTCATGTGGACAAACAGAAGACTTCTGTCTCGGAGGCTTTCAGTTGCCACGCTTCAGCAGCGTTCATCTTATTCTAAAAAGAGAAGAGTGCTGGGAAGGGCGCAGTGGTTTTATAGGTAACCTGAAAGCGTTACGACACAGATGTGGATTTGCAAGAGGCACAGGGATTGCTGCTCCCTTGGCTAACTGAGGCTTGAGATGTTGTGATGGTAAGCTACCGTGCCTCCAGAAGCTGGGCTAAGCATCTGATGTCCTAGCAGGGTCTCCTACCATTGTGTGGAACTGCACTACAGAGCAGAGATTCCCCAAAAAGAGCCTGGTTTGGGGAACCAAAGTCCTACAATAACAGAGCGGCATTGCAATATGCACACACACACAAAAAAAGATTACAGAGGACAATTGAGCCTGAAGTTGGATGAAAAAAGGGCTTACTACAAAAAGATCTGGGTACCCAGAAGCTCTACATTAAATGCATGAGCACCTACAGGGTGCTAGGCAGTAAACGGTTAGAACTGATCCAGCGGCACGGATTTGGAAGTAATGCCCAGAGGTCACTGGAGACTGAGTGCTGCTGCAGAGAATCGCTTTTGTTTGGTCTATCACTTTACGAAATACTTCCTTAAAGAAAAAAAAAAAATGAAGAAAAGAGAAAGATTCTGGTAATGAATCTAAACTCTAAAATGAAGTGAACCTGAAAGCAACTATGCTAAAAATAAATCGTGTTATTTGAACGTAGATGAGAAACCCTCCATTGCTTCTTTTCTCATAAGCCACTTTAGAAGGAAAATTATCCTACCAGGACAGTGTCTGAAAAATTCAATCAAGATTTGCCATTTGGAACATGCTTCCAGTTCAGTAAAACACGCCTTCCAGAGAACCGGCCAAGCGCTACTGACACACACATACACACAGAGAAACACACAAACGAGGAAGAAAGAACGCAAGATAATGCAAACATGGGCTCCCTTACCGGCGAGCGGGTCTGAGGCTGGGTGTTCATTGTTTGAGGGGCTTGAGGGTACACCAATGTGGTTGGAGCTGCATTCTGTCCTGAGGGGTAAGGAGCCTGCCAGGGAACAAGAAAAGTAAATAAAGAAAAAAAAAAAGAAAAAAAAAGAGTGTATCAAATAATTCATCCCAAAAGATAGTAAAAGGGACATATTATCAGATGGACTGCTGATTAACATTGAGGTGAAGTTGACATAGGTGATGGCGATGGAGAAAGCCTTCTCCATCAAGGACCCAACCAAATTATCGATGCTACCCTAAGCTACTCAAGAGCCTCAGCAAAGAGGCACATCAACGCAACACCATGTCACTGAAACCCTGTCTTGTCCAAACCCCTGGCCACATACCTTCCAAAAGCCTCCTCGGAACCCATTTCCAAGGAAAGCTGGAACTGTAGGTACTTCCGGTAAACCCTCCAAAATAAGACAAATGACAGGAAACAAGCTCGAATGCATTTCATACAAGCCACTGCTGCCTTAAAGAATTTGCAACACAATGAAATGGCCCAAAATTGTTACAGATGTAAGACAGACCATGGGTTGTTTAAGTTTTTCATAGTTCCACTGATTTCAACGGGCCATAACAATTTATACCACCAGATGCTCTCCCTCATGTTATTTGCCCAAAGTAACAATAAACTGGAGCTGTAGTGTTATGCCGATTGCGCATTTTAACAAGACATTCAGAAATAACTTTTCAGACCTCTTTTTTCCTTTTTTTTAACAAAAAAAATTATAACTTACTACCTTTTTTTTTTTTTTTAAAAAAAAATACTTTATCATTGTAATGGCATAAAACACAGCCACTAGCCTGCAACAGCCTTCACTTTCAAGAGGAATTAGCCCAAACGCTACGTGCTGCCCTGCAGCTCCTGCACGACTCCATTGCAAGCCACTTCTCCAGCTCCTCAGCTCTTCCCCCTTCACGGTCAATCCGTTGTGGTGCCAGCTCTGGATATTGGCATTGCTAATGGTAACCACAGCCCCTATCAACCTCCTGGCTACATACCATCAGATTTACTTGATGAATAAAGGAGCTCATCAGGTCTTGGGTCTCCTCCGGGAGAAGGTCTTTGGGCTCACCTTACAGATTATGGGAGAGGATATGCTTAAAAACATTGCAATACTTCTCTGCACGCAGAATTATGATACATTCACACCATGAGCCTTGCTGAAGAATCCCCTCTCAACCTTTGACTTTCATGGCCCTTGCATTAAAATTCAAGAGCGGGTCTAAGGAATAAAGGGAACCATTTTGGACCGTAATGCGGTACTGAGAGAACAGGTTTCACTGCACCAGCCCTCAGGCACATTTCAGGGTATCTTTGATTTGAACGCTGCTATATTTGATTTGAATAATTAAGTTTTTAAACAATAAAACTATGTTACAGTTGGTAGGCTAAACCTGTTTATTAAAGAAAGAAAAAAGAAACTTATAAAACCTTAGCTATCAAGAGAGGTGATCCAGCATAAAGCCTGAAGCTCTGTTTTAGGCAAATAGCTCAAGGAGTAGTGTAGAAACAATGCAAAATGTGCTGCTTCTAGAAAGAAACTCAGTCCTGAACCTGCAAAACTTCCAAGTCTGAATCAGCAAACTACGCCAAGTATAATCAGGCATGTTCTGGCTTTCAAGGGAGAGTCAACCAGTCCTTACAAGATGAAGGATGTGTGCTTTTAAGGAAAAGAAAGCAATTTAAGAAGAGTTTTTCTTACGAAATAAAGCGGGTGTAACAGTACGCCACTGGGTAAGGCACGTATTTACTTCTCATCTCCCAGGCTGAGTCCTACCGCAGTCACAGACCTTACCCACAGCTCAGCCTCTTTAGCCCTTTCAATATGAGCAAACATAAGACGGTTTGGTGCAAGAATATGTCTTATTTTGGAAGAGCACCTAGTACGTCTGATCGCTGAGAGAGATCCACCGCCGAGTGCCCCAGCACACACCGACCAGTGTCCTGTGCCTTGTGGAACATCTAGGAGACAGCTGGGGTCTCTGTGTTATTCTTTTTTTCTTCTTTTTCATCTCTAGACATAAAATCCCCGCTTAATCTCCTGCTGATCAAAACGTAATACAAGGTAAATGAAAATATAGTTTAGAAACATGGTGACCAAGGAATTTTCCAGACTCAGAAAACAAAACAAAACCCAAAACATGGCAGAGGTGATGAGGGGACTTGAGCACAGCCCAAATATAGTCCCATCCCAAACACCCACTACCGCAATACCGCCTATTCCTACTTTGGGACCACACTCAAACTGATCATTAAAGAGCAAAACCTAAACACGAGTACACAGACACTTAAGGAGAGCGTTCCTGCTACACAAGCTAACTAGGCAGGACATTCTGTTACTTTCCCCCTCCTTTTCACGTTGCTTTCTGCGTCAAAGAGATCATAAAAATGTACATCTCCAAGTCTATCACTAGATCTTTCCTGTGATTCAGGACACCAAAGCACACTTGGTAGAACATTTAGCTGAAGAATGTTCTGTAGTAGTTTATAGCAATACAGCAGCAAAGACTCTGGTTCAAGACCAATTAAATACTTTAATCAGCTCCTGCTATGAAAGCAGCAACCTCAGGCAGGTAAGCAGGGCAGGTTTTCCACTGCCCCCCCTTCTCCAGGAGCTCATTTGGTCTAATCCTCTCCAGCCAGCGCTTCCCTCCCTTCCTACCACTGGCAAACCCTCTAATTCATGTTAACAACTAATTTGCAAGAAGTCTTTTAATTTCTTTCTTTTTTTTTTTTTTGAGATGTCAGATGCAGCATCAAATATTTTCCCCTTTTATTTGACAAGTGTGATTCTGCTGGAGCTGTTCGTGTCAATGCTGTGTAATAAACAGTATGTGCCATATCTCGCAGCAGTAGTGACACCACAGCAACGAGCGATTGCAGCACAGTGGAGAATAATCGAGTGCTAACAAGACACGGGGAAACGCTGGTTATCTTTTCATCCACAGCCTAGAGAAGTGTCCTGCATTTGCAGCATCTTGCTGCCAACTTTCTGCAGCTGGGATCTCTGCCCAACATGAGATTAAGGCTGAGGCTTTCCGTGTCAGTCCATGCACCTTGCAAAAGGTTCTGATGTTACTCTTGCAGCGACCACGCAGGGTAGGTGACTGCGTTGGGAAATATTACGAACGCTCACACATAAGTGGGCCAGTTGACCA
Organism: Gorsachius magnificus; assembly: GCA_034008185.1. Classification (NCBI taxonomy): domain Eukaryota; kingdom Metazoa; phylum Chordata; class Aves; order Pelecaniformes; family Ardeidae; genus Gorsachius; species Gorsachius magnificus. Next base: position 670,713 of record CM067096.1, read on the forward strand.
CCAGCTCCTTGTGCCTCCAGCTCTGCATCTCAAGAGAAGAGACCTTACCCCAGATGGTTTCAATTGCTGCTCCCATAGCATCTCAGAAAAAAAAAAAAAAAAAAAAAAAAAAAGGAGGAAAATATCCTCTATTCTCCCCCTTCTTCAGGCCCAGGAAACATGTTTTCTTCCAGGCTGTACTTGCACACAACAGAACAGAGCCTAAGTCAGATCTAACTTCCATGCTCACCCCCACCCCCCACCCCCCCAAGTCTTTACCCACCTCCAAAACAGCCTGAGTTTTCGTTTGATCACCCAAGTAACAGGAAAATTGAAGGAAGGAAGCGCAGCTATTGCTAAGCCTAAAACCCTATGAGTTTTAGCACAAAGACCGTATAGCAGGCATTTTTAAATACAGTGCCAAAGACAGCCACCTCATTGACACCAGATGTCATTTCTGACACTAGCAGGGCTGAGAGGCAAATGCAAGGTGATGCAATCTAGTGATAAGTTTGCTTTAGTATTTAAACCCTATCAGAATAAGCATAGCATTAGGTTATGAATAAAGAAAAAAGCATATGAAGGCTTAAACAGCAGCCACTAAAGGGTTTCTGCCATTAAGCTGTCATCAAAACAAGGTAATTTTGGACAGCCGGTGCTGTTCCTAACCCAGATGACCGCTCCGGGTGCTAGGTTCACAACTGCAGCCTTGAGGAAGAAGTGCGATGCAAATCCCCCTGAAGAAAACAAACATCACCTAAATAAACACGTTTCACAACTATTACACAACAACAAATGCTTCTGCTCTGCAGGCTTCAAGCCGGTTGGAGGTGTGCCTTAACTGGTGTTTGTGTTAAAACCATAACAGGGCGGGGGGGGTGGGTGGGGGGAAGTGCTTTATAAATTGCTGCAGGTACTAAGTTCACCTGTAAGTACGAGATAGCCTAAATAAACTATCAAAACATCTGACAGAATAAATCCCAGCACTCCGTTGTTTTTCAGACAAGTCAGCTGATTAAAAGTATCACAGCTATTCATCTGTCAAAAGGACTTTTTTCTGTGCCAAGCATCTAAATAGGTACACAAAGTAATATAATCACATGCAGTCATGCTGGAAATATGTGGCTTTCATGCACCATGGCTGAAATGCTGAGGATGAGGTGAGCAAATGAAGAGGTCAGTGAGGAAACGCTCCAAAAATCCCCTAAATAAACCTACCATGGAGGGGAAGGCAGGGAAGCAAATATCGCTCTGTATCAAAATTTCGGTTCAGAAGCATCTGAACGCTGGCAGCGAAACCCCTGAAGTTCAAATAATTGCAGCACCCCGAGCTGGAACAGAACAGATGGCTGCTGAGCTGCTCCACTTTCAAGGCAGAGCAATTTGCTTCCCTTAAAGCTTTCATCTTCGTGATTTTATACGTCAGATGTGGCTATTCATGGGGGGAAGGCGATAATAGTTGTGTGTTTATGTATTCCCGCAACTTGCTGGGGAAAACCCTTTCTATCCGTTGCAGTTTCCACCTTGGGCTGCTGACTTTGCTAAACAAAAGAATAAATAAAATAATCACCTCCAACAAAACAAATGAAAGAAGTTGTTCTTAGATCAGTTCCCGAGCTAGTTAATAAACACTGAGCCTGCTGTGTAACATGAGTCCCTGGGTACTGACCGTACTGGGAATAAACAGACAAAGTACACACATCAGGTTGAGAAAAAGCTGAGTCACGCAGCTCTCTGCCTCCTGCAGCCGGTGGAAATTTTTTTTTGGAACAAAACTCTTAAATCCTCAGGCAGAATGGTGTCGCTTGCTGAGCTTTCTGCCTTCGGCAGTGCAGTTGGGTTTGGCGTGGGAAGGGGTTAAGCCCCGTCACCGTTTCTTGAATCCTCTCTTGACGTAGGGAAGAAGTTCGGCTGGGTCTATATTTACTGAAGTTACATACGAGGAGGAGAAATGGTCTTGTAGTTCCAACACATGACCGTGACTCAGGAGCTTGCCGCTCTATTACCATCGCTATTGCTGTGACCTTGGGTGAGAAAACCTTCAGACTTCCAGTTACTTCCCAGTAACACCGATGCAGCGACCGTGCTCCTGTCCAGGGCTAGCTGTAACTCCACTGAATGCCAGCAAAAAGCTTTAATCTCTCTGGGAGGAACATGAGAGTGTAAGCAAAATATTTTATAACAATACGAAGCGTGCTGAGGCCACAGGCAGCCCTCGGCTATCCCAGAGCAACCCCAAAGGTCATTTTTCCTGCATGGCCACAACAGAAAAGCATGTGAATAAAAAAATATGATACCTTGCCATAGTGGTTTATATCTCATTGGAGCACTCAGGTCACTACACCCACAAGTGGAGAGTACCCAGCTAAAAGCTTACCAAAAGTGCCACCGCATGGACTTTCAAAAAGTTTTTTAACCATTTGATGTTGAGGCATAAAATATCAAACCCAAAAATAGGATCAAACTGTTGCAAGATCCACCTCTGCCCCCAAACGACCCCCGAACAAAACCACACACATTTCTCTGGCTGTAAACATATTTCTGTATGACAGCAGTCTTTCACCAGGACATTCACTGTCCCAGTTAAATGCTAAATCTTGATTAAAGCCGCACCAGGTGGGCACTCAGCGTAACACTCAGTGCACTGAGGTGTCCTGCCCCTAAATTTATAAATTCTTATTTATACAAGCTAGCTGACACAAAATGCAGGAGAGCTGCCTCTGGAGCAACGTGTAGGAGAGAGCGCTACGAGAGTCATCAGCAAGATCGTTGCATGGGTGTTTCATTTTTATCCCCATTTTTAATGGCCCGACTGTTTTCCTTCCAGCTGCTGAACTATTTTCCTCAAGAAAAAGCACAACAGGGACCGCGGGATGGGCTGTCTTGATGCACCAGCCCTTGAGGCTCTTAAAGCCTCTTCGAAAGTTTTGCCCTAGGTCACTGGCCTGGACAGCAGGAACCTGGCCTGGGATGCAGGTGGAGAAATCCCCTGCAGCAGCATAAACCGTCACCTGCAAGGATGCAGCTTTTAATTCTGAATCATCGTTCATTTGTTGAGTTGGGTTTGCTCTGCCTCCCGCTGCCTGACATGGACTCACTGTACCACTGACATGGCTGCAACCGTGCAGTACCCAATAAGCAGAAATCTCTCAGCGTTCAGCTCTTAAAAAGTACGAGGGTTATAATTTAAAACCTGTATCTTCATTTCTACCTAACAAACTCACCCGCAGGCAAGCACACAGCAGGGCGGCAGTTCTCCAGACTGTCCCCTCCTACAAAGCCGGCACATTTGTTTTTCCTCAAGCTTTGGTTTCTGAATGACCTCAGTTTTAGGAAAGGTGAATATGAGCACTGTATATACATGCAATATAAGCGGCTGTCCTCTCCTCCCCCAAACCCAAGTGGTTGGCTCCCATTTCTGTGCTCCTTCAGCAGTGCTGCTGGCTTCAAATGACTGTGAAAGCATTTAAAACTTCCAAATTACAGCAAGTTTGTTTTTTTTAATCTGATATGAAAAGCGACATTATTGCAAGGCAGAGAGAACAGCTACAGCCAGAGCATCTGAGAACAGCCCAGAATCTCCTACAACTACAGCCTACGAGACACAGTGCAAACAAGAGGCTCATTTTTTCCATTTGGGTGCTGACTTATGAACACTGGTAGCATCAAGTGAAAGGGATGAAAAGGTTCCTGCTCTTGCCATCTCCCTTGCTGTCCTCCCAGGGGTTGCAGCACCCTCTGCAGAGGTGCTTAAACTGGGGATAAGGCAGCGTTTGATCTAAAATTAGTATGTTGGCAATGGATAAAATAGAAATGCTTTTTAACTAAGTCACTAAGCTCTCAACAAGTGGCATCTCTGGAGATGCCCAAGATTCAGCTCCCTTAGTTCAGGTGGCAAAGGATTAGATCTTTTCATCCACCTGCACTCACAAAGCAACACCATGAGAAGCCAAAACAGCCACATGAGACGTCAGTGTCTCTCTGCCCCTCCAGTCTCCGTTTTGCTCAGGGTTACGTTACTGATGTACAAACACCCACCTTGGTGACAAACGGACAGTACAAACCTAACACCCGCATCATCTCAGTAACCCACCCAACAGCTGCACGCACAAGCAATAAAGTCCTGCAGGGAAAGAGAAATAAGTGCCAGAACAGCTCACCAAAATCCCGCAGGAGTCAACTGCGCTTGGCACATCAAAAAGCATTGCCTTGGACCCATACCAATATCATTACAACACCTGGAAACCTGCGCTGCAACCACCTCAGGTTAGTTCCTGCATCTGAACACAAACGTGACATTACTCAGCTCCAGGATTTCTTTTGAACATAGTTGATTTTTATTACTATTTTGGTAACTAAATGATTCAAACCTATCTAACTTTTTTTTTTTTCCTGGTGTGCCCTGCAGTCAGAACAGGGTCACGGCAGACTTTGAAGCTGCTGTCTGCAATGACTTGTATGATGTGAATAATTTGAGTATGGTAGGAAAAAAATCTGCAGTATCTGTAATGTCCATCTGTAATAGAATCAGCTCATCTGTGAATATTACAAATGACGATGCAGAACCCTGAATTATTCAATGTATTAATTTCGGGGTTTTCTACACAGTACCTTCTCAAATAATGCATAAAAGCATATTCTCACTCTACTGCTAGGAACTATCCCAGCTTTACAGCTTTAAAAATAGCACAATGATTAAACCAATAAATAAGGAGAATTCCACTCTAAGCGCTCGTAGCTTGGCTTTCGTTACTTACAACGATGCTTCAACAGCGTATCATCAAACACGCTATCGTAAGTCCTCATTCACAGCTACATGTTCAAATACACAGGGTTTTTTGCATACATCGCATCAAGAATTTCAAATTTTTTTAAGCAGCTCATTTGCAAATTACCTGGCATCGCTGAAATCAGCTTGTCCTCATCATAGCATCTCTGCAAAATAAAAATACATGGCAGTTCTACTCCACTGACTCTCCATAAGCCAGCGCTGCCACCCCGTAAGATGCATGAGCAACTTGAAAACACTCTGGTTTTCTGCATCTATTGGTATATATTACTTGGAATATTCAAAGTCCCATTAAAATCAATGATGCAAGTCCCAGAGCTCTTCTGTGACACTGAACAGGTTATGCAGATTAAACGTTTCCACTTTAAAACAGAATTTAACAACTTTACAGCGCAAATATCCTGCTCCTCATGAAGGGGCTGGGACACCAGTACAAAGTCTTTGCACATCAGATTTTCTAGGAAGCTTCAAGGATTGATTTGGATGGAAGCAAAGAGTAAACAGGAACTGTGACTGTTCAGTGCCTTTATTTAGATTCATAAGGTTTTTTCCAAAAGCCGTTTCCTGGAAATGCCAGATATTCTGTTAGCTCCAGGTGTCGCATCCTATAAAGGCGGTGGGGATTTTAGGGATTCACCAAACTGCAGGCAAGAAGACGGAACAGAAAAGACCCTGCACTGCTTGCAGCAGTCGGCATCCTCACTCCTCCTCCTCCTTGCAAGCACATGGGTTTCCACTCCCCCCTTTTCCATAAGCCCAGCCTTTAGGAGAATTCCCCATGTTGGTAAATATTAAACTTGGCCTTTAAAAGAATAAAAATATCCTGACCCAGAAGGAATTACTTCTTTATTATCTCTATTCCTCCGCAGCAGTTTGTCTTGGGGTATATCAGCTGTGTTGTTAAAAATTTAGCAGGGCAGGTAACGACGTTTTTTATGGCTCCGTATGATTTAGCATCACGCATTCGAGCAGGCAAAGGCAGTGAGCCGAACAGGGAAATGGAGTTCCAAGTAACAACTGCAGAACTACAGGCATTTTTCTTACTTTAACATAAATAATCAGATTCCCACCAAAGGAGGGCGGTGAAGGAAATGGGGTTTCCTCTTGCCTGGACAAAGACGGTTTGTGCAACGGACAGTACAGACACAAGATAGGAGCTCCTTTCCTTCCTGCATGAGACACTGCAGTTACTATTCCCGTTGGGATGTTAGGAAGGAGGAGGGTGAAAAGGGAAAGCAAGACAGAAAGGGTCCCTGTTGGACGCGCCGTCTCCCCAAAGTTCAGGCTTACCCCACGTTTTTAACATAATAATTGCAATTATTTTATCAGCAGCTATACTGCTGAATGCAACTGTCCATTCCCCGGTGCTTCACACAAAGGTAAATACAACACACAGCTTTTGGGGGGAAAAGACAATCTTGCTGCTTTTTTTTTTTTTAATTAAAAAATTAATTTTTTTAATTAAAAAAAAAAAGATAAGGCGCTCAAAGCTAGTAAGCCCATGCTAAATTTCAGATGGCAGTGATGTGGTAAGCTGAAGACGCAGAGCAAAATTTTTAAACAAGCGTAATTTTGAGACATCGGGGTGGACAGATGTCCTGCTCCTGGCCGTCCTCCTCCCAAAGGCATTTGTTTATTAAATCCACCAACACAGATCCTGCCTAGGTTCAAAACTGCTGTTAGCGAAGGCACGAGGGCAAAGATAATACGACCGTAGATTATCATTTCGTAACATCTGTAAATACTAGTGCGGATTTACTTGGTTCTTACAGAGACTGAAATGTCAGTCCCTGCCTCGACTGCAGCACATGGTTCGCAGCTGGGGGGTGGTCTGGTAATGACCATTACATAATTAAGTGAATTGGTATTTTCCATAATAAAGGTACTTAAAAACAGAGTGTATGCGTGTGCCTGCATGCAATGGGGAGAGAAATTCCAACAACTCCACTGTTGGAAGCAGACCTGCAAACCTCGGCAGAGACACCCTTCAGTTTACAAAGTGCCTTTCGCTTGTCATATAAGATTTCATTCCAATTTAACCAGAACATGAACTTTGAGGATGAATACCTGTGCTCAGGAACACAACCTGCAGTCAGCCGAGACCCCTACTCAACACTACTGTCAAACAGCAGCAGCAAGTTTGAGCTTTTCCTCCTACTTTCCTCCAAGATCCAACAAAAAGCTTCAAAAATTTGTTGGCTTCTATCTCTAAGGATGCTTCTATCCTTGGAGATACTCAAACACGGTCCAGAGTAACCTGCTCTAGCTGACCCTGCTTTGAGCGGGTACTTGGACCAGATGATCTCCAGGTCTCTTCCAACCTTAACTTTTTTATGAGTCTATGGCAGCAATCAGATAAAATGCTGAAGTTTTACTGCATTACACTGAAGCTTGGTAATACCACTGTGCATAACTCTGTGCAAATTCAGGCAATTTAAATCAACTAAATAAATTACTGGTTTTTAACAGCACCATGAGGAGGGGTTTATGGAGAACACAGGCACAGTCCTTCCAGGCTACAAGGAGCCAAAAGTGGAATTACCACTCCGTAACCATCAAATCCTTTTGTGCTGTGTGTCACGAGTGGAAAGCAGCACATCAAGACTTCAGCTTGCAGGAGAACCACGACATTCACTGGTTTCAAACCTTCACCCCTCTTGAGTAGGTCCTCCCTGCTGAAATTACAAACGGCTCCAGAGGTTATTCTTCAGTTCCCCAGTCTGACCCAACAACTAATGTCGGATTCCAATAATTCAAGGGCTCCTTCTCCCCAGTTTTATCTAGTTGCAGGGATGTTTTATGTCCTCTACTCCTACAAAACACAGACCATGTAAAGGTCTGACTTTTGTGCTGACTTTGGTGTTTACTGGATCACGCTGCCTTCTGCAACACATTGTGTTTGTTTAAAAACTACGTATTTTCTGGAGCATACAAGAAAACATCCCTTAAATTGCATGGAGCGGAAGGTATTGTTACAGAGGGAATACCAGAATAGAAATTATTAAACATAAGAAAAAGGCAAGTTGCATCACATTATTTTGTCTTCTTATATTACGAACAAAAACGTGGTTCAACAAGTGGTAAAGTCTGAAGAGCATCAAAATAAAGCACAGTCCGCGTGACTGCAAGAACAGAAAATGTGCGCAGAAAAGTCCTGAAGAAACAGATCTGTAGAATTTTAAGACAGCTACATAGGAGTTTGATTTTCCGTTAAAAATGCTATTTCAACCTCCCCCCCAAAAAAGTTACTGGCAATTTTAAAACCACTTTTGATTCACAATAGTATCACAAGCCAAAAGAAAACTATTCCGCTAGATCATGCATCCAGGGTGTACATGGCCAAGACACTGTGAGAGCTTTCAAAATAACTGTTTGCACAAGGGCGGATGGGCCAGGGAAGACTCTGAGCCAGGCTAGGGTTAGTTCTAAAGAAAAAGCTCAAGCAGCAGCAGAAAAAAAAACCCACATGACCTTTCCCCACTAGGCACACGAGACCAAATGGAGAAGTATGAAACACACCTCTTAAAGCAGTAACCCACTGCAAAAGGTCCTAGTTGCAGCGAGGGGGTGGGTGGGCGGGCCTAACTAGAGTCCTAACTAGACTCAATCTTCCCTTTGCACATGTACGTGATAAAATGGTAACAGGTTTTTTCTTTCTTTCCTTTCCTTGTTAGAAAAAAAAAAAAAAAAAAACAAGGCTGTTTCTAGTCCTTTCTAAGTGCACGGATATTAAAACCAATTTGTTCATCCCACCTACGTCATGCCTTTTGAAAGTTAACTGTTTCCAAGGTTAAATGAGTACTAAGTTAATGGCGTTAACCAGCATTTGAAGCTGCGTTTTGCCTTCCCTGCTACCCCAGATCTCCCTTCCTGCAGCCCTGACACCCAGCTGCTCCCCCCAAATTAGAAGACATCCATGAAGTTGAGCATCCCTACACAAAAGCGCCGATAGCGGTGCTGAGACACAGCCATTCTTTACATTTCCAGCACAGATTCGCCCAGATTTAAACTGAGGAGGTAAAAGGCACAGCAATGAATCAAAAAAAATAAAGAAATACGTTATATGAGCAAATATTCCCAACTTTATTAACCCAATCAAAAACCTACTAATCCTATTACAAAACAGAGAGTTCGGCTGCACTTCCAGCAGGTCTTTAACACAAAGGCCAAAAGAAGATTACACTTCTCCTGGATTTATCAGCTATTGAATAACTCGCATTTTCAAGTCTCCACCCGCAGTCACATATTCCTGCAAGCTCAGAATTAGCAAGATGCATTCAAGATATGCGTTGTGACGAAGCCTGACCTGGATGTACAGAAGCACACACAAGAAAAGAAAAGTACAAGAGGTCAAATTCTTGATTGCTCAGAAAAAATACCTTAATGCCTATGTCTGGAAGACAGGTTTCTTGCTCGCAAAGCATCATCAAGAGTTTAGTTGTTTAAATTTTCTTTATCCTCATTATCTGGTATGGACAGAAGACCCAAGAAACTGAAATCTGCTGTTCAGAGGGGCAGCACGCACATTCAAACTTCTCTCTTGGCCAGTCCAGCCCCGATTTCTTCACTTACACAAATAAAGTTTAACCTTTCATTCTGTGTCTGCATCATTGTGACTGACAACCATACCTGCTCTACAAATTACAGGATTCTGTATGGTTTTAATCGTCATGAATTCCGCTGTAATGGCACCTGTAATGACACGGAGGTTGCTGTATGGAAAAGCTCTCTGGGTAAAGAGCTCCCTGCAAAGCTTAGAGAACCGACTCTGACCAAGGTGTCCACGGAAGATGCTCTCCTACCTCAGAAAATGATGGACTGGGTGTTCGCACAAATGAGATGATGAAATTAGGGAGCCCCTTGTGCTCCAGGGGCCGTGGAAGTTTATCATCTGGCTTTACACATAGCAAAGGATACACAGACTCAGACAACGAGGAATAGTTGCATTTGGGGGGAGATGAGTATAATGCGTCGTTTGCAGGCAACAAAACACAGAAGGCAACATGAGGAGCAAAGAGCTATGTCCCAGGGCACCTGATCACAGGGCATGAACGGGCCCAGTTACGATAAAATTCCATTCCCCCTTCCACTCCAATCCATTTATAAACATCAATTTATTAAAAGTATCTAACATCTAAATTGGGCTATGAATGATGGGAGGGAAGTATTGAATAAACATCACGGTTGTAACAGGATTCCGGCTCCCATAGATAGGATCCAAGATAATAAAAGAGGGGCTTGGGGATTGCCTATAAACATGCCACAGATGGCACACAGACACGCTTCCTGGCAACGATTCCCAGACCTTAAGGTACTAAGGAATGTCTTGCTGCTATTACAAACGCTAATTTAGCAATGGTGACATTTTTGAGGACCAGAACGAGACCACAAAACTCTTTTCACTTAAGGCAAAGAACCAGATGGTAACAAGCTTCAGCTAGTACAGTCTGGTTTGGATTTAAATCAGCCACCTAAAAGTCAAGGTCTCTGTACACCAAGATCCTGAGAATTCAGCTCCTCTTGCACTTTTGTTTTCTGTGGGTGTATCTCGACATTGTCAGAAATGGATAAGGGATTATTAAACACAGCTGTCAATAACCACAACAGCTTCAGAGTAAGGTCTCAATAGATGCCACGGGGTTCCCTGCTGACTGGATGCTCCATCACTTGAGCCTACCAGGTAGCCATGGGCACACAGTGCTGATCTGCTCAGTGTACAGCATGTTCCTAAGAAGAGCAAAAACTTTCCCTGATGACAGAGGAAATTCCTGGTGATTTGTTCCAAGCACGGTCAGTCGGTGCTTACAAACTGCGGTCGCGGACTAAAAAGAATCCCTCGGCATGCACATCAGTTTTAAAGCTGAGGCAGAGAAAGCCAAGAGCCTTTTCCAAACCATTCCCCTCTTGCGTTGCTTCATCCCATGCACCAGAACCCACTGCACTTGTTCCTTGGGATCCTTCAAAGCACTCCTAGGTCACAAGGAGGGATGAAATTGTCTTCTCCGGATGCCCTAAGCTTCACACGCTACCTCCTGCTCGTGGTACAACTGGAGGAGCCCTCTCCTCTTTTGATCACTCACAGGACAGAGGGAAGCACTTTGCTGCTGCCTCCTTCCAAGCCCCAGTCTGGTTGCTTTGGAAGAGCTCTGCTTTCTCGTTATTCCCCTCTTAAGGCACAACTACACCATAAATTACTGTAATGTAAAGCCGGAGCGGTGGGGCAGATTTACAGCGTTTCAGCTGCTTTATGTTAGCTGCCGGTGTGAATGCCCTTTGCCTGCACCATGTGCATTGGACTCTCTCGCATCTGTCACGGGATGAGAGTGCTCAGGCAAGCGGTTACCCTGCAGCGCCAGGCACACTGTAAATTCAAGCCCTACATGACTGCAGGATAACTTGCTCTGGTAGCCATGCCCAAGAAGCATCTTTGCTCCTTTTTCAATGACTTCTCCTTTCCTCTGTACACTGAGAAAGTGAATTGTCTGAAACCAGCCACTTCTGAAGTCAGCAGGCCAAGGGAGATGCGCCCCTCCTCTCCCAGTCGGTACGAGGGGCCCTTTCACGCAAAGAACAACAGAAATATGAATTTTTATGTACGTGGGGCCACATCTGGCCATAATATCACTGCGGCAACATGTGCTGTGCATTCCCCAGCATCAGTGGAGTTCAACATTCCTGAGAGCAGCAGTATGATTTCAAGGCCCTGGAATTTGGGAAGCAGAAATGCTGTCTCTTGCTGCGGGAGACGGGGGTGTGGGACTGTTTCACACTGCTGCCAAGCTCTTCTCGTTTTGCTGCAGAAACTAATTCTGAAGGGCAGCAAAGTGCCAGAGGCTGGTCATTATGAAAGACTTCGGAGGAAGTTGAACAGCAAGCCCTTCTCTTCTTTTGGCTATGTCAAATGGAAAAGATTAAGCGAAAAAGACACCAAACCACAGCACCACATGACCATCTCTTTCTGTTTATTTGAATAAAGTTAAAGGAAAGCCAGCTACAAAGGTACAACATACATTTGCACCTGACTTTTCTTGCCACAGGAGACACCAAATGTCCTGTACATCTCCTGGTCTGTGGTTCCCAAAGTCTCTCTTACAGACCACTCAACGCGATGCTGTCATCTTGTCACGCAGAGGTTTGCAGACCTACGAAGTGGTCCAGCTGCCAGCACCCAGAGTTCTTGTAAGGGACAGCAGTTCCTTTTATCACTTGCTGGCATTTTAAGATATTACTGAATCTCCCATCACCCAGACTTACTGGAACAGACAGCTTTAGAGCAGCCAGGACAGCGAGGGGACCACCTGTGGAACCGCAGCACTTGCTAACCCTCCGTTCTTCACAGCACAGCTTCTGCAAGGTCCCCACTTGAAGAAACTGGTGAGCGACTCGGAGCCCCAAGAGGAAGGATGCTGAGATGCCCCCTAGATAAAAGCAAGGGACCGACCTCTCTGCTGAGCCCTGGACCGATAGTCAGCATGCAGAGTACTCTGTCGCCACACAAGCAAGTAACACATATTCTATCACTGGCAAAATTATTTTTAGACCTAAATGATACCTGAAGCCCAAAACCACACACGAATATTTTCATTCACTACTGCCTAAAAAGCAGTCCCTACCTTGGAAAGACTCAGTTTTATGAGTATTGGTTAAGTCACGGTTCTGATGGAGAAATCGATGACCCCTTAATCAGATTCTAATTCAGATGAAGTGGTCTCTTCCTTACCTTTTTAATTACTCTGTCAAATCCAGAACACACACACTCGCCCCTCAGCACGCTAAACACACACCGCTATGTTAGGCATGACTGGACAAATGCTAAGACTGCCTTTGTTCAGTGTTCAGTCATCAGTGTAGTGTGGGTTGTTAAGATGCAAAGTAGCTTGCGAAGTGTCACATTGCTGTTAAAGAAATCAGCAATAAACCATTCATCGGAACACCAAGTCAGCTCTGGTGCCTTTATCTCAAAAGGGAAATAGCAGCATTTAAGGGGTCCAAGAATCAGACAAAACCAACAATTACAGCATGGAAAAACTTTCAAGTGATGAGAGATTTAAAGGATTTTGATTGTTTACCTAAAGGAAACACAAATAAATGAAGTCATGATAGAAGCTCGCAAACCAACAAGCAGCCTGGAAATAGGAAACTTCCACTCACCTCGTTTCTTAATGCAAGCACAAGAGGGCATTCAATGAAACCCACAGGAGAAAAAATGATGGATGCACTAAAAAGGTAACACTTTCATCCAACACTCTGCCCAACTGGGGAATTCCTTACCATAATATAAGGGTGAAACTCAACACTTGACAGGGGTTGCAGTGAGGTATACATAAGAATATTTAGAATTTAGGTGTTAAAAAAAAATAAAAAAACAAAACACCAACCCAAAACACACCACCTTAAAGTTTACCCAAACCTCTAAGAGTTCAGGGGTACAGAAACCTTCTTCTGGGGGCACGTTATCCTGGAACTGCTTATGTCAAGAGCCTTGAACTCCTTTCAAGCCTTACAGGCAGCAGTGTCCCAAGTGTAAGCATTTCCATTTTAACTCTACAGCTCCAGCTGCCAATGAGAGGGTCATCTGATGGGACACCACAGGAGTGAAACGACCGGGTCAGAGGCAAAGCAGGTGCTGTGAACGAACAGAAATCCCTGGGTTTGCTGCTTTGCTACCGAATCCCAGCTTTGTAGGAATCACTTGAGAGAAGCTCCCCAGACCTCGCTCCTCTGTAGTCCCAGAAGTGCACAATGACAGATGCTTTGCCTGGTGTACAGCCATGGATCTTGTTTTTCTTCCCCTCACTAAGCACGCAAGGGCCAGCCCCATACAGTCAGAGGACAAATATCTTCCTAGAGCCCTCGAGGATCCTCAGCCAACATGGAGGACGTAAGGTCAAACCGCTCCTACTAGCGGCATCAGAGTGACACAATCTGACACTCATTTCCAAGACTATGAGAGCTAGCAGAACAGGAAACGAGCATTTTCCCGGCTGGCTGGAGTGGTGATTTGGCACAGAGCCCACTGACTACGTATGCACTGACTCAACAGGAAAATATTAAGGGAAGAAAAAAAAACCTTGATTAGAACATTTTTTTAAAGAGGCTGCCTAGAACATTCTCTTTCTTCCCCTTCTTATCTACACATGATTAGCTTCCCTCTGTTGATGAGGTTTACCAGGAATGAATTTCTTGATACATGACACAAGCCAGACTATGTTTTAGGGTTTGCTCTGCAACCCTGCTACATTCTCCCTCTGTTATGTGAGGCTCAGTCTTCAAACCAGAGCCTTTATTTGCAACAACCATGCAAGCAAGAGTGCAAGAAACTGCTCCAATACCACTGACTGATGCCTGCAAGCTACTAACAATCCTGCATAGATACTTCAGCCTCTAATTCCCCACTCCATAAAGGATGAGCATTGGCACATTTTCAAACATCACCACAAATGTCCAGTTTTCCCACCAAGTTTTATCTAGAATGCGTAATATTAAGGTGATGTGTTCCTTAAATAACCTTACTTGTTTTCACACATCTAGTCTAAAAGGTCAGCTGCGGTTTAGTATTTCAACCAAACTGAAGAGGCTGGCAGGAGGAGTAGGAAGCTTGCCTTCTCCCAGGGCTGAGATACACTCCAGGCTCTCCTCATCACAGCGCGCAGCCGTTCCAGCCCATCCTCAGCTCGTCATCCTGCCTCCCCACTTAATATTTTGTTTGGAACAAAACCACGCTTCTTAAGAGCCAACCTACTCATGTCTTCCTACTTTATTCCATTTATTCAAAGTATAAATTGAACAAGAGCAAATGAAATGTAAGGCTTTCCTCTATCTCAAACCTTAATGCTTTTACATATCCCACTTTCCCCGATCCCGTACCTTTTAACTCCCCTTTTTCTGCACCCCAGTACCTGTCGCTTTTGCCCCTTCCTTTTTTAAGCTTCTCCACTTTCACATCAACCCTATAGAATATTCGTCTAATAAAGACCACAAAAAGACCAGTTTATTCCACATATCTTACTAAACCCTATTTCTCCATTCTTATTGTAGCTCCTATTTATCTCTTCTGTACCTTTTTTTTGTAATCAGTCCTTTGTCTCATTCCTTTTATTAGCATTCATTTTTGTGATTCATTTTACCATCCCACTTCTTAGGAGAATTACACAATTGCAGCATCCTGTACAAAACATTTGAAATGGAAAATCCCTAACAGAGGACATCAGGCACTTTTACGGCATTTAAAACGGAAGCCAGGCTGTGCCCCAAAGCAGCCTAACCCAACAGGAAAGCACATTCCTCATCACTGAGTATTTCCTATAATTTTCCAAGTTGCTTTTAGTTTCTTTTACAGAATCAACAATGAACCGATGCCTCATAAACTTGAGTGCTACCTATAAGTCACTGCAAGGTTTGAGCTGCGTAAAAACATTATTCACTTATCAAGCTTTATATGCTGGTCACAGACAAGACAGCTATGTCAATTCTTGAGCAGCAAAGCTGAGAATCCAACAAGAGGAAAAGAGGGAGGTTGGGAACGCTCTGCTCCAATGCCAGCTCTTACCTGTGAAAGCCCAGGGGACGATGCATGTCCCGGTGGCGTTGCAGCAAGATTTGGGTGTCCCTTATTTATTTCATGTGCAGTGTAAGGGGATGGGGCAGGAGGACCCGGTTGTCTTGCTACTTGTGTTACCTGTGTGGAGATAAACTGTTAGTAAAACACAGTATTAGTAATCCAATCTGTACGGATACTGTAATCTTCTGTTTAAGAAAGCAGCTAGCAGCATCTTTTTATATATATATATATATATATTTAAATAATGTATATATTTATCTAAGTGATATGCTGTACAAGTAATTTATTTATATGATTCAGGAAAACGGGGAAGGATCAAAAGAATAAGAGCACCAGCTAGAGTCACTGGTGGAAACGTGTGGGAACTAGATGAGCTTTACCACTGGAGTCTTGCTTTGCAATATCCCTTTGCCTTCAAGCCTGGGATCTTCTGATCCTTCCATTATAGGCCATATCAAAAAATATTGTGATTTTGCAAAGGGGTACACATTACCAGTAACCCAAAAAAAAAAGTAAGGAGAAAATTTGCATACTTCTCTCCAAAAAGGGAAAAAGGACTGCACAGAGGCCCTGTTTTCTGAAGGGCTTGCCACCAGCAGAGAATGAAATACCAAAGCAATTCTTGCATACACTTATCTCCTTTCTCAGCTTCTATAAAAAAATACTAATCAGAACACATTAAGCAAAATGTTGTAAAATATATTCACAGCACATCTACTTGCTCTGCTGTGCTATCTCCGTGATGGAAGTCGTTTAAATACACTTTAAATACACTTGCTATAGTAAAAAAAGGAGAATCAAGGGGGGCGGGGGGAAAATAAATCACATAACCATGGGGTGACACCCTCCAGCAACTCAACACAACTGAATTTTTGCAGGTTTGGTTAAAGCTCATAGTACAAAACTCACGTGCTTGCTTCTCACTGACCTTTTCTCACATTTGCTGGCTGAAAAGCACCACTTAGCTGTAGGTACTTAAAAACACAAAACCAGGCACTGCTTAGAAGGGGATGTCACTGCTGTGTAGGTAGATATGTGTGTGTATGTATTTCCCCAGCACCAGAAAAGGCGGCAGAAGGAAACTCCTGGCTCGTGATCTTTAACGGAGTATTAGCACCAAGCTCCAAGAGAGCAGAAGTCACAGAGTTCAGTCACAGAGTTCGCGACTCAATGCTTTTTTCCAAGTCATTTTCTTGCACTCCAAGTATCAATGCCCGTCATTACATTACCTAAACCACTAAAACAGCTGCACCAGCAATGAGAATGGTAACGTGCGACTTCTCGAGGCTTGGAAATGGTCCAGAACTATTCACCGCGGGAAGATTTACAGCACCCTCGTCCTCATCAGAGAAAATCGTGGGTCAAGACAGAGAACCTCATCCTCTGTCCCCAGCCGGATCCTTCCCTTCCCCAGAGGAGAATAATCTTTTTTTTTTTTGGCTGATCTAGATTGGCAGCTGTGCGCGCACAGCCTCAGTCAGCTGAATCAAAACCAGCATTACAGAGAGCATCATAAAACTTCCCACGTCCCATCCCCAAGAAAATCAAAGTGTCTAACACGACTCTTAACACAACCTTGAAAGACTTGTCATGTCAATCAGGCAGTAGTTAGTGTTTAGAAGTGACTACATATCATGATGGATATAAAAAAAATGCAGTTAAGGGAGGGAGGAGGAGCAAAGGCAACACAAAATACAAAGCAATCATTCATATCAACAGCCCCAGCGGTAGGTTGAGTGCATACTCATTACCAAGATGTCTCCTTGAATGTCGCTTCTTGAGGAGAAAAAGAGGTTATTTTGCAATAGCTGTGGTACTTCAAACACTGCCAGCTTTTATCTCCCTACACTTACAAGCACACACGTTATTCCAACTAAGGCCAGAGCCATCCAAAATCATCAACCCCAACAGCACCCAAGCCCACACAGACGTTTGACAAGGGGGACAGGGGCACTAATGATATCCCAGGTTAGTGTAAGCATTCAACAGTCCCCCCTTCAGAAATTAAAACATGCAAATAACCTAGGTTGGAGGTTAATTAATTAAAACTGCAAGGAATGCTGTTCTAAGCTGGGTATGAAACCTGGAAGCCAAACCGAAAGGAGAGCTGTGTAGCTGCGTGTGCACAGGACACCCTTGTGCAACGCAGCAGACAAGCAGCAGATACATAACGGACGCAGGTCTGGACCTACAAAAATTTGCTTGAAAGCCTAATTAAGGCAATAGAACGATCATAAAATCATACCATCCTGATACTTTGGCAACAATGCACTTGTCAGATACCATCCAGGAGTCTACCACCAACCCAATAGGATGTCCTGCTATGAGCCTAGCCTAGCTTAGCGGGCCCACAAATTCCAGCACAAGCAAAAGCACAGAGCGAGCGCCCTTCACACCAGCTGCAGCAGCATAGGTGTTTCTATACCTTCCTTGGCCCCTACAACAAATTATTTACAAATAAACTGAAATGTAAGATACAGATTTGAATGTTAACAGCAAGATACAGATTTCATAGAATCATAGAATAGTTTAGGTTGGAAAAGCCCTTTAAGATCATCAAGCCCAACCGTTTCCCTAACCCTGCCATCCCACCACTAAACCCTGGCCCTAAGCACTTCGTCTGCCCAGCTTTTAAGTACCCCCAGGGATGGGGACTTGACCCCTTCCCTGGGCAGCCCCTTCCAGTGCTTTACAGCCCTTGCAGGGAAGGAATTGTTCCCAATGTCCAACCTAAACCTGCCCTGGCACAACTTGAGGCCGTTTCCCCTCGTCCCATCGCCCATTCCCTGGGAGCAGAGCCTGACACCCCCTGCTCCCCCCTCCTGTCAGGCAGTTGTAGGGAGCGATGAGGGCTCCCCTCAGCCTCCTCTGCTCCAGACTGAACACCCTCAGCTCCCCCAGCTGCTCCCCACCAGCCTTGGGCTCCACACCCCTTGAATGCTAACGGATGATAAAGGAACACCAACTTGCTGAATTTCTGCGTTTAATCACTCATTTAAAAAAAAAAAAAAAAAAAAAAAAAAAAAAATCAGCCAGGGAGAGACCCCACTAGCTCATCAGTTGTGTTATGTATGGGCTGTTTGCCCTCACAGTGCCTGGGGTTTGGTTTTCGGTTGATTAAATGGGATTCTGCAGAACATAAACTTGGTCTGTGATTACTATAGAAACAAATATCCTTCTTAAATCTATAGATAAATTTATTCACCTAAAAATGGATGCACAAAATTACGTATTAATTTGCTAGGGCATGACCTTCTTTTTTTCTTGACTGAGTAGCAAGAGGCTAACTTTAGTTTTCCAGAAGCCTTAAGCCTGGTGTTTTAAAGGAAATAATGAATGAAACATGGAATAAAACTCAGGCTGGAATTCTCTCTTTTCCTTTTGAGCTTGTATCTTTTGGGTTTAGGTTCTTTCACAAGTTTTGGGTTATTTTTCCCCCTCCAAGTACCTAATTTCAGATACATAGTTGTGTCCATGAAAAATCCAGGTTAGAGCAGAATGGATGGGGCATGCCTCTTCCAGCATTCAATTTATTCGCTCAGGCTGATGCAAACAGCCTCAAAGCAGTGCTGCCAGCACCCAAGGAATGAGCATCCCTCTTGCACACTTTGCAGCCTCCACCACAGCCGGGCAGGGGGATGAGTCGGCCTCCTGACCCAGATCCTTCCTTTAAGCACAGGGTGGCTAGAGCAGCTAATCCTCCCTAATCTCTTTTCTACAGGATTCTCTTCATAGCAGGAAGATCCCTTTAAAGGACACAAAGGCAAATCACAGTACCTCTCTGCTGGGTGTGAAATTATTGGGGGGCCATCATAGAATGCTTTGGGTTGGAAGGGACCCCTAGAGGTCATCCAGTCCAACCCCCCTGCAGTGAGCAGGGACACCGCTAACTAGATCAGGTTGCTCAGAGCCCCATCCAACCTGGCCTTGAATGTTCCCAGGGATGAGGCCTCCACCACCTCTCTGGGCAACCCCTGCCAGTGTTTCACCACCCTTGCTGTAAAGAATTTCCTCCTTATATCCAGTCTAAATCTACCCTGCTTCAGTTTCAAACCATTACCCCTTGTCCTGACACAGCTGGCCCTACTAAAAAGATTTTCCCCATCTTTCCTATAGGCCCCCTTTAGGTACTGAAAGGCCGTAATCAGGTCTCCCCTCAGCCTTCTCTTCTCCAGGCTGAACAACCCCAACTCTCTCAGCCTGGCCTCATAACAGAGGTGCTCCAGCCCTCGGATCATTTTTTGTAGCCCTCCTCTGGACCCACTCCAACAGTTCCATGTCCTTCTTGTGCTGAGGGCTCCAGAGCTGGACGCAGGGCTCCAGGTGAGGTCTCACCAGAGCAGAGTAGAGGGGCAGAATCACCTCCCTCGACCTGCTGGCCACGCTTCTCCTGATGCAGCCCAGAGTATGGGTGCCTCGTTGCAGAAAAGACACCAAATGAACACCCAAAGCAGCAAATGATGGAGTCAAGCCTGAGTCACTAAAAATTTGGGGCAAGTAGTTTCTTCAGCACCTTGCTTCCACATTACTGTCTTTACCATCAGCTGGCACTGAGCTGGGCAACCTGACACGAGGTGGTATCGACTCCAATGAGCCATGGTGAGATTGCGATTAACACAGAAAATTTAAATCAGCATTGGATCTAGCCATGCTACAGAAACTCTGCTCAAGGCTACACCCAACCAACTTAACATGCACTTCTCTCCAAACAGCTACATCAAATCAACACTAGCTTCTAATCAGTTCACATCCAGGAGTCACTGTTGTTCCTTAGCTTATAAAAAATTATCCCAAAGTATTTTCAGTCCAAGCTTCAGCCCTTGATATCACAACATGTTACTGAGGCAGTTACGAACCTCCACCGTAACCTGCCAAAAAAGGTTATTTATGTGAGAACGGGACATACATTAACACAGGTATTCTTCTTATCTGATTCCCAGCTCATGTCTCATGCTGAATTTGAAGAGCACATCTGCTTCTGATCATCACTCCACATTCATTTTGTTTTCAATAGAAATCAGCTCCCATGACTCTGGGTGCAGGCACACATGGTGGCCTGTGGTATACAAGGTCACCTTTGGCAAGGTCCCTTTCTGATAGAAGTCAACGGCTTTCCCCCAAACTCCAAGCCAAAGAGCTTCTTTGAATATATTTCTTTGAAATATTTTACAACAGAAACAAAATTTCATTCTTCATCCATTCCCCTTTCCAGATTCCACAGGTTTAGGAACCTTACAGCAGATGTAAAAGTAATTGCATTAATTTCTTGCATTATAAAGAATTAGGAAACACCACGCAAGAAGCTGCTTAGAGGACAAACCCCAGATCTTGATGTCCAAAAGCAGCTCTTATGATATGGCATTCTCCATTAGGGGAAATTATTACAAAATTATTTCAAAAAATTATTACAAAATTATTTCATTGAAAGGAATATGATTTGCTTTAAAATAATTCTACCACTGAATTTATTAAAAACAAACAAAAAAACCAAACCAAAAAACCCCCATACCAAGTATCAGTATTTTCTACAGGATTCTGGATAAAATAAATAAAGACAACAGATGGTTAGGGGTTTTTTTGTTCCTAATACCAGTAAGATTTCATTGAGAAAGAGGTTCTACCAAAGGTTTGTTGGGAATTTTAAGGAGATCCAAGTTCTCGGACAAACTTCATTTAATCTGACAAATCACACTTTGCTTCTTCCTCACCTCCTATCTCTGCCCTACAGGAAAATGCGTTCCTCCAATTTTATTTCGGGGAGATTATTGGGGCTCAGACGGAAAGCCACATGATTTTTCCATTCCCATTTTTGGCAAGCAACATGTAGTTCTGGAAAAAAAAAGAGCTCAGGAATGTGCAACTGAGGTCCTGATAATACACGTGAAAAGGCACGGAAAGGATAACTGAATTATTTTTCATCTCTATCAAACTAAAAATAGTGGTTTCATCTGTGGGTTGCCCATATGTCAAATGATTCGTCCTCCCACCCCGTGCATGACATACTCTAACCTACAGGGAAAACACCAAGGCAGCTCTGAGTCACTGCGCGGTGGTATCAGACCACAGCCCTCTTCCTAAACCAGCCGTCCTCCGCCAAAATACACGTATTTGAAAACTGT
The DNA here is from genome assembly GCA_034008185.1 of Gorsachius magnificus. Taxonomy (NCBI): domain Eukaryota; kingdom Metazoa; phylum Chordata; class Aves; order Pelecaniformes; family Ardeidae; genus Gorsachius; species Gorsachius magnificus. The sequence continues at coordinate 692,161 of CM067096.1, forward strand.
GGTGCGCAATCCACGCGGAAAACCACAATGACCGAGCAAATAAAATGTGCAAGGAAAAAAGCAGCCCCTGGGTGTTTGAAGATTGTGCTCTCTTCCGTACCTCCGTCCTGCATGACTTTTGTAAAATCCAGACAAACTATATATCAAAATCATATTATTACAAAATGACCTATTTGTTGCAAACCCAGATCTTAAATACACGACTCTGCTGCTCCTGTAATAAATCGCAGAGGCCTATAATGAATGAATTTGTCGAGGACCTTCGATCACATGCCTCTTCCATCCCAATTCATTTTTTCTAGGGCTTACTCTAAATTTGCAATCTGCGAAGGGCTTCAAGTAAAAGCTCAAAAGGAACCTAGCTGAGAAATTTCTCTCCTTTCCCTAAAATGTGAAATTTTCTTTCAAACTTGTGTTTTCTTAAAGCCTAGAACAGAGATACTCCCAGCACTGGCTTCTATTCCTGTAACATACCAAGAAGTGATATTTTTCCACACTGAAAAGCTATTTTAGGTCATTCTTCACAGTTACTTTTATATTTTACATTAATTTACATTTTTACAGTCATATTTTCCCACAGGCATCTGGATTATGTCTTTGGAGGAAAGAATTGAAAAAAATAACCTTCTTTTTCCCCCAAAAGGAATTCAGATATTTTTAAAGTGGTTTTTAAGTGTTGTATGGGGTATATAAAGGATATTATAAACTGAATTGTTTATTACAGCTGTTTGTACATTTATGTTCCTTCAGGTTTGCTTTTTTGCATACACACATAGATATGTACATGGTACTGAGCAAAAAAAAAATTAATCAAAAAACCAGTCTGTGGCTCAAGTTTGTCAATCTGCTGTTGCGAAAGCCACAAACTTTGAAATCTTAAACTCTTGTCGGAGTTGTACCCAACCTTTCTGACTCACTCGAACTGAAATCTGGCCACCATGAGCAAGCCCGAGTCTTCCTGCCACCACAATTACCACCCAAGTCTCTGCCTTTCTTGGACCAACGGGCACCAGACAGCACTTTTGCACTTAATCCTGTGCAGAGCTCAGCTTTGCATCTCTTTGAAAGCAGTCTCCCTAGTAGAAGAGACCATCACAAAACTCCTCTACAGCCCAAAAAAGGAAGGGGCCAGAGATGCTCCAGACCTGGGGTCCAGGCATGGAGGAGGTGGAGCTGGTAACCCCTTCGCCAATTATTCATGCAAACAGGGGGAAGGAGAAAACCTTGCACAGCAGCTTATGTTTTTCTATAAGCAGCTTATGTTACTGCATAAAATACAGTTAATTTCTCCTATCTACAGCTTTTCTTCCTGTTTTCCAAATAATTAAAAGAGCAGCTTAAAAGCGGGTTTTTTTTGGCATTAAAAAATATTTGCACTATTCCACCAGAAAAGCAAAATATTCCTTTCCCAGGGCTGTGCTGATTTAGCAAAGCTTACAAATAACACTGGGCTTCCAGCTATTACCATTTGAAAAAAAAAGAAATTAATAAAAGGAAAACGCTATCATATGTTCACAAGTAAATGTCACTACATTTATTATCTAAGCTAAATTTCCTTGATAATCAAGCTTTATAAACAAACCCATAGGACAGGGAGCCAAATGCACCTTTCCCAAATATTCCATCTACCATTAAAACATTTCTTCTTCTGTAATGCAATGTTTCAGGTGAGAAACAAACCTTCCTTGATTGTTTTTCTGATGAGAAACTATTAGAAATGCGCAGCCACTAATACACTCCAACAAGCCAGTCTTCAAGATGTAGGAGGCAGGAAAGAGACAGAGCCAGACTGAAGATAGGGGCAGTGACATTTTCACTCGGGTGAAACTCTGTTAGGAAAACCCACTCCCATATCTGCTAAATGAAACTATAGACACTTAACAAAGAAGTAAGGGACCCAAAGGTCCCTAAGATTTCTTCTTTTCCTACTCACATGCAACAAAAAGGGTCTTCATCCAGCATTGTTTATTTTAGGAGGCAAAAATAAGTTGCTTTTTTTTACTTGCATGCTTTTTAAATTGTATGCTTTTTAAAAAATTACACAATTTCCTTCTGCTTGGAAAGCACCCTCCTTTCAAAAGCAACATGACCACAGTAGCACCAGCCAGATACTCACAGTGCTGTACACAGCGGAGACTGTTGGAGTGAAGATCCGATCCTCAAGGGGCTGCTGAACAGGACCTCGGGGAATTCTGCAACACAGCAAGTTAAGGAAAGCAACATAGAAGGGAGGGTCGTGTTTTGGGTGATACAGCCAACGCGTTGTCTGTCAACGCAGGCAGACACCTTCCACACTTAGGCAGACACACAAACATCTCTGAGGGACTCACATGCAACCAGGCAGCTACAATCCTTCAAGGTTTTCCAAAAGAGGAGCAAAGTGTGGCTTCAAAAGGCAGATGTCACCGACAAATACAGCAAGAGAAACCAAAAGCAAACAAATCGCTGAACAATCTACAAAACCTTCGTCCTGTCAAGAGAATCCCCCGCTTTTTTTTTTTTTTTTTAAAGAGTAAGGGAAAAATCCCAAAACCCCACAAGCCCATCGCATTCAGCGAGACAAACCCTGCTGATCAGCAGGGCATTTTCAGACAAAGGCAGTGCCCGTTTTGCTAACCACGCAGGAATCGTGTTATAATTGTTTCCTTGTTTGCCTCTCTTTAACCAGTAACTCCTTTCCTCATCCACCCACCAAAATTGCTTCTAAAAGGGGCTGTCAGACAGATTTTAAGTTTTGATGATCTGCTCAGGGTTATTTAAAGGCAAATTGCAGTAGTCTTCTTAAATTGGAAAGGTATTGTGGGAATCAGGGCAGGGGGGGAAAAGGGAAAAAGACTTTATGCAACAAACAAATAAGCCAGAACCCATTTAACTTGTGAAATAAAACAAGGGGATGCAGGTATTTAAAAGAAAAAAGCTTCCTGACTTAGCTAACGCCTTGTGGCCTTAGGTCCAGCGTACATCTGCTCAACACCCGACACCCACCGTCATAAAAAAGCCACACTTAACTTGCTGAAAAACCTTCCACTAAATGCCATGTTCAGATTTCACCTTTTTGCTGTTTACACTTTACACATTGAACCCTCTTGGAAAATGAGAACCTGACTGATTAAGTTTCTTGCACACAAGCCAGCACCACAGACCCCATGCGTTAACATGACAGTAGATGCTTAAATAAAAAACCCCCAAAAAACCCACAAATTAATGAAAACACTTCTTGGGTTTTGTTCAAATGAGAAAAAAACCACTTGTAGGTTAAATCTTCAAGCTTCCTCCCTTTGCATGACAACTTTGAGCTCCGAAAAAATGTTGCTGCCCAAACCTTTGCAGGGACCAACGTCGCAGAGGCAGGAGAGACCCTGCCACCACTGAGAAAACTCGACAGCGATCCAAGCTCCACAATCCCACCCGTTCCCCTTCCTTAAAACACACAACCTGTTCAGGTTGAAGTAAGGACTGCTCAGATGCAACCTGCTCTGCATCTATTGATGGTCTGCAGTGCTCCCCAGCCGATCTCCTCTGAGCCCAGTGCTAAGGCAAAGCAGAAACAATTTCACAATATCGCACTATTTTGATACCGAACACATCACTAAAAAGGTCCACCCTTACCAAGCAGGCTGAGAAATTGTTCTAAAAACTTCCAATTTTGTTATATATTTGCTGTTTGAACACCAGACACAATAAAAACCCTGCACTATAGGATTACGTATGGAAAATACCGCCCCTGACCTTCACAACACCTTCACACGTAAGTAACGTCCCCGTTAAAGCCTGGCAGGTGTAAAACTGGACGCCTACGACCAGCTCCGGATTGAGAGAACTGAGATGAGGATCTGGCACCACTGGTTCCCAAGATGGTGCTCACTCAGCCTAGATCTCTTTTTTTTTTTTTTTTTTTTTTAAACGAGTGCAAGAATTTATTTTCAGGGTCTAAGGCTCGTCTTCAATTTGCCAGCTTACGCAGAAGTGGTATCATTTGATAAAATAAAGAGGTTTTTAACAACAAAATTAGGTGTCAAATCCTGACTTCAGCAAAGCAACAGGAAGATTTGCCACAGACTTCAATGGAGCCAAGGCACCACTCCTAACCTTCATCCCAAGGATCTTACATTCATTCCAGAGTTTCAGAAAACACTGACAGAAAACCAAAATTTGGGAGAGGAAGATTAGAAAAACCACTGCAAGGCAGAAGAAAGACTCAGAAATTTTCCACAGGCCACCGCCATAGCACCCTACCCTTGCATCCATAACCATCTTCCGATACAGAAGCATGGAGCGGAGGCGCAGTTTTAAGCTGCCATCCTTTTGTCACAGCTGAGATTTCCAATCTCAAGGCAGTTTTGATAATTAATTGAAACAAATTGCTGCTTCAAAAGGATTCGTTCGTGAGTTTGGAAAAACTGTTTCATCCTTGAGAAGGTTGGGATTTATTTTCTTATTTTAGAACTTATATAACCCAGGAGAAAATAATCTTCTTTGAGCAGAATAACCTCTCTTTTTGCACCCAGGAAGAGCTGCCTAAAGGAATGAGCAGTTTAGATCAATTTTCAGAGTTTGGGGTTGCTGTTTAAGATCACTTCTGGAAAGCAATGATTCCCATCAGATTAAAAAGAAACTTTTAAAGTCCTTTTTGCCAAAGGGCTTAACCTGGATGCGAGACTGACAGGAACAAAAATGCCTTAAATTCCAGTAAGTCTTAATGAGGTATAATGGTTGGAGAAAGCGATTCTTTCCAACATTAACTTCTGGCATCTGTAGACTGCAAAGAGCTGGGCTTCCCTGCAAGCCTCCTGGAGCTTCTTTCTGCCCCCCTGGTAGAAGCATCTACCCTCATTCCCCTTCCATCTGCCAAAAGGTTCCATCCGGGCGTAACAGTTGCTGTTATTTCAGGAGAAGTGAGCCAGGGTGACTGCAAAAGTTGATCAGCAGACTCTTGCTAACGAGGCTCTTTTTCCCAGAAGCGGGTTAAGAGCGACAGCACGGGATGGTTCACCCTGGGACGCGAATGGGTCACGGCAGGCAGGTGGGAAGCAAAACCTCATCCAGCAGCATTGTCTCATCCACGTCCACAAGCAAACCATCCTCCGGGGCACTCATCTTCTTTCACTGCACGGCGATTTTGGTACTATCAAGAGCTGCACAACCCAAGACGCAGTGCAAAGTATGAACGCTGCCCTCCCGCTGCCCCCATCACATGCAGTAAAGTTTAAGCATTAAAGCATAACCCAGCCTGGCTCTATTGCAGAGCTTAATTAACCACAGCGCAAAGAAAACGGGGATATGCTGAATAATTCAGGCAGCTCTTTCAATGTTACTATTCTGGCATGCTTAGATCAAATTCAGGAGGGTCCTGTGCCCTCCCTCCTCCTCTTCCTCCCCCTATATCCTTGCCATCCACATCACCCTCTTCAGCTGCACTGATTTAACTATTTGTGCAGCCATGCTCTGAAATGATCCAGGAGGATGGGTGGGTGGAAAAGCAATGCTAAACCTAAACCTCACATCCTTTTCTGAGATCCTTCCATTACCGCAGGGAGAAAAGACGAGGCGAGCAATGAAACAGAAGAGCAGGAGCAAGGGGAACCCCTTAAATCACATGTGCAATTGCCAGGTTAGTAAAGAGGAACTACAGTCTCCGCTTTTCATGCTTGTATCGAGCTGAAAGACTCTTTAAAGGTCTCCCTCATCCATCAGCATCACGTCAAAAATCAGGATAAGGACAGCAGCCAGCGGGTAGCACCAACTCTGGATTCTCTTCATTGCTGTTTAGGGCTCATTAACTCATGAAATACACACACATATCTCTCTCTCTCTCTCTAAAAATCCACCTAAGTGAGGTACTTCTGGCAGATTAATAAAAGCAGGCACAGATGCAATGGGAGTTCCACCTAGTCCCCATCTGGCTGCAGCAGTGATTACAAGCTGGGGAATTTCAGGAGCTATTAAAGACCCAGTGGGAGAAGACAGGCAAAGACAGTAACACCGGCTGGAAACGAAACAGGATTTGTCTGGAAACCAAAAGTTTCCCTAAAAGGAGGAGGATATCTTTTAATTAGACAGCCATAGCCATGCTCTGAGGAGAGGGGGAGTATGTGACTTCTCTGTAAAGTGATTAAAGAAAAAAAAAACAAAATCCAGAGCTGCCAGTCAGCTGGAGCGTTCTGAGGCACTGACAAATGCAGAGTTAAGTAAAAGTCAGGAGGAATTTCTTGCAGAAATCTCCCCCTTATATCATATTTGTCTGCTTCTTCTAATCATGCTACAAAACTGAAATACTGCGAGATTTTTGTGTGCTTTTACAGCAATGAACAACCTGAAAACATGCAGTAAAAGAAGCTCTTACAGCAAGAATTTGTAGAGGTTTTTCTACTCTGCTCCTGCTTCCAAGATTGGAGGGGGAAAGAAAAATTACATCTTCTTCCAAAATGGATTCATTTCCCCTCAAACAGTGCTTCTCACCTAAGCTCATTTTCAGCAACTAGCAACCATTTTATCCTGAGCATGCACTGATGGCCTCTTTCTTCACTTCCAGCTGATGGTAATGAGGAAGCACCTTCTCACATCAATAAAAATATCTGTCGGTACCCAAGGGCACTTATGCAAACATGTTACACAAAAAAAACATTCCAGAACTGACGATTTTTATCCCTGCACAGAAACGGAGCGAGTCTCCCACCCGCTGTCCCCGGGGTTATATAATCCCAATGCATGTCCCCGCTTGTACCAAAACTGTGTATTAAATGACTGAAAAAATATGAGCTAAAACCATCAAGGAAGATTACAGAAGGGCAAGAAACCACATCAAATTCCAGCACTTCTTTCAGCTTTTTGGTGCAAGGAATTTTTAAAACCCTTCCAAGCAGGGAGATATTTGATGGCAGAGAGCTGTTAAAGGAGCGTGTTTCTCCTCTGCAGCCTCTTCTCTATTTAACATGCAATTAAAATGCAGGAGGTGAACATCCTAATGGCAGAAGCACCTAATTTAGCAGGTTCGGAAACCACAAGGGCTCGCTTAAAAGGTTAAAAGGGAAAATCTATCCCAGTCACAGCAGCTTGCTGAAACTTCCCCAGCATCACCCCATCCTTTGCAGCTCCGCCAGCCTCCGCTTGCTGGGCGAAGCCTTTTGTTCAGCATGCTCGGTCCTACCTGGCAATGAGCTCCCGGAGAGCTTCGTTAGCGAGCTGGCTCAAGTGCCAGGTCTTGCCCGCTGTCCACCGGCAACAAAGCCCACAGCTGCATCCATGCCATCCGGGAATGACTTCTTAGCTCCTGCCTGCCTCTCGCCCTCGCAAGCAGAGCTCTCGAAGCGCGCTTGTGGTCTTAAAGAGGTAGTGCAATGGGGGTCTTAGCGATACCTTGGTGGGGTTTTGTACCAAGCAATTCCACGCTGCAGAAATCCCTCTCCTTCCCAAATTTTTCCACCGTGCATGCAGCAAGGGCATGGGAGGTCCCATCACACTCCTCTCAGCAAGTTTATATAGGATAAAAATCAAACCAGGCTTACAAAAGAAAGCATAAGGTAAAAAGATAAACTCATCTACAGCACGTTGTGTTTTAGAAATCTGCACTGCAATGTATGAAGAGCTTGGAAAGCTTCGATGCTCCCTATCGGAAGGAGAATTAAATCGCAGCACAAACTCCTCAGCACAAAATTTTGCAACTCGTTTCCCTCGGCTTTCCACTCGCCACCCCCAAACACAGCAACGCACACAACCCCGAACCCGTTTATTTAGCGAGTACTTCATGAATCAATTTTCCATTCAGAATAAATTCCTCTTTTGACAGGCCACGTTTCAGAAGCCAGGGGAAGGAAAGGCGGTCAAACAACTACAGCCTTTTAAAAAACAAAAAAAAACTCACCAAAAGCACAATCCAAGTGACATGGGAAAAAAAAATAAACATGTAAGATCAAAACAGTGCCGTCCACTCTCTCCATGCTGGAATACTCACTACAACCAAACAAACTTCATCCAAGAAAAAAAAAAAAAAAGTCAAGTTACAAAGCAAACAGCTCAAATTTAGGAAAAGGCAGGACTGATGTTGCTGGTGCGACCATAATTCGATCCCCTTCTGTATACGCACAATCAAGCCCTAAATTACACGGGCACATGCTGGTTTTCCCCGGCGTCCCCGGCGTCTCCACTTTTTCACCTGTCTTATGGGAATCTGACACCTTACACCCTTCACAGCTAAGCAGCTCTCGCTAATAAGAGGTGACAGATAATTAATACTGCAAAAATCAAGACCAATGTTAATTCAACGACTTTGGAAAATGTTTAAAGGCTTAAGAAGAGCCTAATAAAACACCAACCTGCTGCTCAGTCCTCTCTAACCCTTCCCCTGCCTACATCCAATGGCACATCCCAGCCCCAGCAACCGCGTGCTGCCTGGACACGTAACATCTCCCATCCTTGCAGAGATCTCATAGAATCATAGAACCACAGAAACACTTAGGCTGGAAAAACCCTTTAAGATCATCAAGCCCAACCGTTCCCCTAACCCTGCCATCCCACCACTAAACCCTGGCCCTAAGCACCTCGTCTGCCCGGCTTTTAAATACCCCCAGGGATGGGGACTCGACCCCTTCCCTGGGCAGCCCCTTCCAGTGCTTGACAGCCCTTCTGGGGAAGGAACTTTTCCCAATGTCCAACCTAAACCTGCCCTGGCACAACTTGAGGCCGTTTCCCCTCGTCTCATCACCTCTTCCCTGGGAGCAGGGCCCAACTCCCCCCCGGCTCCCCCCTCCTGTCAGTCAGTTGTAGGGAGCGATAAGGGCTCCCCTCAGCCTCCTCTGCTCCAGGCTGAACACCCCCAGCCGCTCCCCATCGGCCTTGGGCCCCCCCCCCCCATGTCCTTCTGGGAGTGAGGGGCCCAACACTGACCCCAGCATTCCAGGGGCGGCCTCACCCATGCCCAGGACAGGGGCACAATCACTTCCCATCTCCTTTCAGTTTAGGGTGGATTTGGGTTTTTTTGTTTGGTTCGTTGTTTTTTTTATGCTAGCGGATTCCTGACAAAGGGGTCATGCCTTTTGGTCAAAGCTCAAATGAGCTAGCTGGCTCTCTGTATTAAAGCAGTAGTTTTATTTTAGTTTTCTTAGATGGATGCAACTGGTCTCGCGCAACGCAATGAAATGTCAAAATAATGATTCAGAGCCCTGACTGGATCACAGGTCAAACCAAACGGGGGGGTTGTTGTTTCAGTGTTTGGTGTTTACTGTTATTATAGCGGGGAAAAATAAATACAACTTTTTGCTGGCATGAGCACTCAGAAATACGGTCACAGTTAAGAGCTGCAGGTAAAGAATTCCTTAAAATACCATGCCAGCTTTACACCAATCTTAATTCTGATACTAAAGACATATTTAATTCTGATACTAAAGACATATTTCTGGCCCATCAAATGTTTTAAAAATAAAGGCACACAATAAAAGATGTTTGTAAAGTGGCAAAAATGGGGTTTATGATTCAAAATTACCAAGCTGTGCAATAGAGCAGGGCATCATCGTGCCCTTATTCCTGTAAAGGGATGCAAACCATACTTCCAAGATTCACCACCTTCTGTAATGACATCTACCCAGAAGGTTCTTATGGCAAAAACCATTATTAAGCTTGTTCCAACATTTTATGGCCTAACATAAAGCTCCTCACCGCAACATGTGTAGTCAATGTTCACAACTGAGTTGCCATTTGTCAAACATATCAAGTTTAAGTGGATCAGTGACGTGTTTGCATAAACTACCTTTCTAATCCTTCGTGTTACTTTGTGTATTAAACTGAATTCTCTTTAAGTTCCCATTTATGGGCTATTTTATACTTGTAACAAATATGTAGATTAAGGTATTTATCTTCTGCTTTTGTACTCAAAATGCACCTACATAAACGTGGTCGATGTTTCACGCAGTCTCACTGGCTCCTTTACAAACTGCAATTGCCTCATTCAAAATTACTGCCTGCAGGACTCTTTCTTTGCTCCCCATTTGAACTATTTGATGATAACTGAAAGCGACAAGGTTTGTCCATCCCTCTGCCATTTAAGTGCTCCTCACTGAAGTATCATCTCCCAAGCTTTGTCCAGATCCAACTGTTACAAGCGGTGAGGCTTTCGCTACTTTTCCCGGCTTATGCCATACTCTAAACAAACACTCTCCCCCCAATAAAACTTTTCTTGAAATTAATCTTAAGCTTTTTACCTAATTACATAGCGTTAATCTCAGCACTAGCTTTCAAATAATCCCAAACACTTCCTTTCCCTTCTCTCTGCCACATAACATCACCTGACCTGGGCTTGCACCGAACTGAATAGGAACAGGGCAGCAGCAAGAGCTTTCAGAAGAAAAGGGGCATGCAAATCCCGATGACCCTCAATGGCTGCCACAAGACCAGCTTTTGCAAGGCTCTGAAAACTGCAGCTTGAAAGGAAAATACAACCTTCAAATGCTTACAGAAAAGCACGATTTCCCTCTCCTTCCCCCAGCATCGCCACCGCTGGGATCCAGCGTCTTCCAGCTATTCAAGGTTCCTCCTCCTTTCCCTTCGTGAGTGAGTCCCAATGTGTTTCGGAGGTGCTCTGATGAATTCTGCTCTGTATCTGTGGGTGCTGGCGTTTGCATTTACATGTCCGACTGCATCGCTGAACTTCAGGGTGGCACACAGTACCTGACATGTAGCTCTTCTTTTCTGACTAAATGTGCTAAAGCTGCACTGCAGCAGCCACACTCAAAGCACACATTCTATTTATACCCGCACACATCTCCAAATCCTCCGACTTACATGCTTTTTTAAAATACCCATTCCGCAAAATATCTATTTCTGAAGTCTTTCTTCCTACAGACATCCACTCTGTGACATGGTTTTGCTCCTCACTCACCTTCACGATGCACAGGTAACGCACTGTGCTGCCTTTTTTGCAATAGTGATGCCTTCACAACCCACTTAACACCAAGGCAGGAATTCAAGATACTACTTCCCATCTGGCTAATCATTAATGATGATAAATTAGATCAGGCCTTTTGTCAATCTATGATGCATACCAGACATCGCCACTGTGTAATACAACACTTTGCTACTTATCACCATCATTTCCTTTTTGTCTTTGCTTCACACGTGATAAGTCTCGCAGTCGAGCCAAACAGGAACGCCAAAGCAAAGCTGGGGGTTAGAGGGGAAGATAACAACAGGGAAAAAAAAAACAACAAACCCTCTTTGCTGCAAATTAACTGCATTTCCAGCATCTCATTCATTCCATAATGCTTTCAAATAAAAATCAGCAATATTAAGAGCACCAGCTGTAGGCAGCTGCAATAGTTACACCTGCAGACAAGCACCTAATTATCTAGAGCTCATTACTTTCAGGCTGGGTTTTGCATCTCTAAATTAAAAAGAACTGGAGACAGCTCACCAGCACGTAAATCATCCCCAGACCTTGCCTTACCCTGATGCATTTCATTCAGCCTGCAAGCCGTCAGGAGTGAGTTATCAGGGGAGCTGTCAGCCAATATACCAGATCAGTGCAAACGCGACAAAAACCCAATCAATTATTTTGCCCAATACAAATGCGTTTCTAAGGGCAACCTGATCTTGTTACTTTGTCTCTGTCTTCTTCAACTGCAACCAAAGCATCAGTGCAAATCGTCTATTTTCAGCTTAGATGCGGAAAGGTTGTTTGAGGTAGAAGAAACTGTGTCTAAACCCCGCTAATCCTGCTGGGATTTTCCTTGAAGCATGGTGTCATGGGTGGGGGGACAGGTCTGGAAGTGATGGACTGAATATTTCTGTAACGGAGAACTTTGCCCTATCTGTATTTTTAACCACAGCATCTCCACCACAGCTTTTCAAAGCACAGCCTGAATAAGGTTAAATCCAGGTTTGGACCAAGCTGCAAAATATTAGTAATTAAAAATACCAAACCACAAAGGCACTGTGGATCACGTCTGTGCCAGCTCAGGTAATGGGTAATGCAAGCTGAACAACGTGCCCAGAAAGCATCTCTTGCTCAGCTACAGAAAACTTTTCACTAGCTGACTTGTTTTAGCTTCAGAGTCCACTTTCCTCCATAAAACACCAGCCACTTCCATATTTTTTAAATTCATATTTTATTCTTACAATATATGGAGTCTTCTAAGAGATGGAAAAGTCAATAGATTTCATCAGCTCCCTTCAGCTGGAAAGTCATGGTATTACCTCTCCAGAGAGGCAACGGCATCATGGGGAATATGCCGATGTAGCCTTAAAATTCCATTTAATTTTAGGAGGGTTATTTATGATTGTACTTGTCCATGTTAATTAAAACTCCCATTATGCTGCAGAAAACAGGCTACGCTCAGGAACTCAAAACAGCCCCATTTGTCTTCAACAGTCCTACCCTGTTCGGCCACCGCTCCGACTGCCCAGAGTGATTTCTCATGGTCCTCTGGCCACAACCCCAGTCAAGGGACCTTACAAAGAGCCCAAAATATTAAGGCAAGAGAAAACGCTCAATAACAAGAGCCATGGTGAGAAGCACTAAAACTGGGTGAGCTCCAAAGGGTCTGCCATAAGTCACAGAGGACCACCGTGGGCCACCATCCCAAGGAGAGATGCCAGATGAAGCCTGCACTCTAAAAATACACCAAATAAATCATAAGCAGACATGTTATGCCAGCACTGTGCACATCAATTCAGCTTTGAACAGCTTGGCATCAAAAATGAAGCCCAAAAGTCCCAAGTAGAGTGATGCCAGGAAGCTGGGCTCATGCCATGCGATACTGGGCTAACTATCTCTTAATATTACATGAAATTGCTACAGATCTTATCTGCCGGGGGTGTAGGGCTGTGCTGCTCTAATCAATTATTAAGCTTTCCTTTGCTTTCTGCCCAAGTATAGACAGCTAGGCATGGGAACAACAGGTTTAAGTGTTGCTGCTCTTTACATCTGTATATTAAAGGCAAACCTGGACTTTTGTCATCTTAAGATCTACACCAAGACATCATTTCCTTATTTCTTAAAACACGTAGGTGCAATACACATGGTCCTAGCAGTCAGAGTGTATTTGTAAGCATCCCACAATGTGTCCACACACCTTTACAGGTGGTTTGCATATATATATAAGAAAAGGGGAAAGAGAGCCCGCATCTCTCCAGCGTTGCTTTGGCAGGAGCTGCATGCCCCCGGCCACCATCCACATGCTGGGAATAAATTACATCAAACATGACCTGGGTAAGGGGTATGTCACCCTGCTACCAAAAATGGGGCTACGTGCTTGGTGAACCCATTTCCATCTGTCTAGGAGGCCAGGCAACTGCAAAAGGCCTGTGGGTTAAAAAACAACCAAAGTTACCAGGAGAATACCAAGACAAGGATGGGTAAGGAAATCAGCTTTTAAATTGTCCTCTCCCTACGACACAGCAGTTCTGTACCTGAACTCTCAATGCTCACTCAGTTCCTCGTCTCAGACTTTTCATTTCACCTTTTAAAAATCCAAATCCAGTGCTAGGCTCAATCCTGGGGAGGAACGGATTCGGAAAGAAAGCAAACTCAGGTGACTGGACGCTCTCAGAGCTATTCCTAGCCAGTTCCTAACCTGAAAGAGAGGACAGGCAAGAACTCTGCTCTCAAGGCTCCTTGGGATGAAGAAACTCACAGATAGCACCTACAAGAAGTCAGGTGGCATCACAGGAAAATCACTGTCATGAATGTGTAATCCGAATAGCAGGCGCCTGCAGGCAGGAGGACACAAAAGGAGGAGATGCAGTAGTGAGCAGTCATCTTGCAACGGCGCTGCCAAGGAGGTGGTCCCAGCCTCTGCCAACCGCTTGCCCCATGCCAGTGAGAGCCCATTCACCACTGCTCGGTCAAGCAGACTGGGGAGCAGATTTGGATTAAAATGAATTTTTTCTTCCAAACTTTGTTTGCCACCCAACTACACCAACAACTATGTCGGCCCAAAAGATAGGACCAAGCAGGAACAGAGAGATGGGGAGGTTGCACCATAAAACGCTCTTGCTATAGTTTCCCTAAGCGCATCCCTGGCACATGACATAAGCTGCAGGGACGTATTAACCCCAGAGGCAGCTGCGGTGGCTGGCCTAAGCATAACATAGTGATCTTAAACATTATTACAGCTTTAAAGCACTGCATAAAATGTTTTTTCCAGCTTTTTTTTGCACTCCCAAATGAGAATGCAAGTGGATTCTCCTTTAAGAAATCATTTTCCTGTAAGAGGTCTAAACCTTCAGTAACTGAATCCGCAGCACAACAGCCATCAGAGTTTTACAAACCATGAGCTTTGAAATATTTATTCAAAGGATGTGAGTTCGGCAGGGCTGGGAAAGGAGTAGCAGGTACACACACTTAGGAAACGAAGCATTGCTGCGTTATACCATACTGCTCTAACTTGAGGCCTCAAGAGGACTTTAGTGACTGAGGCGTCACCCGAAATGAAGATGGTTTGGGTATTTCAGGTGCAGCTCATGTTGCATCGCTGGGGAGACTGTGCACTGAACTGGGAAGCACTGGTTTTGGCTCCAGCTGTGCTGCAGAGCTGCGATTGCAGGTAAGACAGCCGAGATCTGTGGGTTGGGAAGTGTTGTCTTTGGGTTGAAGGCGCTGTTCCCCCCGCCCATGTGCAGCTCTTCTAGCAGCACGACCCATTTCGGAAGCATCAGCTCACTCGGCTTACAACATGAGGGATGAAAAGACCTCAGTAAGATAAAGATAATAACTAATAGCTTTAATTTTTTTCCTTCTCAATTACAGAAAAGTCATCCTTCATTTGCACTTGTCACCCTAGAAGGCTGGCCCTGCTCACTGCCAGATGAACACACCATCAGTTAACAATCTGGAAGCTACACGTACGGATACAAAACATAAAAAATCACCCAAACTGGGTAAGTAATAGGCTTTTGGTTGACCAGAGACAGTGATTTTCCTCCCAAAATTATTCTCTCCATTTGACAGCAGCTACTAAATCACCTTCGGTGCTCCAAGGTGGACCAAGCATCCGCACATTTTCACGAAGGCAGCAGGTCTCCTACCCCAGCGCTGGAGGGTCAGCAGTTTGTGGATTAGCTACTCCAGACACCAATATAACCCAAGAACTGGACTCAAACAGGAGAAGCCTTCATGATTTCTGATCAAGAGGCTCTTCCAGACATTCTCACACTCCAAATTAATTAGCATTTTAGTGGCAGTTCACAAGCTTAAACAGCTCAGCTGCTTCTTTTAATTAGAAGATTTTATGCAGCCATTACACCCCTGCTATTCCCTGAAATGAGACACAGCTCTGAAGTTCCCCTGTCACCCAAATACTTATTTTTGTGGCCCTGACAAAAATAAAACCACTGTTAGTGTCAGCCAGCAGGCTGCCTACCTCTAGAACAAGAGCGCTCACCTTGCTTAATGCAGCCCTTCCAATATTAAAAAAAAATAATCTCATCTGCCTGTTCGAGTCAAGTATCAGCTTCTGGAGCAGCAAAATTTATTGTGCAAGTGACTGAAGTGAGTGGCTCTTGCTACTCTGCATGGCTCTTACAACGCACATCTCTCACTTCCACTGCACGAGGGACAATCCTGGATCAGAACCAGAATCGGCAGGGAAAAAGACCAAGTCCTACATCCAGCAACTCCTCCATCAGTTCATGTCTGGGAGGACAGGTAGGGGAAAGAAATGGACACTTCAAAGGTGCTGGAGCTTGCAGTTTAAAAGATGATTTACCCCTTGCACTCCACCTCCCCTGGAGTGTCGCTTAGAAACCTTCTGGCAGCACTGTTAATTAAAGGGGCAAAAGGGAGTAATTCCAGGTCACAGAGTAGACCCAGTATTCCTGGGAAAAGGGAAAAAACCCAAAAGTGTTGTTCCCTGAGGGCACGGTGCTTCCCTTGCCCGCGCCACAAGCACCAGGCTGTTACAGGTCAGGTTTCATGGGAGCCCTAAACCAACCCAGCTGCTAAATGGTGACAAGCCACCCCAAGCCACCCACGTTTCTGCCACCTCCCTTCCATAAAGGCTAACAAACACAAGACTCTCTGGCAACCCAGCTCAGCCCGGTGATTCAACAGAAAACTATTTCTTTTCTTGGCTGGGTGAAGTTTTCAGTCAATTCCCTGAGCTGATTTAAATCACCAAATACTCACACGATCATTACATGCCATACAAGGGAGCTAGCATGAAGACACAGCCCAGTGGCAGCAGATCCACCACTCCAGCTGCAGCTTACAGGTAAATCTCTTTAATCCTAACATGAAACTATACCCATCAAAGCACCTGCCTTCACCCAAGACATGCAAAAATCCACATTTTGAAACAGAAGTCGGTGCCTTCCTCAGCTGAGGCAGGATACTTGGTCTTGCTCAGTGGCTTTTCCTCTTTTGTGTTCAAGCAGAGGAACTGGGTATGGCATGAAGTTCAGCTGCGTACACACCACGCTCTTTAATGCTTCCTCATCTGTTTCCACATCCCTGCCAAAATGCTGCAGCCTATGTCGGAGCCAGGCATAAAGGCCCCAAGGGGCCAAAATGAATTTTGCAAGCTATGAGAAAGCAAGCAAGCAAAGCAATGGGCATGTTCACACCAGCTGAAGTCACAAGTGGCTCTGTGATCCTCTAAGATTATTTTTGTCCTTCTCCTCCTTAGCAGGGAGGTAAATCTTAGTAGGATGCAGCTTATTCCCGAGAGGGACGGAGTGTGTTTAGGTGAAGGAGATCAGCAAGTGCTCCTTTACCAAGCAGATGGGCAAGAACGAACACAGACACCCCCAAGGTCCAAGTGAGCTTCAAGGCAACATGAGCCAGCAAGCCCTAGGCCAGACAGGCAAAACTTGTCATGCACTTACCAACAGAAAAAAAAAAAAAAAAGGAAACAAGCGGGAAAAGTGACACTTGATCCAAGAACAGATTTCCCATGCCTTCCCTTGAACGCTGTGAGATTCGTTCTCTATGGTACTACCTGATTCGAAGACTTATAATTCTTTAATTAGTAATTCATTTCAGTGCCATTAGTTCATTAACACGCTGAATCTTTCAAATGTTTTACATACCACCTCGAGCATGCCAGTTCTTGCCTCCCTTCTGGAAACACACTTTGGAGAAGGCACCCTCCCATCATGAGCCATGTCCTGAGGTGCACAACCCCATCCTGTGCTACTGAGCGGGTGCAAATCCTCCAATTACACCCCTACAAATACCTCCAGTATCATTTAAAAAACAAACAAAAAAAACCCACCTAGCTGCCACAGTCAAGCCAAGCTGTGATGGACGTTTAGGATCAGTCTGTTCCTCCACAGACCCTTGACCAAGGATGTGTCTATAAACACCACATGCAATGAAACCCAAGCGGTGATGCACAGCTGCTTTAATGCGTCTGTGCAGGCGCTTATTTGGAAGGCTGAGCAGCAACGCTCGAGAACTCGAACATAAGACAAGGTTACTCATGGGTCAAGCTGCACGTCTATGTTATCTGCCAAGCTGCAGGCGGCTGTGCCGAGGAATTTTAAATCATCCATTTTCTGGTTTAGGGATTAAGCGATATGGGAAAGGAACATGGGGGACAGGGAGTGAGGACAGATCACAGACAAGGTTTAGCTTGGGTGCTGATGAATTAATGTAGCACTCCCCATCCCATCCAGCACGCTGGTGGGCAGTGTTTATAGGAAAGGGATATCAAGTGGAGCGCTAAGCACAAATTTGCACACAGTGCGTCTTTTTAATGGACAGGAAACCAAAAGACAACGGTCAATACTGGGAAAAAGTAAAATCAAGGTATCATTGAAATCTGAGCTGGGGGGTCTCAAAATTCAGTATATGAGCCATTGCCAGCTGGCACAAGGAGCTACAGGGCGCATGTCTCTACGTAGGCAGTTACCTCCAGTCACCTGAGGACTTCAAGAAGGGAGGGGAAGGGAGGAGGTGGCCAGCTGCGCTCAACTGAATTAAGTTCTTTAACAAAAATTCCTGAAGGTTTTAACCTAATGGACCTGGAGATGGAAAGCTGAAGTCCTCTCTCTCATCCCTGCAGAGGTAAACCAAGAGATAATTGTCATTTAGCCTCCATACAAGACGTCTGTCCAGAAGCTGCTGTGCACATCATCAACACCTCACCTGTAGCTGCTATAATAAGCTCATCTCCTACATAAGCATATATATATAGTGTGTGCCTATATAATAAAAAGAGGAGATGACCAAGGGACAAGAGTTTTTAAAATAACCCCTAATGCCAGAGATACAGGGCTGCTACCCAGACAGCTTCCCCTCTTTTGTGTTGTAGATAGGTAACTTCATAGGGAAGTCCTCCAAGAAGGAAGTAATGCTGTTACCAGAGGATGTCGGTTGTAAAACTCCTTGCTAAGAAAGCTCCAGCTTGTGCTACTTCAGTGCATGAAGTTATCTGGCACAGCTTGAGAAAGAATAATTTAGCAGCAGCTTGTGAAATTGGCTGCACTCTGTTCTAAATTTATGCAAGATATGGTGTATTATCTTGGATACCGGGCCTATGTCTTCACTAGTTGAAAAAGTCCCTCGAGGTGGCAACCAGTTTTCAGGCCCAGGATCCCATGGCACCAACGGGCAGCTCATCAACACTAACGCACAGCATGGCTCTCGGCATCGAGCAGCCTCCTGGCAGAGCTCCTCGGGAAGAGTGGGATGATTACACCGGGAGGTTCCTCATCAGAGCTGCAGGAACTGGGGACAAAGATCACCAGCTTGGTGCAAGCAGAGAAAGCATTTTCAGGCATTTGTCCTCCTCATAGCATGTAACCGTATCAACTGCTAGAAAGGTCAATACACTGGTATTTAGATCATCATTATGAACCTCTACGCTGGAGACTGTCTGCTTTATGGGGAGATATTAAAGCCTCTTTAATTCAGAGACCATTAAAGCATCCTCATGTTGCACAGCAAAAATATGGATTGATGTAGATTTTTAAGCAGATCTAACTTTAAACAATTTTGCATGGATGCCCAAAGCTCCGCATGTAGCTCTCAAAGAGTTATCGCATCCCTATCCGCATAAAGAGCTCTTATTCCATAATCTTCCATAATACTTTAAGATGAAAAGTATCCCGCCCTTCCCATTCCTCCCTAGTCATTTCACTCTTCATCCTTCTCTATTTTCACAGCAAATAACAAGATTACAATGCACTATGATTTTTCTTGGCAAATAATGTCATTTGATGGCACAAGAACTGAAAACTGTAATAACCACTTATGCAACCAAGTGGTTTTAACATAAAATTAGCATTTATGAGTTTAGCTACCAAAAAAATATATCCTTAAATACCAGAACAGAAACAGCAATTCAGAAGCATTTATGAGCTTTGCATCCCAGTTTGAACAAAGTCCTATCTAGACTTTGAACACCTAATAAAAGGGATGGGTTTCTGACTTTTCCACCTATGACCAAAAACCCAATACTCTCTCCATTAAAAAAAAAACCAGGGGCTAAGCGCGAATACCTGCAGCATTTGGGTACCAATTCTGCCAGCAGTTTTACTAACCGTATCCCTGGATTAATGTGCAATCCTGCAGCCATTTTCTAACCTCAGCTGTTGTTTTCTGCAATCGGCACTGAGGATGGGCACAGCCAGAGTCGCACCCCTGTACATCCCAACCCGAACGAATCACCCCATCTTCAGCAACAGGGGTTTGCAAAATTTAAGATTCTGCAGAGATAACTGAGTTTTCCTTAAGACAAAAGAGAAAACAGATTTTGCAGAATTAAAAAGCATTCAAGTACAGCACGACTAACGAAGCTCTTCTGAGACCGTCTCAGCTCATTAAAACATGCAGATGTCCAAGCTGAGCTAAGCTGTTCACAGCTTTCCACATGCATTCACTTAAATGGATGAATTGAAAATATAGACAACGATAGAATAATTTATAGTAACCACACATGCAATGTCAAGATTTACTTAATTACGTCCGTGTCCAAATGCTCCTAAAACGCTACCTGTGGACATGTATAAGGTTCCTTAGGCACTCTCCAGCAAACTGGGTCAGAGTTTGCTGGAGAAGCTGCTTCTCCAGTTAGGTGAAATATTAAGAGTGATGTCTTTTCATATGTTAACCGTAATCAAAAATGATTGTGATAATCATCTTGTGATGCGTTCCTCCATATTTTAAGAGCATATTGCCAAGAGAAAGTCTTTTGCAAGGTCAGATACTGTATCAGTTGTCCTCATTTTTATATAACACCACCTTTCTGCCATTTCATACCACATATTATTCATCTTTACCGTATACCGATCACAACCAACAGCACTCCCAAAGGGGAAATCCAACTGGAAATCCCCAACAGGATCTCCAGACTTTGAATTCCAATTCATTTAACCAAACTTGCTACAGCCTGAAGTACTTGGCCATGCCTACATTAAAAGGCTTTTTCTTTTTGTTGTTTAAATGGACACTTCATTTGAGCTGAGTTACACCAAGCGTGCATAGAGACACTTCCTAACGCACTGAGGTGAACAGATACAAGGCCTTTTATCAAAATAAGAAAGCAAAACCCTTTTGCTAGGACCAGATAAAGAACAGGGAAGGCTGTTTTCCGAGCAAAAATGGTTACTCGGCTAGGTGGGTAAAACGTAACCCTAATAGGAGCTGCCTCCTCCAGCAAGCCATCTTGCAATAACAGAGCCCTGCAGCAGCAGGGAAAACCACATCACTTCACTGCTTTAAGGACAATCTTTGTCACAGGTCAGGTTAGCTGGTGCCACGGCACTTAAGGTAAAGACAACAGGTATAAAAACTGGCTGATACCCACAAATGCAAATCCCCAAGGTGATCCAGGGATGCTCCTACTGACAGGAGGGAGTTTCTTTCCATGGTTTCACTAGAAAATAGATTCCCTGTTATGGCATAGAAAACAGCCCTGAAAAAGAAAAATCCCTTAGGATTTACCGTCCTTGCTGAAGGGGCTGGGGTAGTCAAGCTTTGACTGGTTTTGCTGCTTCCAAAGAGAAATAAAAACCTCCACTTGAGGAAAGCCCCCTCCCACTCAACACAAAACCCATGGGGCTCCATCCTCTTATGTTTCCATAACCAAAAAGCCGGTGAAGTGAAGAAAGGAGTCAGTGCAGTTCTTTGGGCCATCCAGAGAGGCAGGCGCTCTTGAATGGAAAAACATGAGCACTCTTTAGGACCCTCCGAGCGGCTACAGGAATTTGAGATGTGCCTGAGATACGGAAACAAGCACAGCGAGTCCATTTAACTGCACGACAGGCACAGAAATGGGGCCGTTGGCCAAGAGGAAAAAGCAGCATTAAGGCCACAGAACAGAGCTCAAGCAAAGAAAGTTAACGTGCAGCTTCTACTAAATATTACTGGAAAGCATTTATTTTGTTAAGGAGACACTCCCATTTCCATTTTGTTTTAATTTCACATTACTTTACCTGTCATTTACCTGATTGCTACATTTTAAGGAGTCACCAAAATACAAACTAAATCCAAGTTTTTGCATGTTTTTACTGTTACTGGGTCTATCATACTCCTGCTGCAGAAGGAGAGGGACTCTCATATTCCTTACAGTTAAAAATAGTAATAATCATCACATTTTTTCCTTCAATGGTGTTAATCCCCTTGGCTGCAGACGTCACTGGAAGAGCACCTGCTTCTAGAACAGAGTTTCTGTTTCATGACGTCTTTTAAGAGTGTAGAAACCGGTTCACGTGCTCAGAACACCAGACTGAGTAACAGTTATTCAGTTACTCTTGTGCCTGTCTCTGACCCCAGATGACTCACACAAGAGCCGCAGTCTCACCTGGGGCTTCAGCAGGGGACTGGAGGACATCTCCTCCTCTTTCAAGCCAAATCTGAAGCACAGTAACCAACAGCATCCCCCCAGACTTTTTTTTTTTTTTTGCAAGTGCAGCCAAACTGCAGGCACATCCCCTCTATAATCTCCTGGAGACAAGGCAGGAGGAACAAGGCATTTCTTAACTTCCTAAAACTTTCACAGCAAGAACCACAAGAACAAGGTTTGAAGGACAAGCTGAGCGAGCAGCTAAGTTTGTTCCGTTTAGATTTCAGCTACCGCCCTTTCTCCTCCTTCACCATGGACCAAGGGACACAGGCTTGGTTGAACACCACCGGGCAAGCCACTGTCTCCATACCGAGTAGAGCATCCCTGGGTCGACCTTCACATCCTACCTTAAGACATGCTGCCCGCTTTCGAAACCCAATGATTTTTAACACTGCTCAGCCTCTAAGGGTGAAGCATGTACATGGATTTGGGTGCGACCACATGGAGCATTGCAACGCCTTGCTGCCCGAATTAAAAGATTTGGCTCTGAGACTGGTGCTTACACTCTTTGCACGGTGAATAACAAGGCAGGCACTAACGATGTCTCTGCTCATGCACACCAGCCAGCAGGGAAGTGCTCAGAAGAGCTGCCTGCCCGATATCCTGCCTTCCCCCTCATGTTTTTGGGGCCTCCCCAATCACTGAATTAACCGGATCACAACATGGCCTGCGATGGCTTCCGGGACTCGCGCGCTTCAGTAACTCCTTTGAGCAGGGACAGCTGACTCGCTCTTTCTTTGGAGAGATGTGGATGATGGTGGAGCATAAGAAATGGGCACTGGGGAAGAGAGAAATTTTGCGTTCTCACCCCCCAAAAAAACTTTTGAAATCCAAAAGCTACTTAGTAAAAGGAGCAAACAGCAGTGCCAAGTTTTCCTCAGGCACCTGAATTGTTCCCCCCTACCCCACTCCCTGCACTGATATTGGCATGGGGCCATACCAAACCATCTGCATCCCTAAAGAATAAATCTCCATGTACCCATTTCCAAGCAGGTTCAAGTTTTCAAAGAAAAAAAAAAACAACACACCAATGTAAACAGACCTCAAGAGGACAGACACCTGAAACAGAAGGGTTTGCATGAAAAGCAACACTACGAGAATTAGTAAGAAGATGTGAAAAGCAAGTTTATATTTATTTCCCAGCCGAAGAGCTGGAGCTCAAAACAGAGAGATAGGAGGCGAAAGTAAGGAAGAGAATGTGAGGACTTAAAGGACAGTTGATCGAATTCTTTCAAACATCTGAAAACCCATGGGGCTACCCCAGCAGTTGGGTGCGAACCCGGCCGCTCTTAGTACAAGCCCACCAACAAAACAAAGGCCGCAGCTCATTTTGTCATTTTCTGACTCATCTCCTGCGTTCTGTACTCAAGCCATGTCAGGGAAACAGAAAAGCTTTCTCCAATATCAGCCCCAACAGGAAGGCAAGTATTGACCCAGTTTTAGCAGCTGCAGGCGTTTTTTATCACCACATAAGTCAAATACACACATGTAATACGCTGGATGCTTCTGCTTGGGAGGTGCTCCATGGGCGCTTTTGCCAGTTCAGCTAAGCTAGTATTAACATGCATGCAATTGGATTTTATGTTTTTGGAGTAGGAACTGCTTAAGGGACTAAACCAGGGATTGTCCCTCCCCTTGTCTGATGGGAGCTATCCCTGGTAGAGTTTAGAGGGTCAAGACATCACACAAGCTTGGTTAAGACTAACTTGGCTACATCAATCCCTCTCCAGCCATCCCAGAGCTGCTTCCCTGGGGGTATTTAAAAGCCGGGCAGACAAGGTGCTTAGGGACAGGGTTTAGTGGTGGGATGGCAGGGTTAGGGGAACAGTTGGGCTTGGTGATCTTAAAGGTCTTTTCCAACCTAAACGATTCTGTGATTCTATGATTCCCACCTCTGCGCTCCAACAGCGCTCCCAATAATTACCTAACCGATTTGAAAGTCCCAGCCTGATAGTTATGTGTTATAAAAATCTCTCTTTAACTCAAAACTAATCAAAACAGAGTCTGAGCACCGGCATTTTCAGTCCAGAAGCTCAGCCACGTCTGTCTGAGCACAACACACGCCTGTGGAAATCGCCACAAATATGTGGCACTCAGACATCAAAGACAGAAAAAGAAGAGCAGTAAAAAGGGCACCCAAGGTCAAAACGTACGCCAGGGCTTTTAAACCCAAGATTTTTATTACAACGGATCTTCCCAAAAGGCTTGCAGTGGAAGACAGCAGATTTCTCCCTACCTTAAAAGAAAGAAAACCCAGCTCAACAACTCAGAAAACCTACGTTGTTTCAGCTGCTGTAATGAAGCAATTGGGTGGATTTTTGCAACAAGTGATGTTAAAGTGCTTCGATTGGGGCTAAGTGTGTAAAAATCCATCAAACTGCATCCGACCCCAAGGTCCAAACTTTCTGCTGCCAAAGGGAGAGGCTGGTGGGGCAACTACGCGACTTCACTCCCTGAAGACGCGAAGAAAACAATTTATTTTTACTTTGTTGGGAAAATTTGGGCATAAATTAAAGGAAAAAAAATTAGTAGAAAGGACAATTTCAGTGTTGTCTCATGGACACATTCCATATTTTTTAAGTAAAGTGAAGGCCCCTAGGCCTTCAAATTCATTTCCCCTTTGATCCGCAAGAGCCTAAGTTTATTAGCCTTCTAGACACGCGGCAAGGCTCATCTCTTTGTACAGGAAATTGGAAGGAATTCAGACACAGCTTTAAATAAAGTTCAGACTCCCCCTATTGGGCTACGCTGCCACACAGCGATTTTACCCCAGGCATTTACTTACAAAGCTAAAAACTCCCCCAAAAACAAGAACCAGACCCTCCGACAAGAATAACAGAACGAAGACCACCACTTACCAAAGCGCAAGGAGTGTTTGCATTGTGTAGCCGACCAGCCCTGTAGTTTTCCCTGGCTAAAGTAACCCCTTCTGAGTAATTAATGAAACATTAGATTTTTATTTTTTTTTTTTGGTCATACGGTGACAGAAGCCTTCCAAACGTGAAGCTAAATTTGAAATGAGGCAGAGCATCCTCCCCAAGAGCAACAACACAAACCAGATCCATGTTTTATTGAGTGGCCTCAAACTATTTCAAAGCCTGGTTTAGCCCATATATCGTGGTGGTGCCAAGAGGTAGGAGATGAGATGAAGCAGCACTGATTCCTATTTTGCATGTGTAGGAATACACTGATTTAGAAAACGCTACCAAAAAGTCATAATAAAGCATCACTGAAAAAAACCAGGCCCAGAATGATCGAGTCTACTGCAATCAGACAGATCCGTGCCCCTCCAGATAGGTGGCAAAGAATTGCCGACCTAGGCACATTCTGCCATTTTACATCCCTGTATTGCTGTATCCTTCTGAAGTGGGTTTAATTTATTAGAAGACTTAAAGCCTTCAAGTCCTTAAAAAAAAAAAAGTGTACATACACAGGTACTTTCTCATTGGGCAAGTTAGGCAATCGCTCTTTCCCAACTGCAAGACACAAGATGGCTGGGGGGGAGTGATGAACAGTCGTGTCCGGGGCTACTTTTTCCAGCTTGAAACCGTGTGCTCAGCAACCATCTATTAAAAAGTTTAAGTCATCCTCCATTAGGGGGAAAAATAAGTCGTGTTCTCATGACAAGTATTTCTTCTGCCACTTGCTAAAGCCCCTGCATGGGTCTGAATGCCATTTTTCTCCCCACTTGTCACATATTCACTACAGAGTGTTACATTATGCTCTAAAAGGTACAGAAATACAACCTCACTTTTTTGTCTGAACTCCACAATTTACGCTCTAGTTGAGGAGACGCTAGCCAAAGACGACACAGCTTTACATGCTATTAAAAATATCAGGGGTTTGAGTACCAAAAAGCCAACTATTTCTGGAAAAAGAAGTGCACTGAGGTGCTTCGATGCCTATGGTAGTCTCTGCAGTCATCTCTCAGTTGTAACTGTATTGCTGACACTGACTCCTGCACAAGCAAATTCATCGCTGGCCTGTTCTCCCAGTTTGTTTCACCCAACAGTGCATTTGATTTTGGGGCACGCTCCCCCAAAAATGACTGTCTGTCCTTCACGATAAGAAACAATCATTTTACCTCGATCCTTACTCCTGGCAGCATTTATGTTTATTTTTGCATGCCTGCTATGCACCAGCGCTTTCCATCAGCTGCTTCCTAACATTTTCTTTCCAGGAATTAATTCCCATACCGACGTTTCATAATGATTAGAGAGCACCTACCAGTAGGCTTTCAGATTTACTAACACAGAATTGGAAAAGTAGCTTTCCTTTCGGTCGTCTCTACCAACTGGTAGGAGGAAACCGCCCACCCGCCCCCCGCATCACCACCACCCCCCCCCGCACATCCAGTCACAAAATAAAGTCAGTTTAGGATGATGCTGAATGAATTTACAACTGTTGAACAATACTCTTCAACTCTATACTGCCACTTAGCAGAAACAGCTGTTTTAATAAGAGCTTACATCTTTAGCTGGCTAATGCAATAACAAAATTAAACAGGACAACATGGAGACTAATCCAGCCAGGGCGGGGAAAAGCCATTTAGTATTCCCAAGCACTGGAACAAGCCATTTAGTATTCCCAAGCACTGGAACAAGCCATTTAGCCTCCGCATGCACGCAGCCTGCACAGGCGTTAACACTCCACCACCACGTTCCGCTCGTGCAAGGATTTGCCAGGATCTGTTTACACGATCCACTTTTCCCTGCTTAAAGGCATGAAAGAAAATGCTCTGCGGAGAACATAAGAGGCAATGCATTCTCTCCCCAACTTTTTGCAACTTTTCCTGCGAACTGAGCAAAGAAAATGAATTCAGAAATATCAGTGCTGCTCCCAAAATGTATTAACAATGAGAGTGAGGGCTGCTGAAAGAGAAAGGGGGGACTGAAAGTATTAACAAAAGCCCACAGCACACTGGCTGTGGCTAAAGCGAGAGCCTGAAAGACTTCTTTGTCTTTCTGATCAATGCAGGCCTATTCACCAGCCCGATATATAGCAGAAAGAAAGTGAGGGTGGGAGGAAGAAGAGTCCTGTCTCTTTAGGGGACGTCTCCTCAGCTGCCAAGCTGCGAGGCGCAGAGAGAGGGGACTCTCGCATGAACACAGAGCTGCTTTCCAAGCGGCCCGTAACCCAGGCATTGTCTAGTAACAAACGCCGACTGAAAGGACATGCTCTGCTCGCACCCAACCTTCCTCGACCAAGGGACACACATTCCAGGAACTGGACAGCTAGTTCCCAAAGAGCCTCCAAGTGCAATATAAATAGTAAGCTATAGAAAATAAACCCCCTATTTCTGAAAGTCCGCTTGCTTTTCTGCAATCCCTTCCTCCCAACAATGAGCTATTGTTCCACTCCTGGTACTGAGGAAATGTTTGTGTTCCTTCTCCAGGTCCTTTACATTTAGAGACCTGCTCCTCATTCTGAGATAATTACACCCAACATGCTACAAAGCATGCAAGCCTTTCACAGCTCAAGAGAAAATAAATTTAATATTGGTTTCACCAAATAAAACCAACGTCCCCCCTTCTTGTTTTCTTGGCGTTACCATAAAAGCTCAGCACTGCTCCATAGCTAACCAAAATACCTAGAAAACATCAAAGAAGGTGTCCCAGTTGATTCCGGCACACCATTTAACATGGACATGCGGGACCACCAGTTTGAAACACAGAGCAATGAAGGGACTGACACTTGCTGGGGGATAATTCTTTCCCCAGATGTTGAAATAGGGGTATACGCAGGCTCCTCACCTCAGCCATGCGACCACAAGCACCAGGAGTGCGTTCTCACATGTCTGTGAGGCTGGACCCTCCACGTGGTTTAAGACGTGGCTGTCAGGTACCTTCCTGCGAACTGCATGTCCCAAGGAACAAAAATACTCCGCTGTAAAAACCTAGAGCAGCGAATGCACGTATGTCTAAGCTTGCTCCTCCTCAATCCTTGAACCGGGCACTGGCTGCGTTCTGGAGCCTACGGCCAAGGAGAAAGGTTTGGACTCTCCCAGCTTCTGGTCTTGACCGCTACTGACCCAAGATTTTGATGCTGGCAGGACTGCTGCAAAGAGGTTTCTGCAGCAAGCCTCATACATAACCATCAAAAGGAAACACTTAAGTGAGAAAAAACAACAAAAGTGTGTACTTCCACCCCTTTAACATTTACTCTTCTAACCATAGGATGCAAGGGGAGAGCATGGCAATGGCCAAATGAACCTACTATAGAAGGAGCTCTCGCATGCTTCGTGCACAGGATGCACCCAGCCTCGCTCAAAGGAAACCTGAGCACGCGGGCTCCATTTTCCTACAGCCGCCTTACTTTAGGCAACCACACAAAAGACAAAGTTGGTAAAATCCCGCCTTTTTGTGCCACCAAAAATGCTAACCCATACTGCTGCACTTAAGCACTCCACTTTCAGGGACTTGTCATCTATTTTTGGAGTTGGCCAAGGGGCAAGAAATTTCTTTCTAAAAAGCAGCAAACTAATTTATTTGCCTTAAAAACAAGAGCTTCTTAATTGCAATCACAGCAGTAACTTCTGCAAGAACAGCTTGTAAAGATAAAAACTTTTTCCCCCCCTGTATCGCAGCTGAACTAAAAGGGAGTAAAACTCCGCCATAACCACAGTTTTAATTAAATTTGATTGATAGCCCATTACATAAGTATGCACAAAGCCACAGTTCGCACAGGATGCTATTTCCTTTTCAGGTTTTTCAATACAGAAAGGACTCCCGTTCTTAACTGTTAAGATAAAGATCTTTTTAGAAGTGCTGATCTGTTGCTTCATTGGGAAATGGTAGAAGGTCTCATTAAAAATAGCCAGCTGTGCAAAAAGTTACTGTTCTTCAGGCATCCCGCATGCCTCCAGAGGGAGAATCCACTCGAAGGGACCACGCACGCAGCCCACTGCACCCAGAGCTGTATCCGAACGTACACCTCGCAGCACAAAGAGGCGTTTGAAACACACGCACGCGCTCCCGCCACTCTCCCCTCCCCAACCGCAGGAATAATTTTTTGCCTCCTTTGTTTCTTCACAGGTGGGGAATAGGCGACATCAAGCAGGCAGCTCGTAAAGCGGGGAAGAGGAACTTAAAAAAACGAAACCCTCTTGCACTGCAAACACCAAAGTACCCGTGGCCACTGCAGAAATGGGATTTTACAGCGTGCTCTTCTATCACCTCTTTTCTTCCCCCCTTTTTTTTTTTTTACTGCTGGGGTGCTTCATGCTCTCAGGTCCAACTGTCCAATTACCAAAACACCCTCAAAGAAAGAACAACATCAGAAAGAGCAACAAAAGAAAGTTATCCAGCATAAATTCAGGTAATTCTTTGTGTGCTTGAAACTCTAGCAAAGGCATCAGCTGCTACAATATGCAAG
Organism: Gorsachius magnificus; assembly: GCA_034008185.1. NCBI lineage: Eukaryota > Metazoa > Chordata > Aves > Pelecaniformes > Ardeidae > Gorsachius > Gorsachius magnificus. Next base: position 721,311 of record CM067096.1, read on the forward strand.
CTTGAAACCAAAGTCCAAAGAAACGTGGAAATAGAGAAGAAACAAAGAAACACAGTCCCTGAAACACTATTTTTTGATTGGCAATGACTTGGGCTTCAACTTGCAGCTCTGGCATTACAAACCGAAATGGTATATTGATAGGAAATTCTCTTACATCTTCCTAACTATAAGTTAATGTTGATGATTAAGAACAAAACACAGCAGGGTAAGTTTTATTTATTTATAATCCTGAACACAGCAGGCATCAAGCAGCAACTTAAATAAAAACTCTTTACTCCAAAGCATTAATGTTACCACCATAGACAGGAGAACATCAATAACGCCTGCATGAAAGAACACTGTTTTCAGGTAAATGAAGAAGTAAATATTTGTTCTACTTCTGCTTTGTACAGTCCAGAAGGACTGATCAAAGATAACACGCATTTAGAAATCACACAATCTATAATAAAAGTTACTCAATAAAACAACTACAGGGGGAAAAAAAAAAAGCAGTTCTCACATACGCTATTACACAGTACGAGAGCTCTGCGATGCTGCTTACACCTGAATATTCACGTGGAAAAAAATGAAGACCTAAGAAAAGCCAAAGAACCTCATTTAAGTTTATTAAGGCCAGTAAAAGAGCTCCGAGTATAGCTGCCACAGACCAGGTAGATTCAAGTCCCAGCCACTGGGCTCTTTGCTGCTCCCAGTATGAACGCTGCGGCCTCAACACTCCAGCATATGAATAGGCTTTACAGGACAAGCAACGCAACCAAAAGATGCACAACCAAATGAGCCTCTTCAAAGCACTGTCGGTAGAGGTTTCCTGTTTTTATGTCCCTTGCTTTTACTGAGCCACAAACTGCAAAAGGGGTGACGTATGTTTTCAGTTCCGAGATGGTAATCAGTCCCGCGATTTCAATTCAATCATGTTTCGCAGCTGCCGGAGTCGGCTCTGAGATTGGGATGCTCTTAAGATATTGTCCTGTCCCCCAGCATCACCAAAAAGACTTTGCCAATGCCTTTCCCGCAGACAGGGAAATGAGCCTGATCCTACCTGCTTCTAAAGGCTACAACACATGGCATTTGAGGCCTCTCGTGTTGGTTGTCTCTCACAGGCAACTTCAGACCAGCGACCGCTCCTAAGTTGTGGTTACACTGACATAACAGCCCAGAAACCAAAACCAAAACCTATGAGTGGACATCCTGGACGCAGAGAAGACAAGCCCCGCCTGGGAATAATGCACAAAAAAGTCACAGTTCCAGCTTACGGTTAAATAACTCCCTGCTTGAAGGCACCATAAGATGAACTCTATGGAAGCTTTGGCCTTTTTCTGCCCACATCAACACCAAAGGTTTCTAAGGGGAAGCTGATATTATTACAGACACAACCAAAAGGACAATATTGTGGAGTGCTTGCCAGGCACGCATGCTGCTGATTTTTATTTTTTGGCCAATCACTTTTCAGTCCCTGGAAAGACTATTTTGTTGCAATTTCCCCATTCTTAAGGGGAATTCAGCAAATCACATGCTCAGATCCTCTGTGCATGTCAACAAAGTAAAAAAGCTCCTTTAAAACAGATTGATTCATCTTCCATGCAAGTGACCCCACTTTCCTCCTCTCGATCCCTTTGTGGTCAGGTTTCTCTTGGACAACAGCAAACGGCAAACAGCCTGAGCAACATGAAAACTGTGCTGCTTCCCCAGAACAACCCCTGAGCACATGGGTAACTTGGAAAAAGCCTTCACACTGCTGATCTTAAAACTGTTCCATTTCTTGGTAGCTCACCAACAGACATTTTCAAAAGATGCCTGGATTCAGGACCCCCAAATTATGCGTAGTTTCCACATCTTGTAATTCCTTCCTGGTCCATAGGTATTGCTTAGGCTTTCATCCAGATAAAAACCTACTATTTTCCTGAGCTGAAGACAGAAAGCTACCACAAAGAAACATTTTGTTCTCACCTTCAGGCAAGAGAAAACACCCAGCCAAATATCAGCTACCACACGCATCCCTTGCAAAATGGCAAAGGATGGCTTTCCAGCGCTCAGCAGCAAGAGCAAAGGTCTTGATGTTCACAAATGATGTTCCCCTTGAGGCACTGAGCTGAAGCTACCACATGTAAAAAGCTCAGGACCTCATGCTATGATACCAGCAGTGAAGAGGGCAGAGCCTAAGCGGTATGCAAACTCTTGCAAGAATTTGGCCAGCAAATCTTGCCATGCTTTGAGGCCAGCGGCCAGTCTCAGGTCTTGCAAGTTCCCACCATGAGGCCTTCAAGCACGGAAGACTTTCTGACACTGCAATAACTAAAGCACCTGCTTACGCACATCTTATCCACATGCCAAAGGTATTTCATACCTGTGCCTTTTTTCCTCCAAGACATCCAAGAGCTAAAAGGTGATTAAGCATTCAGCGACTCAGCAAGCTCCCTCCCAACACAATTCCAAATATTTCTTGAACACGAAAGGAGCTGAAGCCCCGCTATCAACACCACCACGATGTTTCCACTTACATATTTGAGCTGTATTTTGTGTAACAACCCTCAGTGCAGCACCGGAATTCCTTTGCTCCGAATTGCCAAGTTCTGGCACAACACATTTAATAAGGGATGTGTTAATGGGAAGAAGCAGCAAGCACAGGAGAAGATCCACTCCATCAAACGGCATTTTGATCTGTCTGCCTTCAGAGCAATGGTATAGACAACTTGGGGAGTGGCACATACCGATCCTGATCTAAAAATAACTGGATTCCAGGAGTGACAGTCAATTCTAACTCCATTATTCAAATCTTGATTAAATCTAACGTCAAGTATATTTCTTAATCAACCCGCCTCAAGTGACTACTTGAAGGCTAATCTCTCAAAGGCTTTCTTCAGGGTAGAGAAGATTCTTCCATAGCCTTAACACACCAAGGAGCAGATAGAACATGAAAATTATTATCCCCAAAGCTTGTTCTTTCCAAAAATATTTGGCAAAGCACTGGGCTTCTTTTTGGTCTGTTTCATATAAACACCATGTAAAACAAAGTCTCAAAATGCCCTTCAGCATCTAAAAATGAACCAAGCTCAGAGGGAAGAAAGCATCTCGAACAAGGCATTTCTCAGTGTGGTGCAGCAAGAAAAAAGTCCTTTGGATACTGTTAGCCACATTTATTTTTGCAATTAACTACAACAGAAGGGAAAAAAAAAAAACAACAAAAAAACCAACCATTACCTGAAAGAGAGAGATATCTTAACACTGCTTTCTTTGACAAAGTTCTTCTAGACCAGCCTCTGGCTACCAAGCACTTGGTAAGTGTAAAAAAACCGTATTTACGTAAGAAGCAGTTCAGCGGGGAAATGGTACGCTAGCTCCCGAGCCCCCCCCAAGCACACACATTAGAGGTGACTCCGCACACTGCAAACCCCCCTCCAGAGAGGCCAAACACAAAGACACTGCCAAGAAACCACTCCAGCTGCCGCTTGCTGAGGACGTTTCTGCCCCAGCTGATAACAACCCCCACCATGGCCAAAGCTAACCACACCCTCCCTGTTTTGTCTGTTTAAAAACCATCCAATTCCTTGCCAACCTGTTCGGGTAAAGCGAAAAATTTAAGGATGGAAGTAAACAGAAAGGTTAGGAAAAGAAGAGAAGGGGTGGGAAAATTTCCTGGGTCATTTAATCAAGCAAGACCACTGAAGAAACTAATCACAACCATCACCAGGGAAGATGGAAGATGCTCATCCCCAGTGGGCAGTAGTTCACAGGTGGTCAGAAGCATCACTCCCAGCGAACGTGGAGGAGTCTTCAGAGTGAAGAAACTACATCATTCAAGAAAGTAAGATGGAACAGGGGGAAAAAAAAGCAGGAATCTTTAACAGGAGATAAGCATTCAGAGAGAAACATCAGATCCACAAAAGCCCTGAGCTGTGGCCAAGGAAGAGCTGGGGCAACACAGGCAAGTTTGATGTGAGCCAGAACTCATGATGATTGCTATATTTTCATTTTGATTGAGGGGAAAAAAAAAAAAAAAAAAATAACAGTAGTACTCTTACACTGAACGGCTGCTATACAAGACTAAGACTAAGCAAATGCCTTGGTAAATGCTGTAAAAATATACAAAGCAAGGCTGCAAGCAAACCGGCTTGACAGAGATCACACAGGAGCAATCGGGAGGAGACAGCCATGGGAGAACAAAGCTTTGACCTCCTATTTGGCCAAGGGATGCATACCAACCCACTCGTTTCTGGAGTTACTTTGGCTTTTGGTCTATTCCAAAACTAACAGGTATGGTTCTTTGGCTGTCCTCTGGACCTCTGGTTGCATCACATGCCCGCACACATCTAGTTTGGCACAAAAAAATAGTGTTTTTAATAAAATGCCACAGACAAGACAGCAGAGCTACAGCCATACCCATCTTCTACCTTTCACATTCTGTAATGTAACTACCAATATAACACTTATTGTAAAATACTTCTGTATTTCAATCATTGAGCTTAAGACAATTCACACCACAATATCCAAACCATACAGTACCCGACACAAACTGAATCACACTTCAAAGAAAACAAGTATCCCCAAATTTAGCATGCTTCTGTCCCCCGATTAGCAGCTGAAACAGCAGTTTCTGGCCGGATACCAGCAGCCTGCGTGCTGACCCGCTCAGCCACTGTTTGCGTGCTGCCTTGAGGTAACCTGATAAACACGTTTCGGGGTCTGGGCTGCGAAGCGCGGAGCTGCTGTCGGAGCGCCTGGGGAGGACAGCTTACACCAGGCAACAGGCTGCGCTGGTGGAGTAAGTCCTCTGTTCCCAACAGCCTCGTCAGCAAGCAAAGACTGGGATTGTTTGCTTTGTGGGTTTGTTGGGGTTTTTTTTCCCTTCAGAACAGTTACTTAACACACACACAGTTATTTCTGCACTGACTTTATACTGCAAACACATAACCAGTTAAGAACACTGAAGTCCAAACAGAGAAACCGAAAAGGGCCAGATGACATAACTAAAGACACGCAGATGAAGGCAAACCGGGGGGAAACCCATCTCATCACAGAGAAAGGTTACCAAGCTTTTACTCAGCCTTTATTCAGCTTACAGCCTGGAACAAACTTCTGCGTAGGTATTACAGGCTACCTTCCCTCATACTGAATTCATAAAGTAAAACCTTACGTCTCTGGCTTCCCTTTAGCACCAGCAATTATCTGCATCTAGGGGCAAGTTGTTACAAGACTGGGAAAAAAGGTTCCCCGTACAGACACAAGTACTGCAGCACTTGTTCGTGGCAATTTTCACACAAGAGTCTAACTTTCAGTAATGTACTAAAAAACTGTACTTATTTTTCTCTTCCTATGCATGCCATTCACACAGAACTCGCCCAGCCCACTTAACTTAAACTTTGTACCCTAAAACCACAAATAAGCTACTATAGCTTACAAGGTTACAACCCACGCACGCCTCTTCTCTACAGGGACAGCCGCTGCTTGCATCACTGGGGGTTTGAGACCCTACAGCAGCAACCGTATATTTCCAAGCCAGGCTTCCTATCCATATGAGAAGCATGAATATCAAACAGCCTAGTAGTTCTCTGTCTCATTCACTAAGCTACGTTTCCTACCGCGTCTCTAATACTTCATGCTGTGACTTCATGGGAAAATGTAATGCTCTGCTGGTCAATCTGTCAAGAAGCATCGCGGTGACAGCAGTGTTGTCACCCAGAATGATGGCCCTTCCGTCAGCCAAGCAACAAAATCTAGAAGCACGCTTCTCGAGAGCGCTAATGCTCATTTCGACTCCCAGTTTTGTAACGCCTTGCAATTTCCCCCCCATAATCTTTATTTCAGCAGTTTATCAAAACGAAATGAAATTCTAAGTACCCTCTTGCCACACGCAGAGCTTATGACTTATCCCAAGTTAAAATCCTATGTCATATAAAATGAAATCCTGAGAAAACAGGCATCTAGGGAAGACAGTACGATGCATCTTACACTGCTGCTGCAAAAAAACCATAGTTCATAGAGTGATACAGGCTGGACCGGAGCTCTGTGTCTCCTTGGTCCGATCCTCCACACATTCAATTTTTCCTCATATAAGGACTCTCAATTGCGTACTTCACACACACCTCTATAAGGTGCTTGAAGAAAAAGTAAGAGCAACAGTATATTCATCCCAGCCAAGCCTGAAGCTGAGCAGTAAATTAGCCTCAGGGCACTTCTCATTTAAAGAAATGCTGGTTTTACTTCCATTAGCTCAGCCTGTTGAATTTGGGCCACAAATGCAGAGGTAAAACACAGAGGGAAGGCTGCAACTGCTGCACATGGCCATCGAGGAAGATTTCCAAGCGCATAGCTTGGAGTGGCCAAGTGGCCTCTGCAGTAATGCTACCCAGCTGAACCAACACCCAGGTAGAAGTCGGTGAAGATGTACCAGACGTGCTATTCCAAATGGGAAAGAAAGGGGAATTTCAGGACCTGTCCCTGCCTTCTGCTTGCTCCAGACTGTTTGCATCAACAACACACTCCGAGCGCCACAGCAGGCATGATCGCTCCTTTCCCCATTAGCATAAAACCCCAATTTTGCTGATTTCAGATTGCATGGAAACTGCGTATTGCTGTATTTGTAGGACATCTTCAAAGACTATGAACTTCTGAACAGGCACCTTTGACATTTCCCAACCACTCGGCTTTAATCATCACCGCAGCACTGAGTGACATCACCTGTTAAAACATGAATAAGGATGCACCGAGGACCACATTGGTTACCAGTACTAGTTTAGCAGCCTTTTATCAGATTAAATGTAATCAAGACAAACACTAAGGTATTATTTGGGGCTGCAGTGCAAGCAATTGCACAGATAGGCAATTACACAGTTTGTCTGGTCAAAACACACTTCCATTTTTTCCTTTGCAATTCAGAGACATTTTTGACCCACCTGCAGCAAGCATGGATGCTGATGATCTTTCATGTCCCCTATTCCTAAGCAAAACCACCATCTTAAGCACAACATAATAAAAACAAAGATGGACCTAGACCACAAGAAAAAGCAATCCAAGCCTGATGAGTCAACTGTCCTCCTTTGAGAAAGTATTTTCAACCTTCTGTCCCAGAGGTGGAAGTTCAGCGGGTTTCTCCACAATCTTCCAAACCCTGAGTGACCTTTTAGCATTTTTAGTTCAGCCAGCAAGACCTCAAACTCCCTGACGGAGACCAAGAGTTATCCCTGCTTTCAACACTTCACAGCTGGGCCACATTCTTACCCCAACAAACTCCATTTCTTGACCTGCATTGCCAGTGGAGAAACAGCTCCCCACCCCTCTTCAGTTCTCTCCTGCTCCCTTGTTTTATTGCTGTGCTCCAGTTTCTTTCTACACGCCCTTCGCAGGTTGATTAATACTCATCTGGGATGATCAGATGTCTAGTAATTCAGGCTCTTACACCCCTCCACACCGTAATTCTCATTATGGCACACACATTTTACTAGAAAGCTTTTTGCTGACCATTCCCACTCCTGACATCCAGGCCATTCAATAAGGCATTCTGGACAGAGGTCCCGGCTATAAAATTCCCATGCTCTTTGGCTGCCAGAATGGGAATTTGGTGACAGTACAATTCATTCATTTATTTAATGATCTTAATGTCAGCCTGAGTGGATAAAGTGTGCTTTGGCTTCAGAAAGCAGCGATGGGGACCGTGCCAAGTGCCGGCAACAATTGTTTTGGCGAATGTCTGCAATACCAGGTACCGCTGCCACAGACAGCACAACAAAACGCGAAGTTGCTTTAGGGGGAAATGGGAAACATTTGAAGTCAAACTTGGTGGACAACCTCAGAACCAAATATTTAAACATAAAGTAGTTTATTTGTGCAGATGAATTTTTTTTTAATTAAAAAATGTGTTTTGGAAATGTAATCAATACAATTACACTGAACAGTTTAGGCTCATTGAAAGTTACACTCTGCGATATCTGCGTATCAACAAAAATCAGATCTTTTATTCTTTTGCAGAGACAGACACTTTGAAATCTACTTTAAAACACAACGCTGAAGGAAAACTGAAAACCTAAGATGCACAGACACATTGACAGCTGAATTATTTGCATTTCGCAGATCTAGAATACAAGACACAGAGCCCAGAGGAGTAAAGTATTTGAAGACACACCGTCCAGTAGCTAGTATTTATGTGTTAAGTACTGACAAGAAAGGGTGCTGCAAACCAAAGCTGGCTTTATATTCTACAGGGAGCTGAACTCAAAAGATGTCTCACCAGCTCAAGGAACAGCACATCCAAAAGAGCCTTCTCCACAAACTTCATCGTGCTAAAACTGGGCATGAATCACCAACTGCTCAAATCCCTTTCCCACCTTTCCCACCCTACTCCAGAGTTTGAGATGCACCGTGAATTTCACAGTAAAAGTCACAACAAATGTGCTCTAACTGCTTTTTGATTTCGGTTCTTGACTTCCCCCCCAAATAAGCAGTACAGGTTATCCACCCTCAGCTATAGCACCCTGCCGAGTTCCCTTTCAAATATAACACAGACACTGAGCCTGTCCGACCCATCAGCTGCATGCCGCAAAACAAAGGGTCCGGTGTCAAGCCTAAAGCACCCTGTGCATTGCCACAAACAAGAATTAAAGACTTCCAGAAAGTTTTCAGACCAGATTTCATTCCGAATTTCACATCAGACGTGACAGTTCTACAGAAGACCTTGCAGTAGCCCAAGGACAGGAGAGCTAGGTCTCGCCGCTTAGTGGGAATGTCCTTTTTTTTTTTTTTTTTTTTTTTTTAAACAGACATGTCCTTTCTTCAGGATGTTCGGAGCCTTTCAAAGATGGTGGCTGACTAAAAAAACCAAAGCTGTAAGTATTATCACTAAAAATCTTTCCCTTTGATGCTTACAGGAAGAGTCTCCCACTCAGTCTGAAAAGACCGAAGACTTCTGTCATTTTTGCTTTTCAGCGAAAGAACAAAATAAGCCCAGAAAAATGCCAGTTTCAAGGCACAGTAACTTCAACGACTTCTTAATAACGCATAGAAGAGGGAAATCTCTTTTTAGACCACCATTAGCACAGCCATAGCATTAGCTCAAATGGATTTTCAAATGCCACCAGCAATGCAGACATTGAAATCTGACTTCTCTTAGTAATTCAGCAACTCACGCACAGTCACTCTCACATGTAAATCAAACTGAAACACAAATATACAATCATCATCTGGCAACCCGAAAGAGAGCATCGGTGCAATGTTTATTAGTTTCCACCTCCCAAAAGCCTTCCAAACTCAGGAAATTCTGCGTTAAGATCTTTAACTCCATTAACTCTTCCCTGCTCAGTGTTTTCACAGCATCAAGAGCAAATTCAAAGACTGGCAGCAAGATTTCTTTTCCTACTGCCCTGAGGACGTGAAGTCCACTCCCCTGGTAAAAGCGGGGATGGTCTTTGCGTTTGTGGCTTTTACAGAGTTATTCCCATGCAGATACGCTTACTCCAGAGTCTCATTCCTGCCGAGTTCAACCACTTGGAAAGGAGCAGCTGCTCCGTGCATCTTGACAAGTCCCAACCCATTTCAACACCTCACCGACAGTTTTGGAGAACACTACTGGTATCAGTCGAGGACTGGGTGTTTTTCTTTCAAGATGCAGATTTTAGAAGCCACTTTGATTTTCTTCAGGCATATATAAAGCTCTAGAAATATTTTACCTCTCATCCAGCTAAAGGGTACACAAAGGTGTTATAACCAACAGCAGAAACGTATTATTTTTGGTAGCAGAATTTATTTCAATCTGATACAATCTCGGTGTGGGGAAACTTGTCCTTTTCTCTGCACCTCAGACAACTACAGAGCAAACAAAGGCAAAAACAATTCTTAAGGTACAATCAGAATAGGGAGTGCATAATTTTCCTTTCAGGAAAGAAAAAAAATGCTGTCCCATTAACCTAGTTACATGCCCAGCAGCAATTTGACTCAAGTCCCATCAGCAACAGCGTGCCATCACCAACCACGAAAAGAGAAAGCGCATTCTGGGACATCTTCCAAACGTATATAATAAAACATAAGAATAACATGTACTAGAAAATTTCACTAGCCTTAAAGCTTATTTTGCTCTCCTCCCTTTGATCCTTTCTTTTTTTAAGAACCCATTCTATTTTCTTCTTCCAGCTGTTCCACATCATCATTTCCTATTTGGGAGGCAAACCCAAGTCCACAGTTTGGAAAGGGAAGCTGTACATAGGAGAAGTTCTTGGAACCACCAAGTGTAAAACACAGCACTACGAGAAGTCACATCAACTACATTCCCTTAAGAAAAAATCATTCCCCTGGTTCCTCCAGACCATGGGGCACAAGACTCCACCCTCATCTTCATGCCCTGTAACAAACACCGGTTTTCTCTTCCCCATTCATTCCAGAAAAGCCTTTGCAACCACTATCTGTGACTTGAATATGTCTGCTAAAGTTTCCTGCTAAGGAAATGCCTGTAGAACAGTGATACTACCTGTCTGTAATTCCCCAGAGTAAAAATTCCAGCAACTCTAATCACATTAGTGAATTTACACACAACTAAACTTGACAGTTGACTAGCCCTGAAATTGCTGGATTAGGGAGAAAAAGAAAATATCGGTTACCTACGACTTCAAAAGAGAGATCTTCACTGCTAACTCTTACTATGAAACAAAAATGGAATGAATGCACCAGCTCGATGCATCCCAACATTTGCTAGTGACACGAAAAAGCCTTTCAAGCCCTATGACAACGGACAAAACCCATACACACACACAAAAATCCCTCTACGTCCCAACATCTAAAAGGGAAGTTATTTGTTCTAAATCTCCTGTTACTCTCTCACTGACTTCTTACCATAGATAAGAACACAGTGTTCCAAAATCAGTACTGCACATTAAATACATATATACTTAAATGACTAAAGTAACCTTTTCCCGCAGACTTTTGCCAGAACACAATTGCGTCCTCAGATATGAGAGGACAATAATCTATCTGAAATCACATTTTTGGAAGAACACTTTTCTCAAAGACATTTCACCACAAAAATCTTACAAAGCCGGTAAAGTGGCATATAGAATCATAGAATCATAGAATGTTTTGGGTTGGAAGGGACCCCTAGAGGTCATCCAGTCCAACCCCCCTGCAGTGAGCAGGGACACCGCTAACTAGATCAGGTTGCTCAGAGCCCCATCCAACCTGGCCTTGAATGTTCCCAGAGATGGGGCCTCCACCACCTCTCTGGGCAACCCCTGCCAGTGTTTCACCACCCTTGCTGTAAAGAATTTCCTCCTTATATCCAGTCTAAATCTACCCTGCTTCAGTTTCAAACCATTACCCCTTGTCCTGACACAGCTGGCCCTACTAAAAAGATTTTCCCCATCTTTCCTATAGGCCCCCTTTAGGTACTGAAAGGCCGTAATCAGGTCTCCCCTCAGCCTTCTCTTCTCCAGGCTGAACAACCCCAACTCTCTCAGCCTGGCCTCATAACAGAGGTGCTCCAGCCCTCGGATCATCTTTGTAGCCCTCCTCTGGACCCACTCCAACAGTTCCATGTCCTTCTTGTGCTGAGGGTTCCAGAGCTGGACGCAGGGCTCCAGGTGAGGTCTCACCAGAGCAGAGTAGAGGGGCAGAATCACCTCCCTTGACCTGCTGGCCACGCTTCTCCTGATGCAGCCCAGGGTACAGTTGGCCTTCTGGGCTGCCAGCGCACATTGCCGGCTCATGTCCAGCTTTTCATCCACCAGCACGCCCAAGTCCCTCTCAGCAGGGCTGCTCTCGAACCTTTCTTCCCCCAGCCTGTACTGATACTGGGGGTTACCCCGACCCAGGTGCATGACCTTGCACTTGGCCTTGTTGAACCTCATGAGGTTCACACAGGCCCACCTCTCCAGCTCGTCCAGGTCTCCTTGGATGACATCCCGTCCTTCTGGCGTGTCAACCACACCACTCAGCTTGGTGTCATCCGCAAACTTGCTGAGGGTGCATTTGATCTCGCTGTCTAAGTCATTGATGATAATATTAAACAGCACCGGTCCCAGTACGGACCCCTGAAGGACACCACTTGTCACCAGTCTCCATCCGGACATCGAGCCATTGACCACTACCCTCTGGATACGACCAACCAGCCAATTCCTTATCCACCGAACAGTCCACCCATCAAATCCATATCTGCGCTATAACATGATTAGTTTTTGTTATTAAATAAATTAACGCTATTTCTGCTTGAAAGAACGCTAAGATATGCCAAGGCTGGGGAACATAAACAGGAGAGATGGCAGAGAGGTCTAAAAGCACTTAATTTTTTGGCAACATGCTCACAAACCTGTGCCCATTCCTCCCCTGCAGAAGAGCCACTGCCACAGAGCAGCAGGGAAAACTCTCGCATTTTCAGAAGCTTCTTCACTGTCGCATACCCTCCCGAGATGTACAATCCCCATGGCTTCAGACACTTCCAACATGGAAATGCTTCTCAGGCAACACCACTGCCCCTTCTTTCCCTTCATCTGCCATGATTTCAGAAAATTCACTCCTGAACTCAAAAAAACAGAGAGCAAGGAACACCTCTGATCTCAGCCCCGTTCCTCCCTTCCTTCCCACCTCTCGCCACTCCTTCCCTTTCATGGCCATAACAGCCTTCCTCACAAGTGGCCACCACTGGCATCTGGAAGAGGACTTCCAGCCATGCTCTCGTTTCAGCTCCAGTTCGATGTCCAAGCTGCCCAGAAGCTGGAGTTGATCCACAGGCAGACACGGCACTTCACACAAAAGCCACAATCACGCTCTTCAAGCCGACTTCTATGCCCAAGCAGCTTCTGAATCCCTGGGTCCTCATCTTCAAAGTCATGAGCAGATAAACCCCAGAGAGCAAAGAGAGACGCTGCATCACATCCTCTGGAAAAAAGCCACTCTTAATGGAAGTGAGCAGCGAGGGAAGACAGCACTGGCTCCAAACTTCCAGAAGGTATCACAGCAACCCAGAGGCCCTGATCCTTCAGTGCACGCTGAAGATGCTTCTCCTTGGAGAAATACTTGGGCACTTTCCCCTCCAGCTCAACTCTTTGATAACCTCTTGGTGACAGAAAGATAGAAAACCCCACGCACCCAAATCATCCTCAAAGGTCTTAGTTTTACTAGAAGATTACCAATGCAGGCCTACTCTGACGGCACAACCTAGCCCGCATCTGAACACCAGGTAAGCAGTGCCAGGACCTCAGCCCAACTTCACACGCAGTCTCTTACATTCCCTGAAAGCCATCCTGTATTTCCTGCCATTCTCCTGGGGTTTTGGGAAGCTGCACACATCCAGAAGATGCCACCCAACAGAGCAGAAACCAGCACACCGCTTTCCAAAAGGGATGAGAGCAGTTAGCTAAAGCAACTCAGAAAAACTACAGCATACATTCAATTATTGAGGCAGCATTAGCAAAACCCATGTTCCCATGCACAGCGATGATGTACTTCACACAAAAATCCCCCCCAAAGAGACCCTTCCTCTCTGCTTCTCAAAAACGGAATTAAAATGGGGGAAGAAAGGAAAGATTTTAAATGACCCATCCTGAACCTGCCATGATTGCTCCACTGCAATAACCCGCGAAATACCCGCATCCAGAGAGACGCCATCCCACACTGAAACAACCACGGTGATGTATTAAGGTCAAGTTTACTGGTGCCTGCACAGAGACCATCACCAAGCCAGGAAGCTGAACACCCTCCAAACATAAGGAAGTTTGGAAAAGAAAACAAAAACCTACTTACACCAGCCCAGAGCCCAGGATGGCTCTGATCTGGCTCCAAGGTCTGGTGCTAGATTAACCCTGAAGAGCCAGCAGACACACAACATTACCCGAGTTCAACATAAATCAATCTGTTTGTCCTTTACCGTGCAATGTTTGCCCATGTCTGGGCCAGGGCTGCAAAGAACCCGGTGACCTAATTATATTGATCCACAAAATTTATTCTCAGCATGGGGACTTTTTAAAGAGCAGCTTAATATAAGATACGCAGAAAATACTTTACTCTTAAGTGGGAGAAAAAGGGGGAGGAAAGAAACACAGTGTAGTTTAAGGTGCATCAGAAATACCATCAAGTTAAAAACACAAAGGCCTCCAGTTAGCTTGCAGCCCAGAGCGCACCTTCATTATTTTCCATTTTTATGGAAAAAGTCTCACTACAGAACAATCAACTTCATCTGGAGCTTCCTCCTCAGAGGAGGTCTGAAAGCCAAGGCAAAGACGGGTGAATCGGGATTTATTTTTGATAATATCCCTCTGCGTGTCACTTCACAGTGACACAGTTACACCCTCCCTTGTCCACCCCTCCCAAATAAAAGTCAGAATCACACTGGAGGATTTGTCCACTCTGCCAACTTCTGAGCACAATTTCTGCCTGAAATCAGGTTGGATTGAATACTCCCCACTACCAGAGCCCCAAAATTATCCCAAATTACTTTTACACCAAAAATTTAACTTCTTGAAACCACTGCGTTAAGGAAATTTCTCAAAGCTCTGTCTTGTCTTGCAGCAGTTCCAGTAACTCCCTATTCAGCACGTAACAGAATGGAACTCCCATCAAAACATTTCGGTTCTTCATGCCCATCACTATCCACCTTGGCTTTCCTTCAAGAAATAATTTTTTTTGTTTTTAAATCCCTTCTTCCCCCTGTATTTTTCTTTTCTTTCGCAAATGCCTTTCTGCAAACACATGTGAAGCAAGCAGTCCTTTTTCCTGTACAGTTCTCTCTCAGCCAATTCTTCTTTCAGTTATACAGGTAACTATTGAATTTCATGATACATTAAGTCCTAAAGCCACACGTATTTCCAAAGACAAAGTTCACCACGTGGAAACCGTTCTAGTTTTAAAAGCCCAAATCAGAGCCTCAATCTACTTCTTAACATACAGCAATCCTTCACATCGACAAATAGACCCTCGCACAGCCGTGAGAAGGAGACCTTGCAGCACTCTGCTCGCTCCCGAGTTGCCAGAAGAAACCTGCAACTTTACTTCATGGGCTGTAGGGTAACGCTGTAGTATCAAAACAAAACAAAAAAAAGAAACCAAACAGAACTAAAAATAAGCCTGAACTCAGCTGACCCTCTGCACTCCAGTAAGTCAGGGATGAACTATGCTCCCCACGCCACACTTCTGCAGCTTAGAAAAGGTAACAGTTTTTGTTTACTACCTAGAAGCACACACAAGTTTTGGCAGAGGGAAAAATAAACCAAACCAGCCAGGACACCTGAATACAGTTCACCAAAGAGGTACCAAGAACACCGCGTTTGCACGTGTTACAAGGACAGATTGTAAGTTTAAAAGTTAAGGAGCGGCAGCAGCCAAACAGAATATGTTTTCAAAATAGGCATGGCTATAAATAAAAATTAGACTATATAATTTTAACCTCCCCACCTTTATAATGTCAATTTGTCGTATCTACCTAACGCTTCTCCGTTCTTCTATACCTCCTGCTCTGGGCATCCAGTTGGATCCCCAGATGGGACACACTGCCACACCACCTCCGGCTCCTTTAGGGTCTTGCCCATTCCTTCCAAGGCTTTTTATTTTTACACTGCGCTCAGAGGGAAGCCCAAGCTTCAACCCTCGCACGTGCAAGGCATTTTATGACAACACTCCCCAAAAGCAAGGGTATCCTCCTGTCCTAGCCACAGCGGCACAGCCACTCTTGCAAACCACCACCAAGCTCACCCTCAATGATGGCGGCAAAGTATTCAAGTCCTTCCACGGTACTTTTGATGATTATTTGAAAATAAACTGCTTTAGAGAAACCCCAGCACACTCCTGATCCCAGACCCAGGCAAGCTTCAGCCCTTCAACTACCAAGGCACCCAAGCATCACGTTCCCTGTTAAAAAAGACCCTTCCCAGACAAACCAGCACCTTGCTGGAAAGATGAGCTGAGCACAGGCTCCATACCTGCCCACTGGCCAGCATTCCCACTGTAACACTTGGCACATCACTCAAAACTGAGCAAAATTACCCCCAAGCAACAGTTTTACTTACCACCACCCCGCTGACTTTGTCATGACAGCACCTTCGCACTTTTTTTTCCTAAATAAAGCACACGCTGGCATTACGGAATAGCACAAGCTAGCCAAAAACACCCAACAGAGAGTACATCCCTCCACAGCACACTCAGAAATCTTCAGAGGTTTTTCACTTGACCCAAACAAATCTGTAACGTCAACAGTCTCATGATTTAAGCAACGTATTTGTGGTCATGGCAAGAATGATTCTTGCCGGAAGCTCAAGAAAACAATGGACCTAAACTGATTATAAAAGGGCTCAGTTTTCCCACCTCAAAAATGAAAGTGAGAGCAATAAAATGCTTATACACAGGGAATGCGTTTCTTGAAGAGCACAGGCATCGCCACCCAGCTGAAACAGCCCTCAGAAAAAAAAAAAAAACAAAAAAAAAACAACAAAAAACAAAACCCAGCCTGACACTTCCACGTTAAAACCTAAGTCACTGCCACCAATAAACTGCAAAACACGCTCCTGCCCGTCCCCTGAACAGCACGCCACACCATTCCCGGCTAAGACAGCAAGGCAGTATTTCACCAAGTATGTTTTTCACTACGCACTCCCCCCCAAAACTTTGGGAAGGGAGGGGGGTGGAGGGAGAGAAAAGACAGTTTGCCAGGGGATGCTGTCCCACGCTGGAAACAAAACCTCACGCAGGCAGGCAGGCTGGCCACCCCACTTTCCTGCTGATCCCTGCAGTATTTACCTCCTGACTTGGGGCCTAGTAGCAGCAGAGAACCGAAGACCTTTAAAAAACATTCGCAGCAACTGCCAGCCTCTCTTTGTAGCCGTGGCCA
The DNA here is from genome assembly GCA_034008185.1 of Gorsachius magnificus. Taxonomy (NCBI): domain Eukaryota; kingdom Metazoa; phylum Chordata; class Aves; order Pelecaniformes; family Ardeidae; genus Gorsachius; species Gorsachius magnificus. The sequence continues at coordinate 738,100 of CM067096.1, forward strand.
GTTTTGGCGGTGGGATTTTTTTTTTTTTTTTTTTTTGAGTGGGGGGGCCTTCTCCTCCCCATAACGTGTGGCCTTGCAGAGAAAGCTGCTCAGCGCAACATTCCACCTGAGATTTATTTCCACCAGCCAAGTAAGAATAAATAAATAAATAAAAGAAATCACATGAAAATCGGCCCCGGCTGGAAAAAAAAAGGGTTTAAATTCGCCTGGAAAAAACAACAAAAACCAAAGCACTTACCTGGGCAGGACCGGAGGCAAAAGTGAGGAGCGATTTATAATTAAAAGTTTACCCTTGGGGGTCACTGCTGCTCGGGGGGGGGGGGGGGGGGGGGGGGGGGGGGGGGATAGGGAAGGGGGCTGGGGGACCCTCTGCCCTCCCCGGGGGAAGGGGGTAAACCCCCAAACCAACCCCTTAGCGGGTGGGGGAGGCACCCCCTTTCCCCACACCACCCCAGCAGGTGCAGACCCTCCTTTGCACGGGGGGCGCACATACACACACACACACACAAACACACACAGAAAGGAGCAAGGAGCCCCCAACCGCCATCCCCTCCGGAGCCCCCCCTCCCCACACCCCCCGCGGGACTGCGGGGCCCCCCGGCCCCTCACCCACCGGGCCCCGCTCGCTGTGGGGAAGGGGGTGCCCCCCGTCCCCCCCCCGGGGCAAAGGATACTGCTGGGGCGGCTGAGGCGGCAAGGCCCTGATGTTGGGGTGAGGCGCCGGCGCCGCCGCCGGGTGAGGGGGAGCCGGGGGGGGAGGCGGCCCCGCCGCCGCTGCCGCCGCCGCCCCGCTCCCGGGGCCGGTCCCCGCCGCCGCCGCCGCGCCGGGTTTCAAAGCCGCCTTCTGCGGTAAACTCATCGCCAAGCGGAGCCACCACCCCCCGGCGGGGAGCGGGGCCGGGGCGGGGGGGGGGGGCGGGGGGGGGGGGGGCGGCAGGCCGCTGCTCATGAGCCGCCGGCGGCGGGGGGTCTCGGTCCCCCTCCCCGGGGGCAGCGGAGCCCTTCGCGGTGGCGGCTCTCGGGCGATGCCGGCGGATTTTCCTCACTGAAGTAGCGGAGCATCAAACATGGCGCTGCGGCCGCCTCCAGCAGTCCGGCAGGACGGACGCTCGGGCGCCTTCGGGCCGCTCCGGAGCCGCTCGGCCCACCAGAGCTCGGCAACCTTCGGCTCTTTCCGGAGCCGCTCGCTGGCGAGCGACGTTCGGGAAACCTCGGCTTCTTCCGGAGACCTTCGCGGGCGCACGCGTTCTCCTCCCCCCCTCCCTTCTCGCTCAGCCCGGCACCTCCCGTGACCCCCGCGCTCGGGAAACTTCGTCTCTTTCCGGAGACCGAGGGCGTGAGGCAGTTCGGGAAGCTTCAGACTGGCTCGGCGGAGGGATTCCCGCCCAGGCGGGAGGCGCTCGGTGATCTCCGGAGCCTCTCGGGGGCGGGGAGGACGGAGCTTCGGGCGCTTTCGGCTTGGCCCGGAGAGACTTCGGCAACGCTCGGCTGCGAGAGAGCGGCCCTCGGCTGTGGGGGGCAGCGCCCACCCTGCTGCAGGCCTTAGGGCACGGGAACTTTCCCCCTGCGCCAAAACTCACCCCCTGCCCCGTTGCCAGCCCTACGGCTCCCAGCCACATCTCAGGCTCCTGGGGCGGCTGGAAGGGGCAGCCCTTACAGCCCCTCATGAGGCTCCCTGAGGGTGACATAGCAGCTGAGGGAGGCCCAGCAAGCCCTTTCTGGGCCTACCCTGAGGGTGGCAGGCATCTTCCTCACACCCCTGCCCCACTGCCTTTGCCCCCCAAGGGCTGCTACGCTGCTGCCATTTTCCACATTTTACAGCCAGGCTGCAGCACCCTCCTCACAACCACCGCTGGGATGAGCTTGGCAGGGGCGAAGGCACTTTGTGCTGCCTTGGGTAGATAAAAAGGACCTCAGAGCATATTCAGGCAGCCGCTGTAATGTCCTGCTGCTGTGCTCCCAAGGGCTCATTCCAGCCGCTGGCACCTACTGACATTCCTGCCGCGCTGCACATCCCAGGGAAACGCTCCCAGTACCTTTGCTGTGCTGGCAGGTATTGGTGCCCTGTGTCACCCACCCTGGGCTACACAAGCTGCTTTAGGAGAGATATTTTTATTTACATCCCATCTGCTGCATCTTATGGACAGCTGCAAGTTTAGGAGAAAAATACTACTTCAAGGCAATCACAAATAAAGTCTTAATAGTTAAAAGCTTTTTTTATTAAAGTAAATGGCACTCTCAGGTACATTCAGGCACTTGGAGAGTAACTGGCGCTGCAACTGGAAGTTGACAGAAGAAAGGAGTCTTGCACACTAAAGAAAAACCTACCCCTGTGTCATATCTCTCCAATTCTCCACAACAGCCCCATTTGTTAAGCAGAAAAGTAATTTTTGAGTTTTAAAATACAAATCTTAAGGGGGATAATCTGGACTTGGCATTGGTCACTAGAGCAAAACTCAGCACAGCACCTAGTGGCCAAAAAAGAGAAGGGTCTTGAGTACATTTTCCCTTTTGAATCCGCCTCTGAATTATTGAAAAATTATGTTTGTGCGGGTCAGGTTTAGGACACGATGCCTGCCTGTGCTAACAGAGAAGGACTGCAGTGCACCCCGAGGCTCGCTATCCTCCAAGGTGCCATCTCAGAAGAAAAGCTCCTACAAGCTGCCATGCCACCATGCTGGCCTCCAGTAAGAGTAGCTCTGCAACTGGAATAGTTTCTTACTTACTAAGGTGCTATCTACAGGGTATAGCCACACCGAATAAGCACACTGCATAGTGCCAGAAGTTATTAGAGGAGCTGGTGGCCGAGGGAAGATGATTAGCATGCTATTTAGTTTCCCTTTCTGTGCTTTTCATTCCACTCTGGGGTAAGGGAAATGCCTGGGATGAGGGGAAGCTCACATCTACCTCAAAGACCTTATGGGAAATGGGGTGAGAGGGAAAATGATGGGATATTTTTGAGGGGGAGAAAGCCCAAACAAGCCTTGCCAGCCTGTAAAGAAGTCCTGAATGGTGACTATTTTCATCTGCAGCCAGGAACAAATATTTAGCTACAAGAGGGGTCTCCGGGTATTTTTTTTTTTTCTGAGCCAGTTTTCCTCTGAAGCCTACTGCCAGCCAGACTGCCTGCTGATTCCCTACCAGTAAAACTAAAGACTGAAGAGAGGAATGAGAATGACCTCAAGAAAAGGCCAAATACTCCCCCCACTCCCCAAAAATGGGAGCAGAAAGGAGGAACTTTCATCATGGTAGGGGGTTTGCCTGAGGACTGATAGATCCCCAGCCATCCTAGAGAGCTGCTACACTCACAGCACATCTCTCCTGTCTGCAGCCTGCTGGGGAGACAGATCCCCTTCCACAGCTCGTTAAGACTTTGCTGTAATAATTTTTAGGGTGCAAGTAAAGCTGTGTGGTCGGGGGGGAAGGTACCCAGCACCATTCCATCGACCGCCTCCCAAGCATGGCACACTGTACACCCCTTCATGCGGGAAGAAATTCGTACCAAAAGCAAATTGATATCTACAGCTTCCCCTGTTCTACAGAAATAGCTGCCTGTAAACACAGCTGTGAAAGAGCCTCCTAGCTCAAGTATCTTTAGATATATCACTTTTTTACTGTTTAGAAAGGAAAAAAACCCAGCATTTTCACCATATTGTCTGCTGAAGCTCCCAAAGTGTGCTAGCCATGCAAAGGAACCTGGCTCCTGGCTCTGCCAGAATCTATGCCTTCACTCCAGCCATATTTTTACATTTTTTCTTTTTTTTTTTTTCCCCCCTGAAAGGAAAAAGCAGACAGGTCTCTCTTCCATACTACCCCACATAGGATGATTTGGCCAACAAAACCTGCAGATTTGGCGAGCCTGAGCAAGTGCCAGCTGGATTCACGCCCTTCCTACTGCCTCTGGTTCCTCTCCATTTCATTTTCCCTCCTATTTTTCCTGCTAGCTTTATTAGCACCTGGGAACCAACATGTCGCCGCAGGCAGCTTGAGTTTACAGTGCTGAGCTCTTGTTTCAGAGCATCACCCACCCTTTTTCCAGTCCCACCAGCCTCTTGCGTACCTGGAACAGCAGGGATGCTGACAACCATGCAGCAAAGAGTGGAGTGGGAACGCCAGAGCTGTTGGTGAGCTTGGGAAAAGACAGTAAAGGATGGGGGTATCGCTGGAAAATGGCTGTTTTCCTGCAGGAATTGTCTGAGGAAGCTGTTGGTCCGTTCACTGCCCTAAAATCTGATGGCCCCAGCAGGTAACTGTCATGGTATGTTGGGGATACTGCTCAGAAGGGGGAAACAGGGAAGGAGAAGAACAGTTTCAGATGGTTGGGTTCAGCCTCTTGGAATTGGAAAGCTGTCTCGGCCCCACCAAACCTGCGAACAGCAGCCATTTCCAGCTCATTTTGGAGGCTCTGGCCCACTCCAGGCACCCGCTTTCACCCAGCACAGCACAGCAGTGCCTCCCTCTTAGGGCTTCTCCCCCCCACTGATCCCCTTCCAACACCCTCCAGGCAAGAAAAATATTTAAACAAACACAAAAAAAACAGCCCTGCTTGAAGCTTTCGCCATTCCTCCTCCTGCCCAGGCTTAGCCCTCAGCAAACATCTCTGCCCTCCGGGGCACGGGTGAGCACAAAATAAAGCAAATACCACCCAGGATCAGGCAAGCCCACGCCAGGCACCAGCACGGGAGCAGGATGAGTCACCTCCTGCCTGCTCTGCCTACACCCGGCAGCTTCCTGGAGCAGCAAACAGCCGCCGCCAGCTCCAAGCCCAGCACGGAGAGCCTTGGCCGTGGCACCCCCCTGCCACAATGCAAGCCGATGCTCACCCTTGAAATCCTTCCAGCGCTGGGGCCATCCCCTCCATGGTGGCCGAGACACCACACTCTGAGTAAAACCCCCGAGAGACAAAAAATATTTCCTCATCAGATGGCTAAACCGCCTCCAACAGCATCCTACCTCTACCCGCGACAGGCTGTGCTCCCTTCCCTGCTTCTTCCAGCTGGGAAAACACCCTTTCACCCCAGCCTTGCTCTCCCTGCTTAATTCCTCTTTGCCTTACACCCACGCCGCTCTTCTCTTTTCCTAGGAACACAGGCATTTCACTGCATTTTAAACACATGGGGCCAGATCCAGGCCAAAATACCACGCTGGTAGCATTGCTAACTCCTGCAAGCCCGGCAGTGGAGATTTCTCAGCTCCACTGCCCTCTGCGGGTTTGCACCACCATTTCCAGCCAGATCCTGGGGAAAAACAACGGCCACCGACGGTCTCCCAGCATTTCAGGAAGCCAAGGGCCTCACACCAAGTCCTGTGAGCAGAAAGCATTTCAATTCAAACTGGGCAAGGAAACACAGTAAAAACAGCAAGAGGGGAGGTTTACTGTCTTATTTATGCAACACTCGCGTCTCCTGCACACCACTGGTTCAGTCCTGCCCATCCTAGCAGTGGAAAAGCTCTGCATTTCCAAGAGCTCACTAACAATGGGGCAAAACCAGGGGGCTGCAGCCCAACACCCCCCACCCCACCCCCCCAATAACGAGACAGTGCTCAATAGCAAACGAACACCCAGGACATTGCTTTTTTTATGGCCATCAGCCCTCCCAGGTGCCGGGGCAAAACGTGGTGGGGAACCTGTGGTTCAGGTCCTCCTGCCTCGCACTTTTGGGGCAAGCCCAATGAAGCCACGGAGCATCTGCTTAGTAGTGAACGTTGGCCTGCATTGCTGAGCTGGCAGCCTGCAGCCAGCATGGCGGAGCTATAAATAAGGCCGTTTGGAGAGCAACCTGTGCAGGACCCATGCCACTGGATCTAAGAGCAGCCTGGCTGGCCAAAAGCTCACCCAGGAGGAAGGAAAAGCATCTGGGAAAGACCTCCCTGCTGGGGAGATGTATGGGGCCGTGCCATAGAGGTGGAAAGCAAACAACCACCCGCAGTGAGAGTGAGGATTTGGGGCACAAAAGCGTGGCTTTAGCCTCCGAGAGAAGCAGCAGATGCCAAGCACAGGCTGGGAAAAGCCTCCTCGGCTCAGTTTTGTCTGCACAGGATGGTGTCATTGGTGTGGACGGAGAGAAAAATGCAGATAAAGGGATGCAAGGCTCTCCTGCTGTCAGAAAAAAACAAGTCATGAGCAGCTCCAGACCCAGTAAAAAGTATTTATTTCAATTACGATTAAGCCCCATGTGTAGGGTGAAAAAATAGTTACAAAAGAAATCCCCCCCCAATCCCTCCTTTTACATATAAATATTAAAAATCCCTCTGCATCTTTGCTTTCTGTCTAGAGCAAGAAAGCACCCCATGAGACAACACACAGCACCTGAGCTACCGTCAGTGGTTTCCTCTCAAAACAGCAAAAGGATATTAAAAAAACCAAAACAAAACATACAACACTTTAAGAGAGCCCCTCGCCTCCATCCCAGCCAGATCTCACACCAGTGCCAAACCAGCCACAGAGGGATGGAGGTTTGGGGCCATGCTGTGATTTCGGGGCTTGCAGTTTCCCGGACATAGAGGCCAGGCACAGCAGCAAGCAAAGCAACAGCAGGAACCGCCTGCACTTGTCTGGGGAAGCTTTTGGGCCAGGAAATCACGGCTGACCTTGCTTCAGAGGGGACAGGAGGGAGAACCGGGTGCTTCATCCACACTATCACCACCTTGGTTTACATCTTTGGCACATCAACTTTTCCCTTTGCACTCCGAAATTAAAGCTAATCCCAGGAGTTGCAGCATCCCGGCAGAGCCTTTCTGCGACCCGCAGCATCCTCCAGCCCTGTCCCCAGTTTCCCCATCAGCATTCTCCAAGGACAGTCCCTCCCAGAGAAACCCAGGATTCAGGGCCAGCTAGTTGCATCTGCAGCCTGGGCAGACCAATCCAGCTTCCCCAGCCAAGGGACTGTCACCACAGGGTGCTGCAATGAGTAAAAAAAAATTAATAAATATACTAGTCTTTGACTAAAAAAAGGCTTTTAAATGCATTTTCCCTGAAATTTTCCAGTGTATTCTACAACGCATGAAAAAATATATATATTTCCCCCCCCAAAAAAAAATACATCTTAAAATATTTTTCATCTTCATGTGCGCATCTTTGGAAAGAGGAAGGTACGCTGGGTGTATTTACACACACAGCCAAACCCACCAGCACTGCAGCGTTCCCTTTATCACCTCTGAAGAAGCTTTTGCCAGGGCAGTGGGTCAGGCCGGAGCACTGCGTGTGTAGATATGGGGTAGTGCCCACAGACACATGCCTTGACACGTGGCTCGGTCACCATGGGAAAGAGACCCCCAAATCAAAGTCGTTTCACAAATGAGCGAGGGGATGAAGAGTTTTCACAGTGGATCGAACCTCAGACAATATCAGCAACACGGGGCACTGCTACGGCTGAGTGCTGGGCAGTTTGTTGCATGGAGAAGTGGTTTGAGCCTCTCAAAAGGAGTGGGGAAATTCAGCCAGCAGCAGAGGACAAAGCAACCGGCAGCTGGTTCCCCTCGGGCGCTTGCCCATCACCAGACTTCACACTTTTTGGGGGGATTCATGGGGGAGCCGAGGGGGCAGCCAAAATGCTCTGCAAACTCCCAGGAGTTGGACACTGTGCCAATGACACGGAAACGTGAGGGGCTGTGGGGGTCGGTGATGAGTCCCTCGTGTGAGCTCTCTGGCGTGCGAACCGAACACCACACCTGCAAGCAGAGGGAGAGAGGCACGAGCACTGGCATCCACAACCACAGGGCACCTTTGGTGACGAATTGGACCTTCCCACTTGCATGATGGGCACCTACACAGCTCAAGCTCCAGCTTTGTCTCACTTCTTAACCAGCACCACCCCAATCTGGTTCTCCATCCACCACGCAGCATCTCTGGAGACCTCAGTTTTGCCATCACACCCTCCCAAAACCATCTGAGCATGCCTCCACCCCACAAAAAAGTGTGCATCCATCCTCGCTGCCCACCACCAAGTGACCTACCTGGGCAAAGCCAACAAAGAAGAGCTGGTGGTTGGTGAGGCCGAGGGTTGGGAGGGTTTCCTCATCCCCATTCTTTTTCAGCCAGTTTTGATATGCCTAGAAACAGGGGACCACAGCAGGCTCAGGGGACACCACCAATCCCACCATGCCATGCCACCCACCGCAAATCCCCAGCCCTGCAGCCCTACCCGGTAGGCAGCTTTGAGACCCCCGTTGTCAGCGATGTTCTCCCCAAGGGTGTGCTTGCCGTTGACAGCCTCACCATTAACAGTGTAGTTGCCATACTGCTCCACCATGCACGCTGTCTGATGCTTGAAGGCCTCCACCGAGGAGTTCTTCCACCAGGGACGCAGGTTGCCATCCTTGTCATATTCCCGGCCTGTCAAAAACACGGCAGGTCCTTTGTCACCTCAATGGCCACCCCACCAGCAGCCCACTCACCTGGCCCTGGCCATACCTTGGTCATCGAAGGCATGTGTCAACTCATGGCCCACCACCACACCAATCCCACCAAAATTCAGTGACCTGCAGGAGGGTGATGCTGAATTTTAGAGACCAGCTGCTGCTCCCCACAGCCACGAAATGTAGCCTCAAGTTTTGGGACTGAAGGAAATTTGGGAATACTGCCTTCCCCATTTTCCCCAGGCTCTTACCTGGGAGACGCACGGGTGTAAAAAGGGGCCTGAAGGATGCCAGCAGGGAAGACTATCTCATTCTTGGTGGGAGAGTAGTACGCATTGACTGTCGGAGGTGTCATGCTCCACCTGTGGGGACATAGACATGGCCAATGTAGCAGCACAAACTCACTCCTGATGTTTGCTCTGACACTGTTCACTTATGGCACAAAGCCATCAACCCAAATTTAACTCCCCAAACCCAGCGGGGTCTGGTGGACACCAAATCCCGGCGTTCCAGGCATTGTGATATTCCCCACTGAGCACAACAGGGAAGCAGAGTGGAGAACTTACTGGTCCCGGTTCGGCGGTTTCCGAAGCTGGTCAGCAGTGACCCTGGCCGAGAAGTTGTAAAACTGCATGACGTTCTCAAAGTAGAGGTCAGACACAGCCTCGTACTGCAAAAGAGCAAGGCGTGAGTGGCGCATGGTGATCGCTTGGCCCCGCTCCTCCCTCTGTGGTCATGTTTGAGCCTCCGGAGCCAGCTGAGTTACAGCCGCTCTTGTTTCTCCTTCTCTCCAACGTATGCAGAGTCTCAGGAGGGCAATGAATCACTATTATGGAAACCGGCTCCTCCTCTTCCCAAGCAGGGATCCCAAGAGCCCCAGCTTACCCCAGGACTGGCCTGCAGCTCTCTGGAAAGTCCCCAGAGAAGGACCAAGGACATCAGTGAGACCCTTCTGGAGGAAACCTGGGGTTCGAGGCTGCCTCAAGGCTGTGGTGATGGGCACATGCTAGTGGAGGGGTGAATAGGAGACCTAGGGGACATATCTGACCAACTCACGTCATTAAAGACTTTATCCAGCTCCTTGGGGTCCATGATGAACTTGGGGTAGCCGATCATGTTGTAGATGGCATCTGCCTGGGAGGTGGGTGACAGGGAGCAAAGTGCTTTTGGTGCCAGGGATGGAAGGACAGGCTCGCCCAGCTCCACCACCCTCCGCCATCACCCTCTTCTCCCCGGCGCTGCTGCCAGCGCCTCACCTTCTCTTTGGCAGATTTCCTGGTCTCTTCATCCATCCACGGCAGGGTCTCCAGGCTTTCCTCAAAGGCTGTTTTAATCTCCGCGATCATTTCCTCTGCCTAGACAAAAACAAGGTGGCACAACGTCGGTCCAGAGATACGGCTTCACAATCTGGAGAGTTCAAGGACCCTTTGCGTCCATGGGAAGGAAGAGGCAGGGATGCCAAGATGGCACACGGGCCAGTGAAATACCCAATGAATGGAGATGCATGGTGGACAAAAGAAAGAGAAACATTGGCTGCCCCAACCGTCCACCATCATGGTGGCTCACGTGCTGCTCGCTTGGGGACATACCACCTGCTTGCTGTCCTCAGCAAAGGTCGCCTTGACGAACATGGCCCCCAGGGCGAAGCCCAGGTTGTTGTCTGTGTCACTGATGCAAAATTTCCAGCGCGGGAGGCAGGTCTGCACAGGATGAGAGATGGTCATCAGCAGTGGCACAGCCAAAGCCCCCCCACCTTCCCACCCCATTGCCCCACTGGGAGATGAGGTCCACATCCATCCCCCTGCACTGGAGCTGCGACCCCAAAGCCTGCCCCACATCCCTATTTTTTGAATGCAATGTGATAGGGACTTCACTTAAACTGTCACAAATGGTGATTTGGGGGCATTGGGGACTCCCCCCTCACCTTCTTAGTCCCATACATCACTTCCATGAATTTCTCCTCAGCATCCTGGAAGCGCTGGTCGAGGAAGGGGCTGGTTTTCCGCACCAGGTTCCAGATCATGTAGTTGTTGAGGAGACTGCGGTGAGAGGCAGTGAGCAGGCAGCAGGGCACCCCTACCCACCCTGGGCACCCCTCTGCGCGGGCTGGGGGTTCTCACCATTTATCGGTGGCCAGGATGAGGTCGGAGACCTGCTCCAGGTACTCCTTGGCATAGACCACGACAGGCTCCGACTCATTGAGCTCCACAGGGTAGAAGACTGTGGAGAGGAAGGGCATCCAATCCACAGCCGGTGCCAGCTCCTGCAAAAGCCATGCTGCTGCTATGGACCCAAAAAAACATTGGAGGGGGGTGGCAGCCACATCCCGAGCTGGAAGCTGCTGCATCAGCCCCTGCTTGAGGGATTCAGCTCATTTTGCAGAGACCAGTTCCCATAACAGCAGCATCCTCCAAAGGTCGGAGGGGAATAAACAATTTCCTCCCAGAAAGGAAGAGAAAGTGGGGCGGGTGTCAAAAATGTTGACACAACCCATTAGGGCCCCTTTAGGGACACAGGGAGATGACCAGGCTGACATCTGCAGCTGGACCACAGGCAGCAGTGCCTGGGAGGGCTTTAGTGCCGCAGTGGGACAGCCGCCGGCCCCAGGGGTGGTCCAGAGGCTGGGAGGAACAGGTCAGGGTGGGATTTCCCCAAAGAGGACATAGGCCAAGCTATTGCACAAGAGCTTCACAGGCGGTATTAGGCTTCCTCAGAGGAGTTGTGTCACCTCCAGCCATCTACCCCGCTTCCCAAACCCCGGCGGAGCAGGAAGGCTCACCAACCCCATCCCTACCTTCAGGTCTCCAGCAGTCATTTTATGGTAGATGACCTCCTCGTCCCGGTGCTTCTCCTGCGGGATGGTGATGTTGGCCAACGCCATCTCGAAGTCCAAGATCTGCTGCATCTGCTGCCGTGTCGACTCCTTGTCAGTGCCTCCCAGGAACATCCCCAGCTGCACCATGTAGTTCAGGTACCCGGCAAGCACCTACGTGGTGGGATGGGGGAAAGTCAGCATGGTGGGTGCCACCCACCCACGGCACCTCCCCAACAAAGCCAGACTTCCCCTAATGACCTTACCTTCTCATTCTCCGTCTTGTTCAGGTAGTAATCCCGCGACGGTAGGCCTAACCCTGACTGATCCACCTGGATGACGTTGCTGTTGGAGTTTTTGGAGTCAGCGCTGACGTAAACGGAAAAGAAGGGCGAGGTGCGGTAATGCGCTGTCACCTCCCGCAGCGTCGCATTGAAGTTGTCCCTTGCCCAGGGACCTGTGATGTTCCAGCCACCCAGCTGGGGACAGACAGCAACCAGCTTTTGGTTAAGGAATGACCACCTGGAGTTGCTTAAATATCCCCCCAAAACTCATCCTGAGGGGAAATATCTTGCAGTGGGGCTAAAAAGCCCAGGAGAGGCAAGAGCTGCCTGTAAAATCCCTGCCTCTCTCCGCTCGCCTGCCCTGGGGGATGCTCTGCGCCAGGAATGGGGTCTGGAGGGTGCTGGGATTGCCTATAAATGAGCTTTTTCCCTCCCATTTTGCAGAGAGAAGACTGCTTCTCTGCCAAAAAAAAAAAGACGAACCTTTTGGATGAGCTCCACAAGCGGGGCGGCGCGCAGCTCCTCGATCTTGCTCTCATTCATGCAGGCTTGATAATAACGCCGCGCCTTGCGCTCCGCCTCACTCGACACATTGGCCGTGGTGTTTTCTGTGGGAGGTACCCCGGGGGGCTCTCAGGGGGTCCCCGGGGACAGGCACCCATCCCCCCCATGGGGGCTGCCAATGTGTGCCAGACACCCCCCTCTTTCACTGGAGAAATATTTAGCCCCATTTTGGGCAAAGCCAGGCTCCAAAAAGGCACCGAGGATTGCCCTGCCAGTCCCCCTCTGTGCCCCCAGGAGCATCCCATGGTCCCCAGCCCTTCCTGGCCTCCTGCCCCCATCTCCTCTCCCACCCACAGCAACAGCTCCAGCTCTTTGGAGCAGAAAGATAAAGAAAGAAAAAACAAAAAGCATTTTTCCAGCAGCTCTGATGTTCCCAGCATCATCCAGCCCCCTGCGTTGCCCTTGCCCCCGTGCTGGCGCTCCCTAACCCTGTATTATTTATTCCTGCAAGAAGGAACAATAAACCCATTTTTCTCCTCTGGCTCCAAACCCATTCTTTTATTCCCCCCTCCCCCCCCCCTTAAAATTTTGCTTCCCCAGAGGTTTTTGGGGGTTTTTTGGTTTTTATTTATTTTCCTCATGGCACAGCTTGCACCTTTGGCTTCCCAGCTGTGTGGTTTTATTAACTAAAGGTCCCTCAGCTCCAAGGAATTCAAGGAAATGCCGAGCACAACTGCTTGGCTGAAGGCCCGGTCCCTTCTCCCAGTAAAACCAGCCAGATTTCTGCGGGAAGAGCCAGGGACAAAGTCATTCCTGTGCCACCCCCCCTTCTCCCAAAAGACAACACTCTTCCCAAGCCTTCTCTTTTCAGATAATCAGCCCCAACGCAGTGGAAAGTGCTGATAAGGAGCCAGTTGTTTGCTCAAAGCTTGAACAAACTGTCCCCACCAGTTGCTCGGATAAGCCACCCCGCTCTGGTGTTCACACACAGAGGCTGAGCCCAGGTTCCTCCTTCTGCCAGGAGAGTTTTGGCCCCAAAAACATGGCCAGATTGGCAGCCAGCCCCCCAAAAACCACTGCTCACAGAGACTGGAAGCTATAGCAGGAGGAAAAAAACCACATATTCTTGGGGTGATATTGGGGTGCTACAGCTTCTGGGTGCAGTCAGGGGTGCAAATCCTGAATTTCAGAGCTCCTGGGAACACCACCATGGGGTTTGCAGAGCCGAGGCCAGGACCCTTCCCCTACTCGGCACCGAAGAGCTGCAACACCACAGTCAAAAATCCCAGGGGCATCCAGGAGAGCAAATACAGCCAGGATCTGCTTCCCAATGTCCTCGCAACACATGCGTCACGGTTGGATTGACGCTGGTGTTTAAGTCTGACCTTACGTCCCTGCAGGCGTGTTTTCAGCATCCCCCCGGAGCCAACAGAGCTCCTCAGCACCGTGGGGGTCCCACCACTCCCCGCATACTCACCCAGCAGATGCTTCATGATTGCCTGGTTGTGCTCCCAGAGGTTGTTGAAGGTGCCCCAGCGCGAGTGGCCATCGGGGAGGGGGTTGGCCTTGATCCAGCCCCCACAAGCATAGCTGAAAAAGTCCTCACAGGGATTCACTGCCCGGTCCAGCGAGCTGAGGATGGAGCTGGTGACGGAGATGCAGGCTTCTGACAGACACACGGCAGGCGGCCCTGGGGGCAGACGTGATGGGTTCAGCTCCTCTGATGTGGAGCATCCCACCCCAGGGTGAGGGATGTGGGGAAAATCTGGTGCCCAACCATCCTGCCCCATGCCCAAGCATCCCATGCCAGGGCAAATGATATGGGCGAGCACCCCACCCTGGGGTGAAGGATGCAAGCGAGCATTCTACCCTCTGCCCCAAGCATCAAGCTCCAGGGTAAAGGATCAGAGGAGCTTCCCATCCCAGGTGAACCACCCCCAGCAACCCACCCTGGTCCCTGCGCGGTGCGAGGACTTACGGGCTCTGTACTGGAAGATGAGACCCAGCAGACACCCCACCAGCACAGCCACCAGCACCCCCACCAGCACCACGAGCTGCTTCTCGGTGCGCGTCCGCTCAGCCCAGCACCCCAGGCTGCTCCTCAAGCCACGAAAGTTTACCTGAGGGAAAAGCAGCGACTTTCCCCACCAGCAGAAAAACTCACTGATGCATCCCCCATTTTGCTTCCTACAAGCCCATGGCACGAGTTTGGCCCCCAGTGAGGGATCTGGTGCAGCTCAGGCTGGGAAAGGCAGCAGCTGCCTTCCAGAAACCAGCCAGGAAGGGCAGCACAATGGCAGGAAAGGGAGCGGGGCAAGCCTTTCGGCGGGCTCACCTGCTGCCCTGTGCCACCCCAAAGCCCTCCTTGAACATGGCTGTAACCCCCAGGGTGGTCCCTGTCCCCACTGCCGGTGCTGGGACAGGGTGGGGACCACAGCGGCAATGGGAAGTGCCCTAACAGGATACTCCCTCTCTGCCGAAAAACATCCCCAGGAAACATCCTGATGCGACGGCAAGCAGGGATGGCCCCACCAGGAAAAGCAAAACCACAGCAGAGCTCTGATTTTTGGGGCAGAAAACACCATTCTAGGCAGAGGCCAATGGGGCTGGGGAGCAGGGCCAGCACAGAGAGCATCCCTCTGGCCCCAAATCTTTTAGGCGAGGCCAGACACTGGCAGACGTGGATTTTGGTTTGTTGTTTTGGTTTGGTTTTTTTTCCCCCCCCCTCTCTTTTTCTCACCACCCTCGGCCCTTTCTAAGCCGCTTTCCCGCTGCTCAGGGAGGAATTAACCTAATCCCCTTTTGTGTGGCAACAAAGCTCCCACTGCCAGGATAATTGCTCACCCCAGCCCCACTGGGAAGGGGTTCGGCCATCAGAAAAACTGGGTGCTGGGGCGTTGCAAACAGCCGAGCCAGGATTCAGCCCCATGGGCTCCCCCATTGCTGGCTCCAGGTGCCAGGAGGGAGCAAAGGGCAGTGGCAGTGGGAGCCAACTCGGCTCTGCCCATGCCGCACTTTGCCCCATGGGAAGGCTGGTTCCAGGTGAAAAACCCTCCTGCAACCCCCCCCCCCACTTGCCAGGACCCCAAATACCCTTTTTCCCCCCCCCCAAAACAGACACGAAGCCCTACCTGGAAGCCGTTGGGGTACCCGTCGCCTTCGCTGATAGAGTCCAGGGGGTCTTCATCGTCCAACGTCGCCCGCTTGTAGGTAGACATCTGCACGGGGAGATCGGCAAATGAAGGTGCTCAACAGCTCTGGGTTGAGGAGGAGGAAGGAGGGCAAGGAAGGAATACGCACCCTCTAAAGCCTCCTCCTCCTCCGGGGAGCTAAATCCCGAATGGCTCCGGGGTAGTAAAGCACTAAACAAACGCCGGAGGAAGGTTATGGAAAGCAAGGAGGGCTGGAGCCAAACGCTGAGCAAAGCCTGAACCCGCCTTGCTTTCCCCCGGGGCCGGGTTGTGCAACCTCCCCTTCATGCTGGAGTAAAGCCGGTTCCTCCTCCACCAGCTCCCGGCTCCCAAATGGGGAGAGGGACCCTCAGGTGCCAGGAACACCCAGTGTGCCAGTGACCTGAGAAAGGCCGGTAGCGGCAAAATGGCTTTGCACCCTGAAACTACCAACTTGCTCACGCTCCACGCCTCGTCTGCAAACCATGCGTACCCCAGGGGGTCCCCTCCAAGCACCCAAAGGCGACCACACCTTGAATTTCGGCTGCCGACGGGCTCCCTCCCTGCTCACCGCCCCCCCAGGTGTTATCGCGTGCCAGTCCCTGGCTCTTACCTCACCTCCCCCAGCAGAAAAACAAGGGGAAACCTCATGAGTTGGCAGCCGGCCCATATCGTGCTGCCGCCGACGTTTCCTTCCCCCCTGGCACAGCCCTGCCACCCAGCCAAATTGTCTCCAACCAGGAAAAACAACCCCGCACGTGCCGCCAAGGAGGTGAGCACCCTAAAACCCATCCCGGCCCCTGCCGCCGACAGGCCGAGCAGCACCAGTCACATCCCTTCACCCCCGATGCAGCACAGGGTGAGGGTTTGCACCCATCCAGATGTCCCCATTGCCCCCAAAGGGCCTCTGAGTTTGATCCAAACCCAGCACAGCTGTGCCTCAGTTTCCCCTGGCAGGAAGGTGCATGCAATGAAAGTGCCAGTTCTCAGCCCCGTTGCCGATAATGGCCTTCCCAAACCTCCCCTTGCACAATTAGTAACGAATCCCATCATCTCCCTGGATCCCAAATCACAGTCTGGGTGTCATTAGCCACAAACCCCTCCTGGGTAGGAAAAAACGGTTAGAAGAAAAAGGCAGTTTCCCTCCTAGGTTGTGCAAAAAATTCCACTTCCAGCCCCAAAATCACTCCTGGGTGCCTGCCTCAAGCCTACAGACCGCGGAGGGAAAAAGCTTCCCCTGCAGGATTTTATCGCTGGTGCAATCTGATTTTATACTGTACTTATTTTTCCATCCCCTTTCACTTTTCCCCCCTATTTATGCACTCTGCACATGGCTGAAATTTGCAGCTTGGGGCACAAATCACCTCTCATACGGGGGGAGGTGGGGCATGAAGCTCCCATGGCTCCAAAGCACCAAATTCCTGGAGTCCCAGCCTGCAGCCAAAGCTTTCACTCTGTTTCCTGAGGAAATGAGGGGTTTTTTTCTGTGATTCCCCCACCCCCCTGCCTGCCCCAGCCTGAAAACAGCAGGAAAAAGGGAAAAAACCCACCCCAAACCCTGCTTTTTTTCCTTTTGCAGGGGACACGCTGGCTCAACCCTTTATTTCGCAGCAGAGAATCCAAGCTGAGCTTGAACCCCCCCCAAAACACCCCTTGGAGCACTGGGATCAACCCCCAGCATCCTTAACTTTGAGGAAATTGGGTCCAGGAGTATTTTTCCCCCCCCCCCCCCCGTTTTCCGCCACATTGGGGGCATCCGGGCAAAGCAGCACCCATGGGTGCTCCCCACCCCTTGCTGCTTGTGAAGCAGGAACACCCCTTTTTTGGGTCAAAGCAGGGTGGGTTTTGTTCCTTCCCCCCTCCCCCAGCTCTGTTGTTTGCTTAAGTGACAATAAAAAGGCATTTTCCCAGCTCGAACAGGGTGGGGGGCAGCCAAGGGTGCAGGGGAGGAGGACACCTACACTTTAGCCCGCAGCCAAGGGATTTGCACCCTCTTTATAACTTACAAAAGTCTAAGCAGGGCCTGAAATTGCCCGTTTTTCCCCCAAATCTCCCCTTCACCTTAAAAACCAACAAAACCCACGTGCTTTGAGCCTGCACACCCCAAGGAAGGTCCTGGGGGGGGCACCCACCACCCCACTCCCCCACACACTCTCGTGAGGAGCCCCTCACCCCGGCATCGGGGCACCCCGAGTCCCCGCTGGCTGCTTTCAATTCCCGCCCGGGCGCCTTTCGACACCCCCCGCTTCGGGGCGTGGCTTTTCCCCCCACACCTCCACACCGCCTGAAGTCAGCACCCAGCGGGGCTCAGCCTTTTAATAAGGATGCTCAGGGGGTAATTAGCAATGCCTGGTGTTAATTAGGGGCCCTGGCGTTAATTAGGGGTGCTGGTAAGGGGGTTTGGGTGGGCACCCAGTTTTGCAGGGAGCCCCTGCTGCAGATAAGTTTAAAAAAAACTTTAAAAGGAGCAAAAAAGGGTTAATGTTTACCAAAAAAAAAAAAGTGTGGGGGGAAGCCCAGTTTGGGGTTGTTTGCAAACAGCCCCTCCCCAAAGTGGGTGCTACTGGGTGGGGGGGCACCCCGGCACCCCTCTGCTTACAGAGGGAAACCCAGTGCAAATCTCTGGGGGTTTGGGAAAGGGCTGGGGGGGGACTTGGGGGGGGTGACAGGCAGCCACTTTGGGGTCCCCCCACCCAGCCCTGGGGACCTGCTGGCCACGAAGCAAACGTGGCTGGGGAGCCGATGTGGGGTGACGGGGGCACCCAGAATTGCTAAGGGGGTGCAAGGGGGGGTCCCTTGGGGGCTCAGTGGGGGATCCCTTGGGGGCTCAGTGGGGGATCCCGTGGGGGTGCATGAGGGTCCTGTGGGGGTGCATGGGGGCCTTGGGGTGCCATGGGGGTCCCTTGGGGGGCAGGGTGTCCCAAGGGGGTGTAGTGGGGGATCCCACAGAGTTGCAACGGGCATCCCACAGGAGATGCATTGCCCCGCACCCCGCTTTGGCCAAGTGACCCAGACCCCATTGCCTCCAGATTTGGGGCGTTGGGTGGGTCCCCCACTCACCATGGCTGCCGCCCTGCTCCCACCAGCCTCGGCCCCCGTTGGGGCGAGCGCCCGCCTGAGCCCCGGCGCAGCTCGTTACGCCTCCGCGGCCTACGGAGGGTGACGGAGGGTGACGAGCAAAGGATGTACCTGGGATGGGAAAACCAATGGGGCCGACTGGAGGGACGGGCTTCCTCGCTCGCCTCCTTTAACTCTTTCGGGGGGCCCCAAACCCCATTTTGGGGGTCCCTATGTCCCCCCCCCAGCTGCTGCAAGCATCCCCCCGATAAATCACCACAGCTCTCTCGCCAGCAGAGGGATGGAGCGTTTCTCCTGGAGCGTGCAAGCGTGCGATCCTGCAAGCATGCGAGCCCATGCAACTTTGAAGCCCAATTCTGTGAGCATGCAGTCCTGCGAGCACACGGTCGTGCAAGCATGCAACAGTGCAACATTTGTTTAAGGACATGCATGCACACCAACTTTGAAGCACGCGCACGGGTGACTGTGCAAGTGTGCAAGTGCACACTTGTGTGCAAGCTTGCAAGCCTGCAATTGCATGCGAGCACACAGTCATGCAGGTGTGCACACACCCAGTTGTGCAAGCCTGTGATTTTGCAAGAGTGCAAGCTTGTAAGCATGCAAGCATGCTCTCTGGGCCACAACCTTGCTCCCCCCCCCCGCCCCCCCGGGTGTTTAACAGCCCCTCAAAACGTTTTGGGGTTCAAGCGTGGCCAGGTTTGTGCACATGGCTTCGCAGCAAGGAGTTCCCCAGTTTGTGGCTTTCCATGTGGGGCTAAGGCTTCTTTTTAATTGCTTTTCACCCTGGGCCCGACATGGTGCCACCACCTGGGACCCCTGCACCACACTGGTGGGCTGAGCACTGATGCACTCATCTCATGCATGGGGCTGCAAACCTCTTGGCTGGGCTGGAAAAGCGCTGCAGTGGGGGGATGCAAAGGGCCGGGGGGGTTTGGGGGGAGCTAAGGGGGGGGGTGCCGGAAGGATTTGGGGGCCTTGGCAGGAGCTGCACCACCCCCGTGGCGTCGGGGCCGTGTCGGGGCGCCCTTGGTGGCCCCCGAAGCTTTCGGGGCTGTGGATTTTTGGGCTGAGACCGCCACCTTCTGGGAAGCCACCCGCGGCTCTACGGGCCACGGAGCCCCACGGTCCCCCGCGGTGGGGAAACTGAGGCAGGGGAGGGCATCGCCCTCCCGCCCTTGCGACAAAGCCGTGTTTATTGTAGGACCTACAGCAAGTCCGTTTCAGGCAGGGGCGCGCTCCTGGGCTGCAGCAGGAGCCCGAGTGGGGAAACTGAGGCAGGGGTGACCCCCTCCTTCTCCATCACCCCCACCCCAAAACCACGCTCGTGGCGTTTTGGGTGAAAATAATGCAAAATCCGGCAAAACACATCTACTCCCCAGGGGAGCACCCCACTTCCTCCCCCGCTGCGGGGGAGGGGGGGCGATGCTCAGCACCCACAGCCAGGTTTGGGTGCACCCCAGTCCTCCCAGTCCTCCCAGTAAAACCCGGCAGAGGGCACCAGTAAGCCCAGTTTGTTGCCTTTTCTCCCCCCCCCCCCCTCCCCTCGTGCTGGCAGCGGGGGGAGGGTGGAGGAAAGGGGAGGAGGAGGAGGAGGAGGAGGCGAAGGCCGGGTGCGGGGGGATTTAAGGGCTCGCTGTCCCCCCAGCCCGGCCTCCTCCCGCCGCCCAGAGGGACGCGGGTGTCGGGACCCAAGTTGGTGCGGGTATGTGTGTGTGTCCCCCGTGGTAAGGTCCCCCCGGGGCCACCGCTGCCACCCCCGGGGAAGTGGGGGGGTCCCTGGGGAGCGGGGGAGGGCAGGCTGGGGAGAGGGGAGCGAGGGGGATGCGGGCATGTGATGGGGACACGGATGTGCAACAGGAACATGGGTGTGCAATGGGGACATGGGGGGGCATGGGGGGGCATGGGGAGGGACACAGGCATGTGATGGGGACATGGATGTTTAACGGGGACACGGATGTGCAGTGGGGACACGGGCATGCAGCGGGGGTGTGGAGATGTGATGGGGATGCAGACGTGCAAGGGGGACATGGGCATGAGCTGGGGACACAGGCGTGACTGGGACACATGATGGGGACACAGACACGCAATGGGGACAGGGACACACGAGGGGGACCCTGCTGCACCACGTGCACATGGGGGCAATGCCACCATCCCCCCATGCCGGGTTGGTGCCTGTGAGGTGACACCCCATGGGACCAGTGACAGGGGGTAGGGGGGGAGCTGGCACGTCCCCAGGGGGTCACATCAGTGACCGCACACAGAGAGGACGTTTTCCTCCCATCCTTGCTTGGCCGAGCCCCGGGGCGAAGGTCTCGGTGGGGAAACTGAGGCACAGAGCGGTTGCCCTCCCCGCAGCTCTCTCCTATCCAGCACCCACTCAGCGCTGCAGGATGAAGGCTCTCCTCTTCCTCCTCCTCACCCAGCTCTGCTCATCATCGCTGGTCCCCGGTAGGTGAGGTTTGGGGGGGGGCTGCACCCCAAAAGTGGGTGCTGTTGGGTGCTATGGAGCCCGGTTCCCCCCCGCAGAGAGGGAGAAGGACCCCGAGTACTGGCGGGGGCAGGCACAGGAGACCTTGCGGGCTGCCCTGCGGCTCCAGCGCCTCAACCAGAATGTGGCCAAGAACCTCATCCTCTTCCTGGGTGACGGTGAGACAGGGGCACCCACCCCGGGGTGGAGGGGAAGAGGAGGAGCGGGGGCTGCAGGGGACGGGGGCCGTGATAAAGTGGGTGCAATAAATGGGTTGGGAAATGGGTGCTGGGATAAGGTTTAAAGGGAAAAAAAGGGTTGGGATAAACTGGGTTTGCAATGCACTGGCTGCGGGGATAAATCGGGTGCCTGCTGGCATTGCGTGACACCCGTGCGGCGAGCTGTCCCGTCCTCAGCGGGGAGCTGACGGGTGCCCTGGCCCAGGCATGGGCGTCTCCACCGTCACGGCCGCCCGCATCCTCAAAGGGCAGCTGCAAAACCGCAAGGGCGAGGAGAGCCTGCTGGAGATGGAGAAGTTCCCCTATGTCGCCTTGGCCAAGGTGAGCCCCCCGGGACACCCATGGGCGACACTACACCCACCGCAAGGTCATGGGCGGGCGGGCGGCATCGACCAGGAGCCGAAATTAGGTCATGGGCGGGTGATGGGAGCTGGCTCTGGTGCCCGCTCACCATGCCAGGGTCCGGCCCGTGGGAACGGGGAGGGGGGGCGGGAGGAGGCTGCCCGGCCGTGGGAAGCCGCAGGGACCCCCCCTGCTTCTCCTGTGGTCATTTTGCTGAACAAAAGGCTTTTTTTTTTTTTATTATTAAATTGGAAGTCCCCGCCTCTCCCTGCTGTCTCCCCCCGCCCTGCAGGGGATGCTCGTGGCGGTGGCTTGTCTCTCTCCCTGCCTAAAAACGGGCAGAAAAAAGGCTTTAAAAGTATCAAAATGCAGCAAGGGGATGATGTGCAATGAGGTCATGGGGGGCCAAGGGGCAAAAGCGGGGGGCAAGGGGCCAAAGAGGGGGTGCACAGGCAGGATGGGGTCTGCTGCAGCCAAACATGGGGAGGAGAGCTCCAGGATGGGGACAATGATGATGAAGCCCTGGAGTGGGGATAACGATGGTGGTGGGGATGACAATGATGGTGGGTGATGATGATGTGGTTTATTGATCTACCCCCCCCCCCCCAGACCTACAACACCAACGCGCAGGTGCCCGACAGCGCGGGCACAGCCACTGCTTACCTCTGTGGTGTCAAAGCCAACGAGGGGACAGTGGGCGTCAGCGCCGGCGTCACCCGTGACCGCTGCAACACCACCAAGGGCCAGGAGGTGACCTCCATCCTCCGCTGGGCCAAGGATGGAGGTGAGGGGCTGGTGGGTGCCAGGGTGGGGGTAAAGTGGTGGTGTTTGGGGGTGTTCCCACCATTGTCCCCTGAATTCATGGTGCAGGCAAGGCAGTGGGCATCGTCACCACCACGCGTGTGACCCACGCCACGCCCAGTGCCGCCTA
This sequence comes from Gorsachius magnificus, assembly GCA_034008185.1. NCBI lineage: Eukaryota > Metazoa > Chordata > Aves > Pelecaniformes > Ardeidae > Gorsachius > Gorsachius magnificus. The sequence goes on from CM067096.1 coordinate 760,285, forward strand.
CGCCCACTCTGCCAACCGCGACTGGTACTCGGATGGAGAGATGCCCCCCGATGCGCTGGAGGGCGGCTGCAAGGACATTGCCCGGCAGCTGGTGGAGAACATCCCCGACATCGAGGTAGGGATGGGGATGGGGCCACCAGGGACGTGGGATGGGGCCAGCCAGGGAAAAAGAACAGGACCACCCCGGGATGAGGACAGGGCGGGGGGACCAGGATGACCCATGGGTGCAGAGCCAGAACCCCAAACACATGTGGGACAATGATGACCCATGGGTGCGGTACCAGGACTCCCGGGTGGCTGTGGGACCAGGACCCCCACCAGATGCAACACTGGGACCACGAGCACAAACAGGCCCAGCCCCCCAAGCCCCGCTTACCCCCGCCAGCAGCCCCCTCCTGTCTCATACTTCCCATACCCCAAACCCTCCCTTTTTCCCCCCGATTCTGCCCCTCACTGCGGATTTACGCAGAAATTCAGCCCTGTAAATAAATCCTCTTCTGTCTTTCAAAATAGCCCCAAAGCACAACATTTCAGCCTGTTATTTAGCTCTTTAATAGCCTCTTCTGCTGGGTTTTTTCCCTTTAATATAATTTTAACTCTGTCCCAGGCTGGAAATAATTATATAGCGGGGAAAAGCCATTTTTTTTCCCTTTTTTTTTTGCTTAATAATTTTGGCGGCAGTGTTTTGCTGCTTTATAATTCACCTTCTGCGCCGAGAAAGGGGGGGGGGGGGAATTAAAAAAAAAATTTTAAAAAAAAATCTCTGCTCGGTTATAAATAACAGAGGGCAAATAAATCAGGCTCCAAAGCAAACAGCGGGAGCTGCGGGATGGGGCTCCGTCCTGGCGGGTTCACACGGGGACCCCGATGTGGAGCAGCCTTCCCACAGCCGTGAGGGGGAAAAAAAAAAAGTTTTTTAAAAAAAAAAGGCCAAATTTGCTGCTGGAAATGGTTATTTTTGTCCTGGGTTTTAATTAATAGGAAGGGATTCAGGGTTATTTCGAGTGAGGTGAAATTCCTCGGGTGTTTTCGTCCACTTTTTTGTGCCACGCCAGGGTTTTCCTGGACATCCTGCTCTGCCTGGGCAAGGTTTTCGCCCCCCATTAAACCCAAATTGGGGGGGAAAAAAAAAATTTAAAATAATATTTTAAATGTGATTTTCCCCCCCCCGCTTTTGCAGGTGATCTTGGGCGGGGGACGGAAATACATGTTCCCCAAAAACGCCAGCGACGTGGAGTACCCCCACGAGGACAAGCACCGGGGAACCCGCCTGGACCGTAGGGACCTCGTCCAGGCCTGGCACGACGCCAAGCCCCCCGGCAAGGTGACAGGGACGGTTTTGGGGGAGGGGTGTAGGAGGGGTTATACGCCACCCACACAGCACCCCACTATAACCTTACAGAGCCATTCCTGGGGGAGGGAATATTTTGGGAAGCGGGAAGGGGTACAGAGCTGCCCTGGCCTTGGCAGAGGCGATGGGGAGGTGACAACCTGCCTGTCCCCAGGTCACCAAGTACGTGTGGCACCGGCGGGACCTGCTGGCGCTCAACCTCAGCCGCGTCGACTTCCTCCTGGGTGAGTCCCGGCACCCAAGGGTGCCTCGGCATCAACTGGGTGCTTGGGGGACCCCTGGCTGGTCCCGGGGTGCTGGGGCAGCTGGAGAGGCCAGTTACCCCTGGGGATGCTGGTACCCGCCCCAGGGACGCAATTTTCACCCTTTGGGGATGCAATTTTCACCCCTTGGGGATGCAATTTTTTTTTCCCCAGCCTACACTGGATTTCCTGGCTGCAGGATTCGGCCGGGCTGGAGGAAGGAAGGGCTGGGAGCAGCCCCCGGCTCCTATCTAATCGCCCCAGATCCGGTGGCGGGTGAAATGCTTGAACCAGCACAAGAAGCTGGATTTGGCCCCTTTTTTTTTTTTTTTTTTTTTTTTCTGGTGGGGAAAGGCTGTCCCCAGCAGTGTCACTGCCCCCCCAGGCCTCTTTGAGCCAGGTGATATGGTGTACGAGCTGGACAGGAATAACGAGACGGATCCATCCCTCACCGAGATGGTGGCTGTGGCCATCAGGATGCTCCAGAAAAATCCCCGGGGGTTTTTCCTCCTGGTTGAAGGTGGGGGGGGGAAGGGGCGTGCAAAGGGGGGAGCGGGGAGGGTGATGGGGGATGCAAAAAGAGGGGGGGGGAAAGGAGGATGGGGGGATGAGGGGGTGCAAAGGGGCGGTAAAGGGAGAATGCAAAAGGGGGGGATAAAGAGGGGGACAGGGGATGCAAAAAGGGGGGGATAAAGAGAGGGGGGATAAACGGGGGCTGAAAAGGGGGGGAATAAAGAGGGTGATGAGGATGAGGGGGTACAAAGGGGGTAAAAGGGGGCGGGAGAGGGGAAATCCGCGGTTGGGGGCCGGGGCCGGGCGGGGGAAGGCAAAGCAGGCGCTGCACGAGGCGGTGGAGCTGGACCGGGCCATTGGGCTGGCCGCTCGCCTCACCTCGCCCCAGGACACCCTCAGCGTCGTCACCGCTGACCACTCGCACGTCTTCACCTTTGGTGGCTACACCCCTCGCGGGAACCCCATTTTTGGTGAGTCCCTGCCATGCTGTGAGGTGGGGGGGGAACGCCATGGGGATGTCCCCGTCTTGCTGACGGTGTCACTGCCGCCAGGTCTGGCCCCAATGCAGAGTGACGTGGACCGCAAACCCTTCACCTCCATCCTCTATGGCAACGGCCCCGGCTATAAAATCGTGGCAGGCGAGCGAGAAAACGTCTCCGCCGTGGATTTCGGTGAGTGCATTTGGGGGCAACCCCCCCCGAAATTATTACAGCATGGTTCAAATTAGTGCTTCTTTAAAAATTATTTGTATTTTTGGCTTTTTTTTTGGTTTCCCCCCAGCGCACGCCAACTACCAGGCGCAATCGGCTGTGCCGCTGCGCCAGGAGACCCACGGTGGCGAGGACGTGGCCGTGTTCGCCCGCGGCCCCATGGCCCACCTCCTCCACGGGGTCCACGAGCAAAATTACATCCCCCACGCCATGGCTTACGCCGCCTGCATCGGCTCTAACCGAGCCCACTGCAACGCCGCCAGCCGCCCTGCCACCACCGCCTCCATCCTCCTGCCCTTCCTTGCCCTCCTCTTCCTCCTCTGCTAAAGCGCCTCTTGCAAACCATGGAGGGGGATTTATTTTTAATTCCTCCCCCTCTTTTTACTTTTGTATAGCAGCGCCCGGGAAAGAGGAGGAAAAAAGAGACTCAGCGGCGCAAAAGCAGCCACCAGTGGTTTCATGCTGGGAGCTGCCTCTGTAAATACATGGTTCCTTCCCCTATAATTAGCATCGTTGCCTGCCCCATCCCGAACCCACCGCGGGATTTGGGATGGGAGCCGGAGCCTCGGTGGATAAAACCCCTTCTTTCAGCGAAACATGGTGGGGCTGGGTCCTAAAATGCCTCCCGGTCCCTTTGGCTGAAGACTGACCCTAGCATCCAACTCGTCACATGTGTGGGTACCCAGAAACCACACAAAGATCAGAAAAAAAACCCAAACCTCACCGGGTTAATTTGTTCCCAAAACCTGGGATTTTTTTGCCTCCTGGGTGATTTATTTTGCTTTTAAATCCTTGGGTTTAAGGCAATTTGCTGCCTCAGGGGGGAAGGAACTTGGGGTGGCTTCAGGGTATTGCAGGGAAGGGGATTTAAGGGGTGGTACCTGCTGGGGCACACCCCCTTCATTAGGGTTTGGTAATGAGGGAGGGCAATTAGGGGAGGGGGCTCTTGCAGCCTGCAGGGTGCTGGGGGGAACTGAGGCCTGCGGTAGCATGGGAGAGGGGCCCTGCATGTGCAAATGGGGCCATGGGTGTGCAAAGGGGGCCTTGGGTTTGCAAATGGGGCCATGGGTGTGCAAAGGGGGCCTTGGGTTTGCAAATGGGGCCATGGGTGTGCAAATGCCACTGCGCGCGTGCAAATGTCACCATGCATGTGTAAACACTGCCCTGGCTCATGAAATGCCACCGCGTATGCGCAAACATCACTGTCCACATGCAAAATCACCATGCATGTGCGTACAGCACCTTGCAGGTGCAAAATGCCACCCCCCACCCCCTCCCCGTCTCCCCAGGCCCATGCAAACGCTGCCTGGCCGCCACAAACACCACCTCGCCCGTGCAAATTCTGCACAGGAGCAGCCCCTTGCACACCCCAGCTGCAGCATGCGATTGCAACACCCCTGAGCACCCCCAAAATCCCCCCTGGACCCCTCCGCTCCCCCTCCCCACCCCCTTTTTTATTTATTTACCAGCTTTATAAATAAATGTCCACTCCAATTTCTTATTAACCAGCAAACTTTGGAGCGGGTGCAGGCGGTGACCCGAGCAGCGCCAGATTTGGGGGGGGGAGGCGGGAGGGAGCTGCAACACCCCCACTTTGCTCGGCGCCCTTTGCACCCGCCCCGGCACCACCGGCATCGCCGGCATCCCAACCACGGCCCAACCCCTGGCGCTGGGGCTTCCCAGAAACCAGGCGGGCCCGAGCTATGTTTAACCAATCCCGGGGTGCTTCGTGGTTTTTGGGGGTTCGGGGGGGGGGGGGGAACCACTTTTTCTTGGCCGAGGCTTTGGCGCGAAGCCGGTGGCCACCGGGGCTGCTGGCCAAATGCCTCTCCTGACGCCAGGCTGGCCACCGGAGCCGAAAAGAGGTGGGTTGGGCTTGGTTTTTTTTTTTTTTTTTTTGGGGGGGGGGGGGGGCATTGGCTGGCATATTTTGGGGTACCTGCAGCACCCCAAAACTATAAAAAAAAAATATCAAAGCAAGGCTTTGCTCAGCCTAGCTGCCGCAAAAGCCCCAAATTTGGGCAAATGACCCCCCCTCGAAATGTATGGATTTGGGGTGTTTAAAACTCCCTGGAGCATCAGCCCCTGCTGATGCTTGAGGCTTTGGGGAAACCCCCCCTCCAGATATTGGGGACACCCCCCCCACAGGAACCCCAGCCATAGCGATAAATAAACCTTTATTTTATACAGGACTCACGGGAAACACAGACAGGATTTGGCGGGGGGGGCTTGAAAAAATAATTCCCCCCCCCCCCAAAATTGCAGCATCCGGCCCATTCCGGAGCATTTTTTCCCTTAAAATAAAAGGGTGGGGACACAGGGGAACCCCCACTTTGAGTCTGAGCTCCCCCCCCCTTTTGGGGGGGGGGATTCTCTGGTTGGCCTGTTCATTTTGGGGGCCCCCTGCCGGGGCCGGGGGGGGGGGGTTTGGCCCCCCCCCCAGGGGGTATTTGGGGTGATGGACATTGTCTGGGGGGGGACACCCTCATTTTTGGAGGGCCCCCCCCAAATCCTGCACCGGGGACGATGGCTTTGGCTCCTGGCATGGGAGTGGCACATGGAGATGGGGGGGCAAAGCAGTGATACCCCCCCCGGGATGGGGGGGTGACTACGAGCCCTGTGAGAAGGGACATCAGTGAGTGCACCCCAATATGGGTGCCCCCATATTGGGGTGCATGGGGGGGCACAGCCTCACCAGATTATGGGGGGGCCGCTCCAGCTGGATTTTGATCTCGGGGCAGGGGGGGTCGGGAGGTCGGCGGCCTGGGGGAAAGGGGGGGCCTGAGCACCCCAGGGCGTCCCCCAGCCCTGCAGCAGCCCGACGCCCCGGTGATGGGCTACCTGGGGGGCTACCGGGGGGGTCATCTGGCCAGGGGGTGTTGGTGAAGGCGTCGTGGTGGGTCCCCGAGGGTGAGCGGCTCTCCTAAGGGTGCAAGGGAGGGATCAAAGGGGTGCTGCCCTCCTCCCCCCAGCACCCCGCACCCCCCTCAGCACCCCAGTACCCTGCCCGGCTCGCTGGGCTCCTCCGCGGCGCTGCCGAAGCTGCTGGTGCTGGAGGAGGAGCGGGAGAAATCCGGGGTCTCCGGCTTTTCAGCCCTGCAGGGGACAAGCCCCAAAACCGGGGACAGGCTGGCACCGTGGCCACCGCCATGGCGCATCGCAATGCCACCGCTGTCCCCGGGACATCCTGTCCCCATGCCACCCTGTCACCGGGATGTCCCATCCCCATGCCACCCTGTCCCCATACCACCCCATCCCTCGGATGTCCCAGTTCCATGTCAACCCATCCCCACACCACCCCATCCCCACACCACCCCGTCCCCTGGATGTTCCAGTCCTGTGCCACCCCATCCCCAGGATGTCCCAGCCCCATGCCACCCCATCCCCATGTCCCTTGTCACCACACCAACCTGTCCCCCATGCCACCCACCCCTGTGCCACCCTGTCCACATGCCACCCCGTCCACATGCCACCCCATTCACGTGCTGCCCCATCCCAGTGCCCTCCAGTCCCTGTGTCACCTGATGTCACCCTGTCCCTTTGCCACCCCATCTGTGCCCCCCCCCGTTCCCATGTCACCCCATCCTGGTGCCACCCTGTCCTAATGCCACCCTGGCCCACTGCATTTGTGTGCCACCCTGTCCCAGTGCCACTCTGTCCTTGTGCCACATCATCCCAGGGCCCTCCAGTCCCAGTGTCACGCCATCCCAGTACCACCCTGGCTCATTGCATCCCTGTGTCACTCCATCCCAGTGCCACCCCATCTTTGTGCCACCCCCCCCCCCCCCCAGTCCCCGTACCCCCCTAGACCCCCCCATCCCAGTGCCAGCCCGGCCCATTGCATCCCTGTGCCACCCTGCCCCAGTGCCCTCCAGTCCCCCTGTCACCCCAGTGTCCCCCGTCCCGGTGCCCCCATCCCGGTGCCGGGTGCGGACCTGTCGGGGTGCCGGCGGCTCTCGGGGGAGCGTGTGCGGAGCAGGCGCCCTCGGGGGGGCGGGGGCGGCGGGGGGCCGGGGGGGGGGGAGGGACACCGGCCGGTGCCAGCCCCGGGTGCCGGCGCTCACCTGCCGGCCGGCGCCTCCTGGATGCTCTCGATCCCGATAGCGCTGGAGCGGCGGGAGCCGAGCGGGCCGGGCCGCCGCCGTGACGGGCTCTTCCCGGGCACCAGCAGCGCCTGCGGGTCGCCGTTAACCGGGGGGGGGGGGGCCGGGGGCCGGGCCCCCTTCCACCGGCCCGCCCGGCCGGCTCGCACCAGCAGCGACTGGGGGCGGCACCGCGTCACCGCCCGGGGCACCGGGAACGGCGGGGCCGGCGGGAGAACGGGGGCACCGGGAGGGGCGGGGCCAGCGGGGCCGGGGCCATCGGGAGGGGCGGGGCCATCGGGGGAACGCGGCAGCGGGAGGGGCGGGGCCAGGGGGTGGGAGGGGCAGAGGGGAGGGGCGGGGCCGGCGGGCGGTGTCGCCCGGGAAGGGGGTGGGGCTTGAGAGAGGGGCGGGGCTTACACCAGAGGGGGCGTGGCTTGGAGGCGGGGCGGGGCGGCTGGCGGGGGGGCGGGCCCCGGGGGGCCCCGGGGGCGTGGCCATCGCGTGGGGGCGTGCCCGGAGGCGGGGCCCCGCCCCGGGCCCCCGGGGGGGGGGGGGGGGGGGGCCGGCACGGGCCCCCAGCCCCACCTTGAAGGACTCGAAGAAGCCCGGGGCGGCGGCGCCGTTGTCGGGGCGCTCCTCGTCGGGGCCCAGCCCCAGCATGGCCTGGCTGCGGGCCTGCAGCTCCTCGTGCAGCGTCTCCAGCAGCGCCGCTCGCGTCCGCTCCTGCGCACCCGCACCCGCGCACCTCACTGTCCAGGGCCCCCACCCACCCCCCACCCGCAGCACCCCACCCCCACCCAGCGCACCCAGGGGCTGGGGGTGCAGCACCCACGTACAGGCACCACCACCACCCCCCCGCGCACAGCACTCAGTGTACACGGCACCCCCCCACAACACCCACAGCAGGCACTGCACCCCATGTACAGGGTGCAGCACCCCAGCCCCACACACCCCAGGCCGGCCCGTGCACAGCACCCACGCAGAGAGCACCCGGTGTACGTGGCACCCACACGCGCAGCATCGCTGCAGGCACAGCACCTGCACCATGCACAGCACCTGGTGCATGCGGCACCCACATGCACAGCCCCCGCATTGTCCACAGCACCCACACGCGCAGCCCCACCGCATGTGCAGCACCCAGGCGCACACCCCACCCCCGCCCCCCCCCCGGGCCCCCCCAGCCCCCTCAGACGCCCAGCACCCTCAGCACCGCCACAGCTCAGCACCCACACCTGCACCCACCTCCAGCTTGGCAAACTTCTCGGCCTTGTAGCAGGCGTACTCAGCGTTGATCAGCTTTGTCAGCAGGAAATCCTGGAACTCAGGGCCCTGAGGGGGCAAGGGGCAGCCCTGGGTGGGTGCCACACAAGGACACCCCCCCCAGCAGCACCCATGGGTGCTCACCTTCCTGAAGACGGCTGGGTCGGGCAGTGGCGGGCCGAAGAAGGGCACATCATCACGGGCGGTGACAGAGACCTGCGGTGGGTGGGTAGGGTGGGGGGGTGTGACAGGGCACCCTGCTGCCCCCAGCACCCTATGGGGGTGGGGAAACTGAGGCACGGGGGGTACCTTGTAGAGGGTGCCCTGGGAGCCGCCCTGCTCCAGCTGCACCACCACAAAGGCGTGGAGGAAGTTGGAGGCGATCATGTCAGGAACGAAGGGGGTGTTCTCGTCCTGGAAGACGATGGCCACGATGTCATTGCCGATGTGACGCTTCCGCTGCAGCTGTGGAGACAGGGGGACATGGGGCAGTCACACTGGGGGGGCAAAGGGAGAGGCAGACCCTGTGCTCTGTAGGTGTCCCCCAGCACCCATGGGTGCCCCTGGAGCACCTGCACCCCATGAACACTCCCCTCAAGCACTCAGGGGTGTCCTGGTAGCCCTTGCCCCCAAACCCCCCTGCATCCCATAAATGCCCTCCAGCACCCATGGGTGCTCTGACAGCCCCCTGCATCCCATAGATGCTCTCCCAGAATGCATAGGGTGTACTTCTAGCCCTTGTGTCCCTTAGATGCTCCCCAGCACCTATGGGTGCCTCTGGAGCTTTTGCAGCCCATAGACACCTCCCCAGTGCCCATGGGTGCCCCAGGAGCCCCTGCACCTCATGAACACCCCCCTCCAAGCACCCAGGGGTGCTCTGGAAGCACTGGCATCCCATAGATGCCCTCCAGCACCCATAAGTGCCCCACCATCCCTTGCACCCCATGAGGGTGCCCCGGGACCTCCCTACACTCCCCATTCCCCAAGCACCCATGTGTTCCCCCAACCCTGCCCCCCTCCCCCACCCCAACAGCACTCATGGGTGCCCCACCTGCTGGGCGTCCCCCTCAGTGTAGGGCAGCTTGGTGGAGACATGGAACATGATCTCCTTGTCGCGGAAGTGGCAGTAGACTGACTCGCTGCCCGTCTGCCCGTGGGTCACATCCAGCCCCCCCCGAAACCTGGGTGTAAAATGGGGGGACAGGCACCCTGAACCTGGCGTCCGTGGGTGCCCCCCACCCAGCACCCCATCACGCACCCCTTGAAGTCCCGCAGCTGCACCCGTTGACCCAGGACGTCAAGGAATTCGGTGAACGCCGGGCTCTCCTCCGTGGTGCCGAAAAGCTCCTCCTCAGAGGTCTGCGGTGGGGTGGGGATGGGTGCCAGCACCCACCCAGGACCCCCTCACCCTATCCCCCACCCTAACCCCCACCCACCCCACCCCATACCTGCCCCAGTTTTTGGTAGATGACCCCAAATTTGAAGTGGTTGCTGAGCACGTGCTCGTCGAAGGCGAGGATGAGGCGAGACGCCTGTGTGAAGGGGTGGAAGTTGGGTGGGGAGCACCCCAGGGTGCCCCCCACCCATGGGTGCCCATGCTCCCTCCCCCCCACACCCTGTTCACCTTGGGGTAGAGCACAGGGTAGAAGCGATCCACGTTGACATCCTCGCACACCAGCTGTGGGAAGGACAGGTGATGCAATGGGTGGCCTGGGGTGGGGGGGACACCCATGGGTGCTGCCGGAGGTTTTGCACCCCCTTGGCCATCTGCACCACGTTGGGGAACTCGGCCAAGCAGGAGATGGGCACCACGTCATGCAGGGTGCGGGTGCGGGTGCTGTGGGGTGAGGCAGGGGTCAGGGTGGCCCCCTACCCCCAGCCAGCACCCATGGGTGCCCTTGGCACCCTGCTCACCGCAGCAGCAGGTGGAGGTGCTCCTGCTCATCGTACTTGAGGGAGAAGACAAGGTGGCCCAGTGCCGGGTCCAGGGAGTAGTAGTTGAAGTGCTCCTGCGAGGAGGGGGCTGAGCACCCATGACCGCGCCAATGGGTGCTCTTGCTGGCAGGCACCCGTGCCATGAGGCACCCATCCACATTTGTAGAGTCCCCATGCCCATGGATACCCATGTCCACAAGCACCCATGCCATGAGCACCCATCTCCATGGGGCACCCATGCCCATGAGCACAAACACCCACAGATACCACCACCTATGGAGCACCTACACACATGCAATGAAACACCCATACTCCGGTTCCCCCCACCCATACATGTTTAGGGGGTCTCCATGCCCATGTCCACTCAGACCCACCTTGAGCATGCACAGGGCCTCACCTTGCCCAAGAAGTGCTTGCGGTAGATCTTGGCCATGTGGTTGCCCTCAAGCCTTGCCCGGGTGCTGGATGCTGGGGTGGGGGGGGACTCGGGTGCCCCGCTCAGCTGGTGGTTGGTGCCCTCGATCCAGTAACCCCCAAATTGCGGCAGAAGGATGAGGGGGAACGGCCCCTCCCGGCCCAGCACCTGCACCCACAGCTGAGTTGGTGCTCTGGCTACCACCCACCCACTCACGCAGCCCCTTGCCTGCCCTTGCACCCATCTCTGGAGGGGAATGGGTACTCTACCTCATGCACGCTGGGGTAGGGGATGTAGTCCTCCTCTGTCTGCAAGACAACAGGGTGGGTGAAGGCCATGATAGCGCCCATGGGTGCTGGTGTGGGTGAAGGCTGTGCTGGCACCCATGGGTGCTGGTTGGCTGCCCCCAACCCAGCAACACCTACCTTGAGTGGTGGGGGGATGGCATGGCGCTGCTGGGCCATCCTGCTGCCCTGTGGGAGACAGGGGCTTGTGGGTGCCCATCACCCCACCTTGGGACAGGCACCCTTGGGTGGGGAGCACCCCCAGGGTCTTACCTCCAGGTGGGGTGGCTGAGGGGGTGGCGGTGCCGGCTGGAGGTAGGTCTAGGAGGTGCGAGGGGGTCCAGGGGGGTCCATGGTACTTCCTGGGGGAGAGGAGAGCTCCCCCACAGCCCCTTGCCATGCCTGGCCGCTCAGGCGGCAGCGTTACCCCTGAAGCCTACTGACGGCAGCAAGCCAAGCGCCACCGTGGGGGCTGCCAGCAGCCAGCAGGCCAGGAGTGGCGGGTGCCCGGCTGCGGGGTAGAAGCGCGGGTGCCCGGCTGCGGGGCCCCCACCCCCACCGCACCCCCCACCCCACCCCGAAGGGCGCCCTCTGCGGGCGGGAGGCGGCGCTGCGCGGGGCAGCACCACGGACAGCGCCGGGCCTGGGACGGGACGCGGCGACACCCGCCCTGCTGCGAGCGCGTCCCGGTGCGGCCCCCGCCGCGGGGCAGATGGGTGCCCCCACCCCACCCATGAACGGGGCCCGGCCCCGCGCGACCCTCGGGAAAGCACAAACGCGCATGCAAACCCGCTCCGGCCCCAGCACGAACGCGGCGGCGAGCAAGCGTGGCCCTGGTGTGCAAGGGGCCCTCGTGCAAATGGACCCTGGTGCAAACGAGACCCTGGTGCAAACAAACACTGCCCTGGTGCAAATGAGCCCTGTCCCTGTGCAAACACAACGGCGTGCAAGCGCACCCCTGGTGCAAAAGCAACCCTCGTGCAAATGCACCCTGGTCCCTGTACAAATGCGATGCTGGTGCAAATGCTGCCCTGGTGCAAACGGGCCCCGTCCCTGTGTGAACACAACCCTGGTGCAAACACGACCCTGGTGCAAACACGACTGTGTGCAAGTGCAGCCCTGGTGCCAGTGTGACCCGTCCCTGTGCAAGCACGACCCTGGTGCAAACACAGTCCGTCCCCGTGCAAAGGCGGCCCTGGTGCAAATGCAACCCTGGTGCAAACACAACCCTGGTGCAAACGCGACCCATCCCTGCACACCCACGGGCCCCAGCGTGGCCTCCCCAGGCAATGGGGCTGTGCGGGGCCATGGGGGGGTCCCCCATTGCTCCCCCCGCCAGCATCCAAGGGGGGATGGGGGTGCAGTCCCGGGGGGGGGGGAAGCACTGGGGGAGGGGGTGTGTGTGACCCAAATGTGGGGCCAGGTTGGGTGGGGGGTAGGTTGGGGGGGGGACAGGGGACAGATGGCAGGGACCAGGCTGGGGGAGGCACAGTGGGGGGGCAGATGATGGGGCCGGGAGGGGGGGGTGGGGGGGGGGGGGGGGGGGGCGGGGGGGGGGGGCCGGGGGGCCCCGGGGGGGGCCGGGGCCGATACCGGATCCGGTACCGGAGCGGAGCGGGGGGGGCCCCGCCGCTCGCAGCCACCGCGCGGCGTCACGTGCGGCGGGGCGGGGCGGCCCCTCCGGGGGCGGCCGGCACCGGCACCGGCACCGGGAACCGGCACCAGGAACCAGGAACCGGCATCGGAACCGGCACCGGGGACAGCGTCACCCCCAGTCCGGGACGACCCTTCCTCCTCGGTCCCCCCATTCTGGACCGGCTGGGTACCCTCCCAATCCCGGCACCCCTGCCCGTTCCCCCCCTGCATCCTCGCGGCCTGGGGCACCCCCAAACCCCCCCAACCTCTCCCCGGAACTGCCTGCATCCCCCCCGCCCACCCCTGAGCACCCAGGGCACCCCCCCCATCCCTACACCCTATCTCTGCAACCCATCCCCAGCACCCCCCATCCCCAGCACCTCCACCCATCTCCTGCACCCCCACCCATATCTGATACCCATCCCTGGCACCAACTCCCCCCCATCCCTCACACCCTCCTCCATCCCCAGCACCTATCTCTGGCACCCCCCACCCCTCCCCAGCATCTGATCGACAGCACCCAGAACATGGTTACCCCCCACCCTCCCCCAGGGGCCATTTTGGCTGCAGGAGGGACACACACCCCCCGGCCCTCGAGGAAGGGCTGGCATGGGCTCCCCGCTGCTGGGGGAACCCCAAAATGGCCCCACAGATGCCTTGGGCAGCGCCAAGGCTCCGGCGCCCGTTGTGGCTTTAACAAAACCCAGCCCATGGGCCAAGGCTGGGGCAGGAGGCCCAGTGGGGAGCCAGCCCCTCACCCCCAGCCCTTTTTTGGGGAGGGCCCAGAGAACCTGCAGCAAAATAAACCCCGAGGCGTTAGGCAAGGTGTTAAAATAGGAGTCAGGCCATGTGTATGCGCTTTAATAAGGCTTCCACAGCTCAAATAACAATTTTAATCCGATAATGTTTGCAAATAACAGACAGAACAGTAACGGGGCCTTGGATCACATCTTGTGCCTGCGTCCCCCCTTGGAAACACCGCCCCGACCCCGGCTCCTTCCTTCCCGCTGAGTTTAGAGACTTTAATTTTGCAATTTTATAAGCTCAAGGAAGAGATTTTTTTTTTTTTTTTGTAACATTAAAAAAAAATCATAAGGAATTTCCAGGAAATATGTACACAGGCGAGTGCTTCAGTCGGGGAAGAAGAAAACCTCCAAAGGACGGAGGGGCTCCAGCACACCAAATTCCTGCCAACATCTTTACCTTGGGAAAGAATATGCGGGTCCAAACTGCCCCCCAAAAACCACCTTTGAAGAGCTCCACGGCCCCAAACACTGGCTGCTTCGCCCCCCAACCCGCTGGGGACAGAGGAGAGGACTCAGAGCCCCTAGGCTCAGCCAAGTGCAGCTGTAATTCTTGGGATAAAAATGTTTAAAATAAATGCTACCAAGGCTGATGGGATGGGATACATGTGTGTCATCACCCCTCCCAGCCCTTCTCACAACCCCAAACTAAAGCTGGTGTGGCAGCGACCCGACTCCCCCTGTCGCACTTTGCTGCAGAAACGAGTTAAAAGGCTAGAAAAAGGAAGAGGAAACGTCTAACTTTATTCTGGAGATACCCTGGGAGCGCCCTGTTTGTAAGGTTGGAAGGGGTATACTCTGTCCTGCTGCTCATGAGCAAAGGGGAGAGCTCCAGGTGCCAAACCCCAAATAATTATTAGTGCATTCCTGAAAAACTAGGAGAATTGGGGGGTGGTGGTGGTGGTGTGTGTAAAAATACAAGCTCTTCCCATGGGAAACATGGCCCACCCGCGCCCCATTTGCCGGCTCCTGAGGGCTCCTGGCAGTCCCGGAGGGGAGGAAAAAGGTGTTCTCAAAAGTCGTTAAAATACCCCACAGTTTCTAAAAAAAACAAACCACAGTTCACAGAGAAAGACCGGGTGGGTGAAGTCATCCCAACTTTTGGAAGTGAAAGGCAAGCGGCTTGAAAAGCCGGCGAGGGATGTGGCTCCCTGGCCCCTCTGCCACGGGAGGCGGCCAGAGGCAACCCCACCGCTTCAGTTTTTTGGGTTAAACAGATAAGTTTTGGAAAGAGCGAGACATTCCTCACAAGTAAACAATTTCTTTACTTCCATGCTGTACTGAGAGAGTAAGAGTGGATCAAAGACGGGATTATCCGTAAGCACGTTACGCCTAAAGAGTTCCCAGAGAACAGATCGAGATGGTTTGGATCTACCAGATTACAAACCCCTTTTCAGACAGGGGAGTGGCACAGGAGCGGAGTTGGGGGGTACAGGGGAACGCCTCTGTCTCCCTCGCCTGTCAGCACGATACGCTGCCCCCTGCCACTAAACCTCCCGACCTTCCTCTTGCTTTATTAAATATAAAATGGGGAAATGTTCTCTTGAAGGCAGGGTGTCCTTCAGTGCAATCTGCTTTGACATAAGGCTTTTTTTTTTTTCTTTTCTCGGGGGGGGGGGCGGGGTGGGCAGTCATTTCGGAATGGGTTTCTGCCTTCTGGAAGAGTCAAAGAGTTCAGTCCTGAATCCACCTTCTTTTTTCTCTTTCTTTTTTTTCTCTTTCTTTTTTTTTTTTTTCCTTTTTTTTTTTTTTTTTCCTTTTAATGCCCTACCATGTCAAAATCCTCTTCCCTTCTGGTCGCTCTGCTGTTGCCAATGCTTAGAAAACCATCAGTGTCCAAGTAAACCAGTCCCTGATGAGAAAAAAAACAGACAACCACCAAAAGATGACGATGCTTCCGGGATGAAGTGTTAGTGCGGGTGTAAAGAAGGGGGCAGGGAGGAGAAAAAATGCCTCCCCCAACTCACCTTTAAATCCTTCTTCAGGCATACAAACTGGGGAAGGAAAGAAAGGCACAGCATTAGATGTCTCCCAACAAGTTGTTTCTAAAAGGACTTTTGAGGGGTGGCAGACCCCTGACCCTCCCAGTGACAGTGACAAGAAAGCTTCGCCGCCCCTTATTTTCCACCGTTACAACCCAAATCCACCACAGCCCTCGGCCGCCAACACTTCTCCCCCAAAATGACAGCGGCGAGATGCCTTCCCAAACCCCAAACGTCCCCCGAACCCCAAACTTCCCCTCACCTTGCATAACGTCGTCCATCGCTGCATAATCTGCAATCGGTTCATCAGCCTGGAAAATAAAGAGGAGCAAGGGATTAATGAGCAAGCAAGCTCGTTTGGGAGCTCCCAGCCTGCTCAGCTCCCGGCCCTGCTCGGGGGGGGGGAGCGGGGTCTCTTGCCCAAACGCATCTGGGAAGGAAAGGGGAGGACTCGCTTCCTAATTTAACCATGCTTTGGGCTGGTGCGCGCATGGCTCAGCAGCAAGAGCCAGGTGATAAATGCTCTTAAAAAAAAAAAATAAAAGGGGATTTTCCTCCTCCAAGCAGGAACTCGGGGAGGAAATTGTTAAACTAGGCTGCTGAGCAGCCATGGGCGGGCATACGTAGCACACAGAGGTTTCACACCCACTGTGATGGGTTCCTCTTTGGTTGGACAAAACATTCAGGTCGATGCTCTGCTTTATTCGCCTTTATTTTAGCAGCCACAGGCAGGCATTACCTTTAATAAAATGACAGACTCGGGGATGACTCCCAGGCTGCCGAGCGTCGCAGTGTCGTCGCTCAGTATCTTCCCATCGATGGACAAATTCTGGTCGAAGGGAGCAACTGAAAATGCATGCATGATCTGTGCCAACACAATGAGACACGCTGTTTTTGTGTGGAGGGAGGGAAAAAAACCCCACCAAACCATACCGCAGAGCTACACAAAAATACCACGTGTACAATAGCAACCCGCGCTTTTCAACGCCACGTGGGGCTTTATGCTCTTTTCCCCTCTTCCCCTCCCAGCGTGCGCTGTGAATTTTGTTTTCTTACTCGAGATGACGCCTCAGAGGAAAACAACCTCACCTGTATTTTCAGCTCTTTCAGCGTCTGATTAGCAGAAACAAGCAGCGCTTTCTCCCCTCTGACTTTCCGGTGTCGGGTGCTTCGCCTGATGCCTTGTTTTTGGTAAGCAATGTAGCTCTGGTGCGAGATCTTCTGGCGCTTCGCACCGCCGTTGGTCTAGAAACAAGAGGGGAAAAAACAAAAAAAAAAATCAGGAGCCCAAATTTGGGATGGGTGGAAGAGCCAACCTCCCCATACCCCAGGCTGCACTTCAGGCGAGTCGGTCATGCAAGGGAAGGCATGAAGCGTTGAAAAGCCCCTTCGGAAGCAAACCGCCGCATGCAAGTTATCAAGAGGAGTGAAGGATTTGCCTCAAAACCTCAGTTCCTGCTCCCAAGGCCAGCACGGCGCGGATGACCAGCCATGTGCACGCATCACCATCACTGTTTGATCTCTCCAAACGAGTGATGGTGTGGTACGACCATGAAAGTGACAATTTTAGGATGCTCTTGTTTTCACCTGCTAGCGGTAAACAGAGGAGGGCGGGTACCCCACCATGCTGACTCAAGAGGATGATGCAAACACCAAGGAACCTGGCGGGATTTTTGATCTCTACCTGGTTAAAATCTGGGTCTTGCTCCCCCTCTGGCTTGCTTTCCTCCCTGTCCTCTTCAGCTTCTGAGCTGCTCACGTTCAGCTCTGGAGCAGCGTCCTTCATTACCTGAAGTTACAAAAATCATTCTCCGTAACTAACCCGACAGCAGCGACCCAGACTGTCACATCACAGCCACCAGCTCGCAGAGACCTCCAGGGTGTCACCTCGATCCAGCGAACCAAAGCAGAGCAGGAATAACCCAGGGATCTGCTCCGTGTGCTCTGCAAAGTCTTCTCTACCCTTCCCCAGCTGCATCGAACTGTGGGGGGATTCTACTTGGGAGAACAAGCTCCTCTGCTGAGCTGCAGGTGCTTCCTGCAGCTCAGGACCTACCCTCCTCTCCAGGCAAAGGGAAAGTCTCCAGGGGCCTGGACTGATTTCTTTCCCATTATCTGGCTGCTTCTCTGGTTCATCTAAGTGTATTATGAAAGCCCTAACACGGAGAAAGTAATATTATCTGTAAATTAGACACTTATCCATCCCTGCAGCAGACCAACAGAGGCACTCGGCACCATTGGGGTCTGGAGGATGTAAGTAAATGAAACCTAAATAATTTACACAAACGTATAAATAAAAAGGATGTTCAGTTCTGTGTAAGTCACTGCAGGAGGCATGGATCTGCTGGATGTGAATTCACATCCATGCTCTGGCTGGAGATGGAGCTTGCAGGAGCCCAGGAGACTGGCGCGCTCTCCATCCTGGATGCCCAACAGCTCACTTCTCTGTCAATGTATTTGCAATTAACGATGCAATCCCAGCTCCCAAACATCCAGCACCAACCACAGCCTCCCCAGAGCCCTCCAGATTCCAGCAGTGCTGCCCTACGCTGATCTTATACGGCTGTGGCTTCCCTCTTGCAGCATCAGCCGAAGGAGGCTGCAGAGGGGGGGGAAGAGCAGAGGCGAGGGGATGGGAAATGCTCCCCAACTTTGCAAATCAAAACCGTGAGGGAAGGAAGCAGTGGCTTCGAGTGCTGCTG
The DNA here is from genome assembly GCA_034008185.1 of Gorsachius magnificus. NCBI lineage: Eukaryota > Metazoa > Chordata > Aves > Pelecaniformes > Ardeidae > Gorsachius > Gorsachius magnificus. The sequence continues at coordinate 778,202 of CM067096.1, forward strand.
TCTGCAACCCTCGCTGGCAGCGCTGCTGGCAGGCATTATCGCTGCTTCACATCTCACTGAGGCTGCCCTGCTAACGAGGGATCTCGCAGGCAAGCTCTCGCCCCCTCTCTCCAGCTCCAGCTGCTCAGCAAAGAATAGCTGCTTGTTTGTTGCCAGCCCCACGTGCGAGCACGGTTCCTGTTCAGCACCAGAAAAATAACCCAACAAAACCAACCCAAAACCCAACCCTCCTCTGCACCAGAGCCAAGATACAGCCTCAGGATTCAGCCTCCAGTCAGGCTGAAAACCTGCAGCCGATGGCTTGAGACAAGGCTGCACGCTCTGCATCTCCGGTGCCCCGCAGTTCTCTGGGCTCCAGCTCCTCCCTTAGATTGGCAGGGAGGTGGAAATCAATGAGAAGCAAAAAAACCCAAACCACCCCAAAATCCAAACCCCACGCTGCCAAGGTGTGGGGAACATCTTTATCTGAGCTTGCCCACGAGCCTTGGTTTTCCCCTTAAAGCAGAAAAGAAGCCCTAAGGAGGAGGGACTCACTGTAACCAGCTTTCGGGTGCCTGTAAAGCCAATTCTAGACCTGATACTGATCCCTTAAGACAGCGGTAGAGCAGAGACGTAATTCACAGCTTCATAGGGGAGAGTGAGAAACATCCCTAAGTTCACTGCTTTTTTGTCAGCAGGGAGGTTGAGGAGCTTATTCCCATCTAGGAATCCATGTGACTTGAGCAACCAAGAAAGGAAATGACAAATATTGGAGGGGGAGGAGAACAGGTAGAGCCTGGTAACATGATCATGAAGGCAGAAACTGTTACAACATTGCTTAAAATAATCAAAACTGGGAACATCCCTGAGATACCCAGTAACGCAAAAGATTCAGTTTGGCAAAAGGAAGCCTCGAGGAGACCAAATTTTCAGAGCAGCTACAGCCAGAATTTTCCCATTTGCTATTTTTGCCAAAGTGACAGCTTCCACAAGCCGCAGAGCTGGGTGGTTTTTGCCCGCAGAGAGCAGCCCTGCCCACCACCACCACCAGCCACCCAGCACCCTCACCAGCAGGTCCCAACCCTGCGGGGACATGGCGGGCTGTGATAACTGCCTCACCGCTGTGTTCGGATCCTCATTTGGGTACTCAGTGCAGTTTCTGTTACGTGAAACAGAGCCAGGATGAGCAAGCACCGCGGGAGAGAGCCCGTACCTTTTTATTATCCACCACTTTATGGATGTAGATGGTTGCTTGGGTGTACTCACGCAAGTCCCGCTGCTGTTGGCACAACAGCCCCTCTCTGCACTCTGGACAGAGTTCTGGGGAGGCACAAAGGAAAAACGCATTTAATTCCTTCAGCTCCCTGGAGACACCTGCCCAATGCCACTCTCCAGGAACCCAGAGCGGCTCACATAACCAGGAGCATCTGCCAAGCTCCTTCTCTATCCCCTTAGATCCAACCCTTTACCCGAAAGAGCCATTTCCCAGGGAGCTGGCATCAATTTGCAAAAGAGTAAGAGCACGGCAGCAGCAAAAGATTCACTCACGGGGCTCAGAGGCGTAAAGTGCACTCTCAGGATCCGCCCCGGCAGCTTGCATTCGGGTGATTTTGATTATGTGATCCACAACGAAGAGTTTTTGAATCCTCTCCCACTCGCTGGGCCATATTAGAGCTATACTGTGCAAAGGAACAAGAACGTGCTTGGTGACAAGGAAAAGCCAAGCCCCCAGCTCCTGAACAGCCTCCCCCCTTTTTAAGTCTGTTAATAAAAAGAAAAGCTGCGAAATCAGTCTGTAACTCCAGCTATGCGGGAGGGCCTGAACGCCCAAGCTAACAGGGAAACAGTAGCGTGTTATTAGTGACGCTGTTATGCTCCAGCCATGCTGGAAGGAGGACGGAGGAGGAGAGGAGTGGAAGATCTGCTGCTTTTAGTTGCAGAAGCAACGCTATGGAGCATGAACGTCCAGTGCTCCAGGGGCAAGTCTCACAGAAAGCAAATCATAAGGAAGTCGGATGTTTCTACGCCCCAGTCAAATTCAGGGTGCTTTATTGTTAGGAACTAGCCAAGCTGAAGTAAGCTCTCTTTTTTCCCTGACCCAGCATCCTTTGACAATTTAGGTCTTGCCTTGCGTGAAGGCTAAGGTGGGCTTGAAAAAGCAACTGTTAATTTTGTTCAAGGGAAAGCATTTGCTCCTCATGTTGCTGCAGCTCAGCAGCCTCCGGGAAGATTCTCCGAGGCTCACGAGAGCCGAAGGCACCCGGCAGGGGCAGACGTGTGAAGAGAAGCAACTCACAGTTTGGAGTCTTCTTTGGTCATGGAAGCGTAGGTGAACATGAGGCCCCCATGGGGGCAGAGAAGAGCACTGTTTCCTACCGAGGACACGGGGCTGCATCGCGTCGGCCTCCTACGGGAGCAAAGGAAAGCAGTTTGCAAAGCTTGGTCAGGTTGTTTCACTGAAACCACAACTCTGCAGGCAGCCAAGAAGAAATCACAGGTGACCATTTACAGAAGGCATTCCAACAGGGAACATTAAACTACTGCTGACGAGGAAATCAGATCTGCGTTCCTGCGCATGGCAGAATTACTCTCCTATCTAGCAGAGATTTCCATCTCCCACCACCAGCAGCCAGGGGAAACAGGATTGAGCGGTGACCTTTGCCTAGAGGATACAGCCCCAGACAGATGAAAAAACTAAGCAGGTTACCACTATCTAATCCGACCATCTGGTTAAGACACAGTAAACAAGGAAAATTCAGTTTCTTACAACATATTACGAGTGATATGAGCCCTGCAAAAATCAGCTTCCTTGTTTCCACAAAGGCAAACAGCGGGGAACTACACACGGCACCGGGATTCAAAAGCCTAATCGTTCCCTACAGCCCCCCCCGCCCCCAAAGGAATAAAAAGCACCAAAAACCTCAAGCCAAGTTACCTGACAAATTTCCTCCATTCTTCTACAAAGAACTGCGAAACAATATACAGCTCATCTGTCTCCTGGAGGTGAAAAGAAGGAGGGGGGGGGGGGGGGGCGGGGGGAGAGAAAAAGATCTTTTTTAATTAATATAACAATAGGGAAGCGATGACTGTTCGGCTTTTTCTGCAACACTTATTCTCTTCAAGACCTCGGTGTTTTTACCATGACAACTCCATCCAAGCATGCTGGGAAAGCCAAGTAAAATAATCTGGGAGCAAGCACTAAGCACTTGCATCACTAATCTCGTGTTTATTACAAAGTTAATTTAGCTTTTAGATGCAATTACCTTTAATTCACAGCAGGAAATGGTTATTTCCCCTGGAGCAGCTAAGACTCCCCAGCACCGTGTTCTCCCTCACTGGGTGCTCGGGGTCTAAAGCAGATGCATCTCTGCACCCCCATGGGTGTGGGGTGAGAGGACCCCAAGCTGCCTCATTGGCTTCACCCATTAAAATCCACAAATTTCTCCTTTTGGCAGCAGCTTGGATTCAAAACCACAGCCCTGCACCCTCACCAGACAGCGGTTTTAGGATAAATGCACTGTTTTCCTGCCCCAACTGATTTGCCATTCAATAAGTCTGCTCCTGGACAAGAAACCACCTCAATCCTAAGAGCTGGGTGACAAAATCATTTCTGCTGCTCACCAATCCTCACCACCCTAACGCAGATTTCAGGGCTCACTCCATCTTTCTGCAGCAAAATTCTGCACACCTGAGGAATATATGTATGGTAAAAAAACCATCTCCCTCCACCTCCTCTACATGAAACCGCTCCGCTTATTTTCTCCCCCAAACCTCAACTGTTTTGGATCAGGAAAACTCACAAAGCTGGAAGGAGAGATCCTCAGCTCCGTTTTGTCATGCTCCCTTGGGAAATTCAAAGAGAGTGGAGGACATAGCCTCGCTTCCTGGAGAGACCCTCGTATTTTGAGCTGACGCATGGTGATGGGCTCTGGCTTTCCATCACCTGCTCCAGCTACAAAAGCAGACTCAGCCAGATACTACCTTTAAGCACAACTGGTGTTAAACCCCTTTTGGGGCTCCCCAATTCCAAGACAGGATCTGCATTGACCTGAGTATTTATTCAGGGCTGGAGAAGGCACCCGAGAGCGGCAGGCTGCCCTCACACACCAGAGCGACCGAGGCAGATACCTGCCAAAGCAGCTTGGCAGGATCTAAGAGTCAATCATTAATCAGCACCGCGAGACATCCAGGAGCGAAGGCGCGGAGCCAGCAGCTTGTGCCATTTCTTTTCAGCTGCCTCAAAGCCCCAAGAAAGTCCTGGAGAGCTGCACGCTTGTACCGGGGAGAAACTGGTACAAGAGGTCTTGCACAACCATCATTCCTATTTGCGGGGTTTCAGCATTTAGGGAAGCTCCCCCCAAGTTCTTGGGATGCAGGAGGATGCCAGAGCACACACAAATTATGTCTGACCAGCAGCAAAAGCCTGGCCTGCATGGGAAAGCAGATGGAGGGCAGTGGAAAGCCGCCTCCACCAGCACGGCTGCACCATTTCGATCCTTCTAGGGGCGGGTGTAAACCACAGCAGCAATATTGTCGCTGCTTATCTAGCTGACTGTGGGGCAGCCACAGCTATGTTGGCACACGAGCCATTCTCGTGTATCTTTAGCAGGGCTTTGCGCCAGCACAGCTAATCAGGGGAAATCACACCTCGGCACAACACACATGTAAGCTCTGCTGGCGCAGGCTTCCCAGCTCAGGCACAGCCTCGCTCCGACCGAGTGGACGATTATCAGGCAAACATCTCTCTCGCAGGTGAAATAAAATTTCTTAGTGGAGGGATAAGAGCTAATAAAAACCTCGCCCCAAGCCCCGCTACGTTCCCCTCCTCGCACTCCTTCCCGTACCTGAGGCCAGCTGCCCAGGCAAGGTCTGCATTTATCATGAAACAGGTTCTGGAGAGAAGTCTTCTGCTCGCTGGCCATCATCTTATGTAGAGCTTCGTTTTCCTCCCCTTCACGTTCCAAAATCTGCAGGAAACAGTTAATCATAGACCACAGCTTCAGTTCCTAGCTGCTGTTTAAAGGTGACATTATTTTCCTCCGCTGCACTGGACTGTATTAAAAAGAAACCCAGAAATATGACCACGAATTTACAGTCAACACAAGGGTAATGTTATCTAGCAAATACCTTGCACTGGGAACAGCACTCCTTGTTATTTGGGAATTCAGGGGCCTTTGGAAAATATTGCTTGAGTTTCTCCCAGGCTTCTTTCGAAACTACTCTCCGTTCGTTTTCGGATATGCACAGGTCACCTGCAGAGAGAGAGCCAAGAGAAAGGCTTTGCTCTTGATGTGCTGAGCTGATTTAAGAGATTACAGGGTATAAACGTGGGGGAAGACATTCATGCGCTAATCAGCCAACACCGTGTCAGCAAAAAAAGAGCACAACCCATACACAAAGTCACCTTCAACTTCTTTATCATTTCCCTGTTTAGACAGGGAAAAAAAAATAGTACGATTTTAATTCATAAAAAAGTCCTTTAGATTTCAAAGCTCATGAACCCAAGCAGCTGATCAAATACAAGGAGAGGTCAAGAGATGCTTGGAAAAGCAAGGACAAGCCAAAGAGGGCACGGGGCTATAGTCTTCTGATCTTGGCTCTCCACAGCTCCATTTTTACGGTGACTCCATTTACCAAGCTGCAGGCTAACCCCATGCCCCGTGAAACAGGAGCCAGGTGCTTTCCGCGCACCCTTGGAAAACAAAACTACCAGTGTATACTCTCAGACAGCTTCACATGCCCTATGCAAGCACCTCAAAATCTGGAAAGGACAGATTTTGCACCCTAGCTCTGCTCTAGGGAATAGCTGGGGTGTGAAGACACATAGCAAGGTTTACCAGCTATCCCCCAGGTGACTTCCCTGCTGTATTTTTTATCCCGATGCTCAAGCAGCTCAAAAACCACCCAAGAAGGGTTTAGCACGAGGCACTAGTGCTTGCCATTTTAGCGACAGAAGCAGCAGAAAGGTCACGCTCATGCATTTGGACACCATTGTGTATGCATGACGATACGTGCTCCGGCGGACAAACAAAGCTTGGAAAAACTGGAGAAGGCGAGGGCTCGGGGATCCAACCAGCCACCCGCCTGCAGGCTTGATGATCGCCAAGGGGAAAACAAAACCGCCTCTCCCTACGAGACAGCAGCTGGGAAGTCAAGGCATGGCTCTGCTACACGCAGCCGCAACAAGAAATAAAGAGGAAGAGTCGTTGCAACACCAAGATGCAAACTGGATTTGGATGCGGCATGGGAATATTCGTGCCTCAACGTGGATTTCACCAGCAAGAGGGAAGCAAAACAGCAACTGCAAAGTCATGGTGCTGAGCGGTGTCCAGCAAAGGGCACGATACCTAGTTATCTGCTTTTCTCTAGACTGAAGAGCTACAGAAGGAAGACAAGGAGAAAAGGCTCCCTCCTCCTCCTCCCTGCCCTCCGGTAGCTCTTTAACATGATAAGCAGCTCCTCAGTCCCATGGACCCGTTGGCTTTTCTCGCTCCAGCTAAGTCTGGATTTCTGCCAGCCCCGAAGGGAAAAAATAGCAACGCTCCCCTCCTGCTTTTCCTCCAATAAACAAAGGTTGGGCTGGACTGCTTCGATGCGGCACTTGGCCACATGCTCTTCATCAAACACAAGCAAGCGGCCTCGCTTTACCGTATGAGGAGGCAGGACCAGGCTGCTTTCCAGAGCCAGCGAGGATGGGAAAAGAAACCAACCTTGTACAAATAAGGGCCCTGACACTGCATGATTAATGAAAACAGATTAATATGCTGTTGAGCGAAAGAGGTGGAAAAAAAATCAGATCTGGGTGTGCGGGGCACAAGTGCTTTGCCATCTGGAAGAAGCCGATCCCAACTGCTGCTGACCCTGCTTCCCCCTCCCACCATCCAGGGACATGTTTTAGGCACGGACATCAAAGAAGTCTTAACTCGGTATCTGGAAAAAATTATTCGCTGGGGTCAGGCAGCTACTGGAGAGCGAGAAATTGCAGCAAAGATGCAAAGGGAACGCCCGGATGGCATTTCTGGAGGGCGGCCAGACCTCACAGATAAAGCGCTGCCTTTGCCAGAGCCTACCACGAAGGCAGGAACTTCTTCCACGGCGAAATTAAGGCTGTAGGAGCGAGACTACAGATTTCCTGACACACTCCAGAGGGAAATTTTAAAGGTGAAAAGGTTGTTTTCCAAGAGTAATGGGAGGTTAGCTCAAGACGATGAAATCTGACCTGCCAGCGGCCTCCATATTTAATATTATTTAGTCTGATATGACCCAAAGTCACAGATCAACTCGCGATTTACCAATGTAATACTTTCAAAGGCCTATTGGCCTATTTTTATCACGTCTGGCTACATTAAATGTTTCATCACCACGCTGCATGCTTTTATTTAACAGCTGCAGCCTCGCGGCAAGGGGAAATATGGCCTTAAAGGCTCTGAAAAAAAAAAGCTAATGCCGTGACAAAGTGCTTAAACACTCTGCTTTAAAACGAGGCTTTACCAAGCCATTGCTCTACGTCCTTGATTAGCCTTGATGACAGGAGGTGTGTTGCTAATTTATGGCACGTTTCTTGGAACAAGATCGAGCATCCCCCGGCAGGGAAATTGATGCCTACAAACATCAGGAGCTTACCAGAACAGTGTTAGGTCTGGGAGCAACATACAAGCCAAAAAAAAAAAACAAACCAGTGAGATTTAAACAGGGTAACCAAGGCTGTAGCTAATGAGCCATCACTTAGCAAAACAACTAACACCGGGTCAAAACCTTATGTAAACAGACACCAAAGCCCAGCAAGTTGGTAAATCAATATCCTAAGCGGGCCCAGGTGCTGGCAAATAAGCCCAGGTTTCTACAGTTGTTAGGTAAGCGCTCCTGTTCTCACATAAACAGAGGGAATGAAGGGATTTACACTACCCATTTTGCTCCTAATACTTTCAGTGCTTCCAAGCGGCTGCAGATCCTGGGTGCTGCCCTCCGCTCCATCACCTCGCTTTGTTAGCGAGAGGCATTGCTGCTCGCTTCCGCAGCCCGGCATGTCCTGCAGCAGCCAAGCATCTCTGCACCCACACCCCCTTTTGTCACCTTACAAAACTTGGGCTGTAACGTGCTAGCGCTGGCGAATAAAAGCTTGAAGCTGGAGCGTCAAGAAGCACCAGGCAAATGAGAATTAAGCGCATTTCCTCAGTAATGACTTGCGCTGGCCTTGGATGGAGCAAAGGCTGCAAGGTTAATGTCTTGGGCAGTGGGCAACACAGACTTATTCAGCGCCATCCCCCGCAGAGACTTACCATGTGGGCAAACGATGTCTTCATTAAAATTTAACTCCTCTTCCTCCTCTCTCTTCTCTTCATTTGATTCATCTAATTAAAAAAATAAAATAAAATACAAGGAGATTGCACAGAGTTCCCCTCCCAAGGAAAGGAAAAATCTTTGTGGGAAAGGAGCAGGGTTGCCTTTCACATTGCAGCAAAACCCTTACCCCAAGGGCAATTTTGGAAGGAAATCTGTTATTCTCAAATGTCTTGGCTTCTGGGCAGGCGGGATTACAGCCTACAGGCCATGTAGGAGTGCTTTGAAGTGTGTGGAGCACAAGACCGTGCTTTGTGAGATTACAAAGGATGCATTTGTTAAGGCTAAAACACCACAGGGGTTCACTGCTCCCAAAGATCACGGAGTTTAACCTAAACACAAGCCTAGGTAAGAGCACAGGGAGCAGAACCTTCCTGGCAAAATATTAGTGCGCTCTTTGCCTCGAGGGTACTGATCTAAACCAGATGCTGCCTGACAAACTAAGGGGGAGCCTGCCAGGGGTTTGACAAGCCCCACGTTAACATATAAATTACAGTTAAGAACGGTAGCACCACAGACAGAAGCGCGCTGGCCGCTGAACTGGAGCATCATAAACACAATAACGTGTTAGTAAGAGTCATTAACAACCTGCCTAACGAGCACATTGGGCTTGTGAGGAATTCCAGTGTACTACTGGGAGTTGCAACCTGTGGTGGAACCGAAGCCACCACTGAGGAGCGACTTGGGAGCGGCACCTCAGCAGAGCTGTACCCTTCCCACAGCAAATGCTCCACCGGCTGTGGCAGCTCACAGATGCTATCAGGAGGGCTGTGGTATCTGGTGCTCTCTGAGCCTTTGCCAGGATCAATGCCATTAGCTGATCATCTCCCCTTTCATTCAAGCAAGCTGCTTTGCCCTCAGTTCCCAGCTCAACAAAATATCCAGTTTCCAAAGGTTTCAATAGCAGAAGGCAAATAAAAAAACCCCATCTATTCTCACAGACTCACGATACAGGCACAGAAGAGTTTAATTCATTATTTTTTTTTGTCCTAGGCTGTGTTTTGCCAGAGCTACTTTACCAGCTGTGCTATTACATCCACAGACCTTCGCAATAAACATCTTCATCCCTTCCCCAAGGTAATTTTCATGTTTTCTTCCTCCCCTATGCTCTCTCATTCAGATAAAAGTGGATGAAAAGATCATGTGTCTAGGGCGGTAATTTTACAGAGCTTTGTAAAACTACTTATTACCTCATCTTCCTCTCGGGTAGGAAGATCACCCAGCAGTTTTGAAGCTTATCAAATAAAAAGCTCCTTCGTTTAGGAGTTTAAGGATTTATTATCCTCCCCTCCCTAATCACGCAAGGGAAGCAAAACAGCTACGGGAACATCTTTTGTTCAGAGGTATCAGTCAGAGCTGGGGGGGGTGTCTCTACAGCAGCAGAACTACCTTTGTTTTGTGCATTCCCATTCATTTTTCCGTTACTGTGCTCTGCGTCTTCGTCTTGCTCATTTAATTGCTCCAGAGCCAACTGACGCCAGCTCCGCAAGGACGCCTTTCCAACCCAAAACCCGTCGTTCCTGCAGGGGGGAGAACAGCGTTGGCAACGCAAATCACAACTCCATTCTCCTTTGGAGCCCAGACAGTAAAATCTTTAAGAAAAAGCGATTTAAGCACTTCTGACAACGTTTGGAAGCGTCAGGACTTACATACCCCTTGACTGTTATCTTCAGCAAGTTTGTAACGGTTTTGTAGTCTTCATTTAACTGGTTTTTCAGTCGCAGGATTCGACACCTTTCTACCACGCAGTCCTTGCAAAGTGCTTTGACTGGGGTAGTGGGGGAAGAAGAAGAAACACAATTTATTGCACACATGGCTGAGCTTCTCGCTGGTTTGAACGCGCTCAGACAGGTATGTACCAACTATCCTGCCTCCCGACCGGAGATTTTACATGTAAATGAGGAGATCCCTGGTGTTACTGCCAGATCAGGCCGTGTTTGAAGCTTAAATAAGTGTAAAACACTTCAGATGAGGTGCAATGCGTTTCGCTAGGTCACAGCTCTCCGCTGCTGGTATCAACAGTTTGCAACTACAGCTGCGAGCCAGGTCACACCAACGCACAGACACCGGAGTCAAAAGGCAGGATGGTTTAGGCATATGCAAGAAAAAAAAAAAAAACAAACCACCCTGTTGTGGCACTTTGCAAGCTAAACCCAGAAAAAAAAACACCCTCCTGCAAAGTTACACTGGACCAACAGGAGCAGAAACCCTACAGCTGGGCGTGCATTTTCACCTGGGAGCAAGAGGGTGGCACCCAGGGAAGCAAAATCAGGAGAACACAGCACATCCGATCCATCCCTCCCAGCCGTACTCAATGAAAATACCTGCAGGCGATCTTCCAGTTGACTAATAAACATTGGCCTGTTTTGGTTGGTGGTTTTTTTTTTTTTTTTCCCCCCACAAAGGCTGCCTGCGTCACAGCAGTTTCTGCTGGTTGCGTTACTTCCCTATAAGGTCCTAGCAGGAGCTGAGCTAATTTGGTCTCAGTGGGAGTTATTGAGCTCCTTTATAAAAGAAACTAAGCCTGGGGCTTGATTAAGGGATGCCCAAAGACTGTAGGGACACTGGGCTGACCCCAAAAATCAAAATGCATGACCCATGTGTGCAACACAAGCATGGAAGCTAACAGGTACGTGCTTCCCTCGGATGAGGTAGCGCGGGACAGGCTAGAGGTGAGAGACAGCGAATGATTTTTCCTGGCCCGCACACATCTGCACTGCTCCGGAGTGCGGGCTGCTGGCAAGAGGCAGCACAGATCCACATGCTCCACGAAACACTGCCTACGCAGGAGCTGTAGGTGCTGCAGGCATGGAAAAATCATTTTCAAGAGGGTTGCACATGCAAGTTTTGTTATTTTCCAGAATCAACTTCATAAAACCATCCAGGTATTACGTTTTCTAACCTAGACGCTCCATTGCTTTCTCAGAAATTCCACCACGCTTCCTAGTCAGAGCAGAACTCCGGTCTGAAGGAGACCCTGTGATCAGACTAACTGTATTTGTTGGAATGCTAATGTAATTAAGTGATATTAAAAAAAAATTACCTGGAACTAACAGCACAGCACAAAAGCCATGCGCAGAAAGAAAGTTATGATGATAAAGGATGGCTCAAAATGGGGCTGGGACCAGAACAAGGCTCTAAAACACGTTCAGCACATGAGAACGTGACTTGGGGAAGGCATTTTCTAGCCCGACGCCTTACCATTCAGCCGAGGCCCTCCTCCATATTGCCTGTAGAAGAAGTCAGCCACATACTCAGATATCCTCTTCATAATGGATATTTTGTCGGGATGGAGTTTGCCGTGTGAGCAGAGGCAGGCTGTGTTATCTATAGGTTTTGGAGGGGTAGACTCATCCAGCCATTTCTGCAGCCATTCGAGAGAGATGAAATCGTACGGGGAACCTGGGAGGGGGAAAAAAAACAAAAACGAAGAGAAACAAGCCCATACGCGTCAGCTAATCCACAGCACAGCAGATGGTATTTTATAATTACTCCCGATGTTCAACGGTACTTTTAAAAATTAACAGGCTATCGCTGTTCGTTAAACCTCTGCGGTACAAGTTTTCAAGCACCCGAGACAGCTTCCCTCGTCCCATTCTCATCTCCATATCGCAGAGTTAGAAGACAGGAGCTCCGTGAAATTAAGACACGCAAGAACAAGCAGTCATTTTGAATCCAAACAATCAATAGGAAATGGCAGAGTGCTCTGAGTCGGGAAGGGAGTGCTTTCTGACTGCTAAACCTTTAGGGACTTATTGGAGAGTAGTCGAGGAAAGGGGAAGGTTTTCCTATCATCCACCGAGGGACAGGTATAATACTTAAATTATGATTATACATATATGGTGTATATACGATGCTCTTCTATATCAGAGCGAGCTCATTGGGGGTAAACTGAAAATTAAAAGGCAAGAACAGAAAAGAGACGAGGTCAATGTTCGCCCCGTCCCTTCAGTGCCCAAAGTTTCAGTGTTGTTCTGGGCTGCTCTGAGAGAGAACACTCGCACATTTTAAAGATTTTTTTTTTTTTTTTTTTTTTGAGATTTACAGTGCAAACAGAAAGCTGCTCAAATTTTTTAGCATGATTTTTTTTGAAACCAAGCAGCAGGCTCGCCCTTGTTTGCTAAAGGAGAAACACCTCGTGCAAAGACAAGGTTCAGGAGTGGGTCAGCATCTGTACGAGCAGTGGAACAGCTTTGTGTGAAACCCCTGGATCTTGATACTGAGACCCAGTATTGATGCTTAAACAAGATGAGTGGGGAATTAGGAGGAAATTAAACCCATGCTGCACTGACACAAGGAGGGCAGCTCTGAAACGGAGGGGAAACGTAGCCATTAGTTACATTTATCAAACGAACGCAAAGCCTTAACCTTTCATACAAAGAAGCGACAGAGAAGCTACAGGAAAATACTTTGTCTTCCAGCTTGCACTGGATCTTTGTGAAACCTGGCTTCAAACCCTCTCTCTTCTGCAGGATAAATCAGCAGTATTTTTGTCTTATGCAACGCCGTCAGAGATACACAGCCATGACCTCCAGAGAATTGCAAGGCTGTCAGAAATGGTTTGCTAGTTTGGGATGAAAGCTGCCTCCCCAGAAAGTACGTTTTTCTGGGGCAAGCTACACAAAGCTGGCAGCAAACGTGTCTGCACAGCTGCAGAGAGTCCCAAGCTCCCGCAGGATCGGACCCCACGTAGCTCCGGGGTACGGGCTGCCTCCAGCTGCGCTAGGAAGCTGCTTGTGCTCAGGACATGCCCAGCAGCAAAGAGTGGGCACCACTCAGGGCACTGCTTCAGGCCCTGTCATCTTCAAATTGGGGCAAAGGAGCTTTACCTGCACTTGTAAAAAACATCTTTTCAAGATATATTCCTCTTGTCATGTTAGAAATGCCAAGAGCAAACTGTTCCATTTCAACTAAGGGGGAGAGAAAACACACCGGAGTTGTGCTCGCTGCTCCTTTTTAACAGTGACTCACAGCAGATTCATACCTCCACCACAAGGCTGATTTACCGGTGACATTTTAACACCACTCAGGCTTGCGGCGACTGTTCAGGAGCTAAGCGCCCGTTGTCTGCAAACCTGGGTTTGTAAATTGAAGAGGCAGACGTTTATGGGAGCCAAGGACCCTGCTGTTTGTCTGCTCGAGTCTCACTGCTGGTTCTGAGGGTTGAGCAATGAATATTAAAAGCTAGAAGTCAAGTGGTCTAACAGGCTACACAATTATATGCATTTTAAAGTCTTTAATTACAAATGTCCTGAAGTTTTCAGGAGTTGCACATAGTGGAGAGAAATTCCCCACGCTGGATGGACAGAGCGAGTGCCCCTCCACTTGTTTTGAGGGAGAGGGGAGAGAAAAACAAGAGAGGCGCTAAGGTGACACAACACAAGGAATAGTAGGAAACGATTAACCCCAGTCACTCATCGGACAGACTACGAAGCTTAGGCACAGGGCTTCGAAGCACTGGCAGGGATGAATCAAATAATTCCTGCTGGAGGCCAGGCATTCTCGTACCCTGTTACCTGCTGATTAATTTGGATCAACAGCTCCCAAACTTGACGAGAGTTGGCAATTTGAGACTGGCCACTTATTCTGCCTCGATGCTACTAAATGCTAACGAGACGAGCTGCTCACCGGGCAGAAGAAAACAGTCACGATGCATGGAAGCACACAGGGGAAGGAGCAAGAGGGAATTAGTGACACCAGAGGCCATTACAATGAGCAAAAAAAAAAAAAGGGAGAAAAACAGGTTAAGGCAGAAAAACAAGAGAGGGAAAGCAAATCGTAAGCATGCACACAGCAACAACAGACAGCGATTGCTCTCCCTTTCTGAGTGGGCTGCAGCTAATGCCTTCTAGCAAAGCGTTCAGGCCACAGAAGCGAGTTGTGGGTTAGTTACTAAACATTACTAATCTTAACAACAGTCTACGACAAAGTACTACCACAATATCTTACAGACCAGCTTCAGCGGGTAACTTTTTGTAGAGCTCCTTCACCTCTTCGTGTTTGATTTTGCCTCTGGCCACGCTCTGTTTGCGCATCTCGGCCATTTCGTTGCACCACTCCTCAAACTTGCAGTTATCACGCTCTACCAGCTCCTGCAGAAAAGCTGTTGGGAAAGATGAAAAAGCAGTCATTTCAAGGAAAAATGCCAATTATGTTAATTAGCCCTGTGATCGGTTATCTGGGGATAACAAGGAAGCCTAAAAATTCCCCCATGCAGCTACCGACATAGGAGGTCTTTCCAAAAGCCAAGCGCACGGACGTTGCTCTCTCCAATATTTATGGTTGCAGATGATTAAATACAACTGCCCCGTGTGCTGCAATGGCACCCAAGAAAATAATTTACTCAGGTTTGGTTGCTGCGTTAAGAGAAATCCTTTGTTTGCTAACAAGCCTATGCCGAGTGCTGGCAGTCGCGCGAAGTGCAACGGGGTTTGGTGACTGGCTGCAGAGCTGGAGCATGGCAGGACGCTTTGCTGCCTGCTTCGATCCCTCCCTTGCTATTCCTCTCGCTCCAGCCATTTCTCTGCCTCCCGACGTCGTTCCCAGAGCAGAAGCAAGAGCATCTCACCCTACCAACACTACCTGAAGCCTGTCCCAACGTGCAGCCCCATGGGTACGCGCGATCTCAGCGAGAGGGGTCGAGCATGTTGCAAACCCAAGGACAAAAATCCCTCAGGAGATGGGAGATAAGCCGGGGCAGATCCTGGTGTCCACAGAAAGGTGAGGGAAACAGGAATTTTTGCTGTTGCAAATGGAAAAACCCCAAAAATCCAAAACCTCAGCAGGGAAAAAAAAAAAAAAATATGATAAAACACTTCCCTCGCAGGGCTGGTGTAAGGGAGGGGGAAAGCACTGCTTATCTGAAGCCTTTTCCTATTTAGCAGTATTTTGAAGAGCTAAAATATTTCCTGAAATGTTAACACTTGTGTGGCCAGAGCACGCAGTATCCACCTTGGGAGAATACACAGTATTAAAAAACAACCAGCTTGACCCCCCTGAGGTCAGAGCCAAGTTACAGCTCTCCACTGTCCCGGAAAAAGCCTCTTTTAACAGCATCAAAGCAAAATGCCTCAAATTTACAGCTGCATGAAACCTTCCCGCAACCGCACAGTTCGACGGCTGCCCTTCGCTCCCTGTTCCCTGGCAAGCTTCCACGTGAAACAAAGGCAACCGCGGGGCTGTGCAGGAATTTGGAGCTGGGTGGAGAGGCTTTTGCCGAGTTATTGTTTTGGGCAGAGGGGTAGGAGGAAAGGGAGCGCAAGAGAGCTCAGGAAACAGACTGAAAATGCAGTTCTGAGGCAGGAATTAGCACTAATTCCCAAAGCTGTGTGGTTCAGAGGGTGGGTTTTAGTGGAGGGGGGCTGGAAAAGGTTTGGTGCTGGTTTTAGGGGGGCAAAAAGCTGTAGGATTTACCCCCTCCGCATCCAGATGAACAAACAGCAGAGGTCCAAAGGGGACACGCCATCTCCACTGTCCCCGCTTTGCAGAAGAGGGAAGAAGGTGAAACACACCTCCATCTCCATCAGCACCAGGGGCCTAATTAATATTTCTGATCGAGCAGCATGCAAACGCGAAGCATCATTAAATCCACAGGCCAAACCTACAGGGATTTCTGCCACCCCCAGTAATTCTAAAGCAAGACACGAACCCGCTCGTACAAAACTCCTGCTAAGGGCTTGCATCCTCTTATTTTCAGGCCGTTTATTCTAGATACGGCAAAGATCAAGCACTTGCAGAAGAAACCTGACATCTGTCAGGATTATTCATCTCCAGCATAGCGTGTGCGCTGCCAGCGACATTTAACCACGTTCCTCCTTCGCCTTCAGGAACCTGAGCGGTTCCTGTGGGATCCTGGCTGCAAATCCCAACGCTCCCGCCGCCGCACATGGCTCCCAGTGGGACGATCGACTCCCAACCCCTTCCCATCTCATCTCGCTGGTTAAGATAGCGAGGTCTGAGTGGGCACAGGGGTGGGATCATCAGGCTTAATGTTATTTAAGTGCTAGGAAAGCCCAGGAGTTTCACTGGTCATGACACAGAGTTGCCATATGGCACCTTTGGGGGCTTGGGGAGAACGGTCACAAAAGGGGCTTCAAGCAAAACCTCCGACTCCTGGCCTGCCTGGAGCATCACGAGATGGAGAGGCCGGAAGAGTCAGAGCTCACTTACCTGGTACTTCAACTGCTAGAGATTTCTCCCGCGTTTGCAGCCTGTATACCAGCATGTAAGCATTGCGTGAGCAGTGAGTACCTTTCCCGCACTTGGGTTTACGAGTCTGGGATTTTGAAGGTTCCGCTGCGGTACAGAAGGCAAAACATAATAAACACACAAGCCCGCTTACCGATTCTCCATTAACGGGACGAGTTTGCCACCTAGCCGGCTTCCCTCTCCCCATGCATTCTGCCAGGCCTCTTTTTGCCAAACGCTGGGCTTGGCGTAAGCCAAAGTTGTATCCCAAAGCCAGACCCAAATCCCTCCAGCACTTCTGGAAGCAGGGTAATTCAAAGGGACTCAAATTAGGAGCCTGCTCTGAACCACCCTCTACAAGAGCCTTTCTTCTCTCCCCAATTAAACCTCACTGAGCCAAAAGTGGCTCTTGCAAAAACATTCTTTCTCCCCCTCTTGTTCTGGTGCCCTGACACCAAAGAGCAGAGTCAGATCCTCAAGGAAGAAAATCTTATTCACAGGTGGTTGCATACGAGAAAACAGGCGCCCTTCTGTTGGGCAACAAAGCTTTTAGGGAGGGAACAGCCCCCAGAGCAGCTGGTGGTGTGATATAAACTCGTGCTGCAGGAGTTGTCATTTCCAGACAGACCGCCAGGCGAGGAAAATCCCACTTATCTACAGCTGCAGCTTCAAAAATCAGCTGTTTTTTTAATTTAAAAAAAAAAATAAAGGAAGAACCCTCCATAGGTCAGACTCTAAAGTGAACATTGACATATTGTCTGTCTCTCCCAAATTCTGGAAAGAATCACGTGCCTCTCCCACCACACCATCCAGGGGACTTCCTAGACGCTCTTTATTTGCATTTTCTCCAAATATTTTCTAAATTGTTCCCCATCTGTGTGGCCAGGCTGCAGGACTCTCCCCACAGCAGACCTCTGCGGTACGTTACCGACCTTCTCCTGCCATTGCGTGCATTGGTAACAAAGAAGAGGCTCGGTTTTGCTCGGAGTAGGCAAATAACATCAGCACTTGATAAGAATATCAAAGCTCCCAGCCCACAGAGGCTTCTGAACACGCTTTACTTATATTCTCCAAGCAGCCTTGTGTTTCAGCAAGAATACTGACTGGCGGTTAAGCATAACGCTTTGCAAGATCGAGGCCACAGCGGTTTATTTGCATCTTAATTTTGCTACGCTGGGTAACTCAGGAGGTTAAAAGGAAAGGCTGAGAAGCTCTTTTTTCCTTTTGGGGCTTATTTTTCTATCTTACACCACTAGATGTCTAACCAGCTTCACAATTTGGTTGGAAGCAAGTGGTAGTCAAACATTAATAGGATGACAAAGCTGCTCCGGCAGCAGCCAGCGTTTATGTACGTCGGGATGAAATGCGACGTACAATTACTGGCAAGAGAGGTGAAAATAAAGCGGCGTCACGCAGATGCAGGCACAGAAGGAAACGGGAGAGGGAGGCCGATGCCCCACGCCTGCTCGAGGGCGTGCTCAGGCTGACGTGGCTTTACAACAAACCAAGGGAGCAAGTACATCCGAGGGTGCCCTTTCATTAAGCTGTTGTTTTAAAGAAAGGCAACATTTCATGAAGTCCAGTTGCAGCAAGGCACAAGTGTCCTGGTGGGCCAGGGTTTCTGGGAAGGGATTGTCTGCATTTTAACTGAAATTTCTGGCGTTAACGTTCCCCTTTCCTGATACTGCAAAGCATCCAGCACTAAGGAACGCTGAGCAACAGCAAATCCGAGCACTCAAAATGCCAATTTAACGCCGAACCACTCCTATAGAACAACCGCAGACCGAGAAACCCACAGGTTGAAGCTCAGCCCAAGCTCTCCCAAGAAATCACGACCCCGTCCTGCCCGGGGAGCACAGTTATCTGGGGCAGCACCAGGACACTGGCACAAGATAAGCTGTCAACGGTAGAACAGAAGAGCGCAAAGGAGAAGTGAGCAGTGCAAAGTAAAAAGGCAGTTTTGGCTGCCAAGCCGTTCTTTGGATCAAGTTGGTTTTTTTGGTTTTTTTTGGTTTTTTTTGGTTTTTTTTTTTTTTAAACGGAGACTCTTTAGTGCCTCCAAGTAAAACAGCTCAGTGGAAGTAAAAACATAACGTGTTAAGGAAACTGAAAGCAATCTCATTATCTGTTCCTAAGCCTCTTCTTGCACACCAGCCAAGGAAGTGGCAACTTGGCTGTTTCATCCCGATAGGCAACCGCTGCCCGAGTTATCAGCATCTTATCTGCCACGCAGCCGGCAAGAGAATTACTAGAGTAGAGGAACTGATCACAAGATGCGCGTAAACACTCACATGGGGCTGAAACGAAGAAAATCTGGCTGCAATTAACAGAACTGCCGTTTCGCATGTTACTCCTAAGACGTGACAGCACACGTAGGAGCATTTTTGTTTTAAGAGTATCAGGGCTTCCACATATTCAGCCTCCATGTTTTTCATGAAAAGAGTTATTTTAAAAGGGCACTCACAACTTAAAGGTTTTACCTAGATCTTCCTCAATCCCCAACTGCAGTTTCTTCCCCTCCATCTTTTCTATGTCTTCGTCGTTAAATTTGTACCACTCGCCCGTCTGCGGATCCTTCACGTGGGCGATGTAGTGCCCGGAGTATGCGCTCACGCCGCGGTGTATGAGGACGGCACTAAGTTCGTAGACGTAGACGTTGTCTGGAAGGACAGCAGCGGTTATGCAGCACTCTGGATGGAACAGCACAGATCTTTGCCTTCCTAGGGCTTAATATTTTCTCAAAAGGCAGCAGACAAAGACCGCGCTTGAACTTGCATCTCTCCAAGACTTTGGCAAGTAGGTTGTGGCTTCTACAACCCACTTAGCAAGGCAGATGTTTGAAACATGGGCCTCAAACAACACTTGACATAATTTTCCATCCAAAAGGGGATTCAGAGGAGATCTCCCCTCGTCTGCCAAGGGGCGGTGGGTAAAGTTAACAAAACATGGCGTGCAAAACTCACTTTTTTGTTCCATAAAAGGCTCCATGTCAAGCAGCTCAGAGAAGCCGATGTAGGTGTTGAGCTTTTTCTTATGGCCAGTTTGCCTGTGTGGAGGCAAAGCTTCATTTCAGGGGAACAGCAATAACGGTTCATACCTCAAAATAACTCCCCTTGAAACCCAGCGAGCATCCCCAGTGCAGCTCACGCACGCGCTCCATCCTCAACCCCTCAGATCAGCGCAGATAACTTTCCAAAGAGCTTCCACACAACCCAGGGCGCTCCCACCTTGACGGAAGCCTTACCTGTCAAACACGAAACGCATCAGCTGCAGGTTAAGCGTGCAGGGAAGACTTAGCAGCCTGATCTTCCTCGTGGCGTTCTGCTTACTCTGACAAGTTTCACAAAAATAACGATTGTCCCCTTCTAATTTTTCTTCCTGAGTAGGAAGGAAGGCAGAAAGAAAGGTCTTGAGAACAGGTTACCACTGAGAAGTCAACCAGTCCAAGCTACTAAACAGCAGGAGACTGAAAAGCACAGCAGTTATTTGAACCATTTAAGCCTCTACCCAGCTGCTTTCCAAAATAATCTCTTGGTTAAAAACCCATGCTAATAAATGCGCTCTACGGCACAGCCACAGTAGGCTGCTCTCACTTTAAGGAAAACTTTAGGCCGAATCCAGCCCTGTTCTCAAGTCACTTACAAGACTGTCAGGTTTGCTCTCCACTTGACTGAATCAGTTTATGAGGGCTATGGAAAAAGAAAATCATTAAAAGCGCCCTTTTATGAGCTCACACGGACCAGGTTAATGTAAAGCCACATTTTAGCCAGGCAACTACGATTCTCTTGCATTCAGCCACACAAACATCGCCGTGTAAGAGCCATTGTCTACGCCTAAGGAGATCCAACGGCAGGATTAGGCCAGAGGAGAACTCCAGCCGCCCTAAAACAAGGTCATCGGGTTGTTTCATTTGAAGGAGGGGTAGACAAACTTGAAGTTCACCGTTTTGGGATTTTAATGCGCATACACAAACCAGTCTTTTTTCATAGCAGACCTTCCCACAAAGCAGAGCAACTGGTTTGCCAAGAGCATCAGCGAAGCCACTGCCCAACAGCCAGATAGCTCAGGAACAGAGTCACATTTCAGTTTAGTCCTGTCCTAAGTATTTTTAGTTGAATCCACACCTCGAACCTTTAACAGGCCGGATCTTAACTTAAGATCTAGGCAAATTTTCAAGTCGAATTAAGAGCACTTGCAGCTGTTCTGGCAGCTATTCCTGGCCCTCCCTAGTATTTTTGAGAGTGCATTTTAGAGCGGGGACCAGCTCCTATTGCTACGCAGATAAGCACTGATATAGAAAACACAAAAAGCAGCCATTCTCCCGGTGCTGCCCATGACAAAGCACACAGGGACTTTTTGTCAGACTTTGGGGTCTTCTTCCCAACTTTGCTGGGGAAGTATTTTAACTAAACGTGCGACTTTCAAGCACTTTTTAAAGCCGTAACACACGCATGTGCTACGGTCCCGGAGCCACTCCTTGCTTGCATGACTCAATCCTCATTTTCTGGGTCTGCAGAAAAAAATCCAAACATTTCCTTCTGGATGCGTCTCACTGAGACAGCTCAGTTGCTTCGCTCCGATACTGACCTCAAAGGCTGTTAATTGGAGGGAGGAATTAAAACGCCTCGCTAAGAATAGCAGGACTCAAAAACCAGCGAGCTCGTACCTTAAGAAATTCCGTTATGCAGTCCGTCAGCTGCTTGTGCCCTTGGATGTTTAGCTCCAGCTCATAAAATTTAGACACAAGTTTGGACTCCCTGCCACACTGGTTGCAGCTAGGATTAAAAATTAAAAAAAAAAAAAAAAAAAAAAAAAAAAAGACAAAAACACATGAGAACAGTTCACCAGCTCCTGTGTCTGAACTCCCCAGCCACAGGTAAATTGCTCCTTGAGCTATAAAACCAGGAGAAAAAGTTGTTTAAGTCAGAATTGATGTGGTGGTTCACACCTCTACACCACGAACACTCTGCAAAAAGGTGATAACGGGATAACAGCATCTACCAGGAAAACCAGGAGCACCTGCTTACAACTCGCATAGACCATTTTCTGTCATGGGGGAAGAAAGGATCAAGAGCAGCCCTGCCAAGAGGGACTTGGGCGTGCTGGTGGGTGAAAAGCTGGACATGAGCCTGCAATGTGCGCTGGCGGCCCAGAAGGCCAACCGTACCCTGGGCTGCATCAGGAGAAGCGTGGCCAGCAGGTCAAGGGAGGTGATTCTGCCCCTCTACTCTGCTCTGGTGAGACCTCACCTGGAGCCCTGCGTCCAGCTCGGAGCCCTCAGCACAAGAAGGACATGGAACTGTTGGAGGGGTCCAGAGGAGGGCTACTAAAATGATCCGAGGGCTGGAGCACCTCTCTTATGAGGACAGGCTGAGAGAGTTGGGGTTGTTCAGCCTGGAGAAGAGAAGGCTGAGGGGAGACCTGATTACGGCCTTTCAGTACCTAAAGGGGGCCTATAGGAAAGATGGGGAAAATCTTTTTAGTAGGGCCAGCTGTGACAGGACAAGGGGTAATGGCTTTAAACTAAAACAGGGTAGATTTAGACTGGATATAAGGAGGAAATTCTTTACAATGAGGGTGGTGAAACACTGGCAGGGGTTGCCCAGAGAGGTGGTGGAGGCCCCATCCCTGGGAACATTCAAGGCCATGTTGGATGGGGTTCTGAGCAACCTGATCTGGTTAGCTGTGTCCCTGCTCACTGCAGGGGGGTTGGACTAGATGACCTCTAGGGGTCCCTTCCAACCCAAAACATTCTATGATTCTATGATTTTTGACGTGAAATCCACAGCTTGGGGAATGCAAGAATTAAAATATGACACCCAAGTACTCTATTTTCTGGCTGCAAGGCTTGATTGACTCGCTTGCAGGCTTAATTGGTAAATTTTCATTAAGGGATTAAAAGCAGCTGGAAAACTGCAGCAGCAGCATGCGCACAGAATCAGGAAACCTAAAAGCTAAAAACCTCTTACAAAATGTTTTGGCAGAAGCTTACCTGCCTTGCTCCAGATCTTCCCCCCCTCAACTTCTTCTAAAACGTTTAAATATTTAGAGAAAGGTTCTTCCTGAGGACCAAATACTTACACTGTGACATAGGCGTACTCTCCACAGAACTGCTTTTGCACTATGTTTCGAACATCTGGGTTTTTTTGTTTGGACAAAGTATCTTCCAGCAGTGACATGAACAGCTTAGAAAACTCCTGGGCATCCTAGAAGAGAAAGCCAAGTCCATTAATAACATGCCACAGCACAAAGCCCAATCACAACCTTGTCGCTAATTTACTGCAGATTACCCAGAGCCCTACACACAGGCTGCACAGAGGCTCCAGCGTGCACTGAATAGAAAAAAAGACCAGTTGGAAGAACTAAAGAAAAAGAAGAATTCTCCTAAAAGGAGCGGGAGGCCCCCAGCGTGAGACCACGGCATGAGTTAACCTGGCTCCCAGCCAGCTGCGCCGGGTGGTTTGACTTCTGCCCGGCTCCTCGCAGGGCTCTGGAAGAAAAAAAAAAAACCTCCTGCAGAGTTTTCTATCCCGTTAACGCTCGTTTTTCAGAGCTCAGCACACAATTCATGCCGTCCCTGCTTGTGTTATAGGTGAGAAGAAAAATAAAACCACCCCAAAAATGAGATGCTGCCCTGTGGATTCATCCCCTCCTGCAAGGCTTGTGAGCTTCCCCACGGTCATCTCAGGGCCTTCCTCACCCATCCTCGCTCTCCTCTTCTGAAAACAGAACAGGCTTTGGCCTCTCCCAGCTGTCCTCTATTATCACTGGTGGGTAGCAACCGCTTCCTTCACCTCCGGAGGAAATGCAATGCCGGCGCTCGGGCTCTTCCTCCAACAATATCCCTCTCACTCCTCAAAGTCTATTTTCAAGCCATGCCCTTCTCCCAAGCCCTCTCTGTCGACAGCCCCTGCAGGACTCACCTGCAGTGCTCACCCCTCTCCAACCCCGCTTTCCCTGCCCCACACGCTCGCGTTGGACCTCGGCTGGCTATCGGTGGCTCAACCAAACATCTCACCCTGCAAGGGCCCACTGAGCCACCCACTGCCAAATATTTCCCTGCCCTGGGAGGAGCAGCCTATAAAGCATCTGTGAAAGGACCCTGGGCTCCCTCCGATCAGGCGCTAACAACACTCCCTGGGCTCCTCCTGCTCTCCCACCGATGGGAAGAGCCCTGAGCCCAGCTTCTCCCTTTGTGTTTGTCCCAAAGAGCAGACCCCGCCTCAGAAATGCTAAAAATAACAAAAAAGGGCGGTTTCACACCATTTTAGAGAAGGTAATTACTCAAGGGGCGCACCCCAAACCTACCTGCTGCTGTCCAGTGTCCAAGCCCAGCGCTTTGACGAATCCAGAGGGGTCGATGTATCGCCTTTTGCTGTTCTGCAGCAAGGCGAACAAGTACTGGAGGTGTTCGCAAATGGTCTGAGGCTCATAGTCTACTTAAAAACAACAAGTCACACCAATTACAGCAAGGAATTCAAGGCAAGAGATAATAATTCCAAGTAATTCACCTGTTCTTTCTTCATATGGAGAAATTTAATGATTAGAAATTTTTTTTTTTCCCTCCCAAGCTGTTTTAAATTATCATGAGAACCGAAGCGGCTCACGTCAGCGATGGCAATGAAGTCCCAGTGCAGGCCAAATATCATCGAATCATTTAGGATGGAAAACATTGAGTCCAACCCTAAATATCCCGCAGCACCTAGCACGAGCTGTGGGCGAAGAGTTTAAGCAGCGCAGGCCAATTACCCCATAGCAACAGCTTCTTTTTTCCCTGAAACTGCGAGACATCATTTAAAAACACCATAAAACCAGGAACAGAAGAAACCAGGCAGCTGCCCTGGCCCAGAGCACACCTATAGCGCCATACCACACCATACCAGACACAAAGGTATGGCACCCGAGGCCATTGCGTCCACTGTGCGGGCAAACTGGGAGCCTCATTTGTACCAGGGAGATAAATTTTCAGCCTCCCACGGGAGGAGCACGGCTCCACAGTAGCGCAGATCAGCCCCAACCCATGTGCTTCCACCCCTGGCACCATCATTAAGCTGGGAACCAGTTTGGGAAGCAGCCCGGCAAGAAACAAACCCAAATCAGATTTTTCAAGCAGCTCGGATCAATCCGATTATAAGAAACAACTTGGGTTAAGGCCAGTTTGTTCCTTAAAGCCGGGTCACAGACTCAAAAAGAGCTGAGTAGGGATCAGTTGTACCGATCCAAGCAGGAAGCAGTTGTAGCTTCTTCCATCAATCCTCCCAATAAACATTATCCCAAAGCAGGCACCAGCAGGTAAAATTTTAGGAGAAAACAAGGAAACCCACCCACCTTTGTCTTTCGGGATGCCCTCTCCAGACACGTACTCGTGGCAGGTGCTGGGACACAAGTAGAGGGCTTGTCGGAGCTCCAAGTTAAGAAACCACATCTGTAAGAAAGTGTTCACGTAGCACGTGGCGCCGAGGTTCGTTAAGCCCACGAACGCGTTCTGGCGTAAGAGAGAAAGCAACAGTCATCACTTGCCGCTGCGGAGGAGCAAGCAGAATCCAGCAGTTGGGGCGTCCACTTTACAGCTGTTTGTTGGGAAAATGCCACTCCGGCATCGTACAAACGGCCACATCCCAAATTCCTCAGCTACAGGAGGACACAAGGTTTCACCTCCCCTTGTCCCCATCTTCCCCCCGGGGACTGGGAAGGGCAGGGGATACTTTTTTGGTTTTTTGGGGAGGGGGGCTACCTTCTTGCGGCGCTCGCAGTTGGGGTCGTCGATGTTGTGGAAGCTGTTCTCATCGATCTCACCCAGCCAGACGTGCTCCCCGATGCCCACCAGACAGTTGGGGTTCCCCCGGCAGTTCCTCCTGTAGAAGCAGCACCCACCTCAGCTGTCACCCCCGAGGAGGAGATGCTGTTGTCCCTTTTTAGGGTAGGGGGGAGTGGGAGGTGGGGGGGATGAGGACAACAAGGGGGACCCCATAATGCTAAACAGAGTCAATGGCGTGGGACAGGGGTCCCTGATGCTCCCCAAAAGTGGTGCTTAGAGGAGAGCAAGGAGATCCCGAGGGGTGGAGAATTGTGTGTGTGGGGAAAGCAGGGAACCCCAGGGAAGAGTACAGGACCTGGTGAGGTCCCCTCCATCCAGGAAGGCAGAGAGAGGGGCCCCCCGCAACCCCGGCGGGATCCCCGGGGGGGGGGGGGGCAGGCAGGGGGGGCCCCCACAACCCCGGGGTACAGGGGTCCCAAAAGGGGCGCGGGGTGTGTGTCCCCATGCACCCCGGGGAGCCGGGAGGGGCGCGGCGCTTCCCCAGACTCGGGGGAGGGGGAAGGTGGGGGCCCGGCCCCGGGCGGGGCCCGCGGTACCGGCAGGCGCCGCGCTGGCAGGGCTCCAGCCCGACGCGGTAGGCCCCGGTCCAGCGCCACGCCCGCCTTCTCCAGCTGCAGCCGCGGCGCCATCGCCGCCGCCGCCCCGCTACGGCCCGGGCCTGCCCCGGCCCCGGTCCCGGTCCCGCCCGGCCCCTCCCGCCGCCGCCGCCGTCGCCGCCGCCGTCAGGGCTGGTGACGCCACGCGCGCGACGCGTTGACGGGCGCGAGGCGCTGACGGTGACGGGCTGCGACGCGCTGGGGGGCGGGGCCTGCGCGACTGGCGGGCGGGGCCTGAGCGACTGGCGGGGGAAGCTCCGCCCACCCCGGCCCCGGTGGCGGGAGCGGGGCCCGGGCCAGGGCACTCCCGGGCACCCCCCTGCGCCCCAGAGCACCCCCCTGCACCCCCGTACACCCCGAGCACCCCGCACCCCCCCTGTGCCCCCCTCACCCCAGGGCACCCCCTACACTCCCAGGGCACCCCAGAGCAGCCCTGCACCCCAGGGCACCCACAGAGCATCCCCCTGCACCCCAGGGCACCCCGCTGCACCCTAGGGCACCCACAGAGCACCCCCCTGCACCCCAGGGTACCCCCAGGGCACCCCCCCTGCAACCCGAGCACCCCCAGGGTACCCTCCTGCACCCCCCTCCCACCCCCTGCACCCCAGGGCACCCCCGAGCATCTGCCTGCACCCCAGAGCATCCCTGCACCCCATCCCATAACCCCCATCCATCCCCGCACCCCCATCCCCCCCCGACCCCCCCGGCGCAGCCCCCCACACACGTCAGCCCCACTGGTTCTCTCTCCTTTAATCGCCAGCCCCCCGGGGGCCCCCCACACCCCAATTGTCCCTCGCGCCCCCACCCCATTGCCACCCTGGGGGGCACCTGGGCGGCCCGGCCGCCCCAGCACAGTTTCGGGGGGCCGGTGGGCGAGGGGGTGTAAACATTTTTAGGGGTCCCGGCCCCCCCCCGGAGTCACCCCGGGGCAGCGAAGCACCATTTCCTCCTGGTTTTTTTTTTTTTTGGAAAATAATAAAATTGGCCAAATTCCCCCCCCCGTCTGTTTTTGGGAGGGTTAGGAGGGGCAGGGGGGGACGGGGGAGCCCCCCACTGCGCCGTGTCGCAGGTCGATGGGGTGCCGGGGGGCCCCGGCGGGCGCCAGCGCCAGCCCCCGCAGGCACCCGGTGATGCCAGAGGTGAACTTGCCGGCCGTCAGGCTGCGGGGGTCCAGGGCTCCGCCTGCGGGGGCACAGGGGGACACGGGGGGGATATGTGGGTGGGGGGGCACCCGCCTGGTGTCCTGTACCACCTGCCCATGGCCACCCCGTGTCCCATCAGGTGTCCTCACCCCATGGCCACCCCACATCCCATCCAGTCCCACCCTTCCTCCCACCTCCTCGTTCCCCCCCCGACCCCCCCTTCCATCAAGGTCCCCTTCCCCCCATTCCCCCCCGTGTCCGGGTCCCCCCAAGTCCCATCACGTAACCCCTCCCATGAGCCATCCCATGTCCCGTCCTGTGCCCTGTCCCATCCTGTGCCCCACCCCATGTCCCCTTCCCATGTCCATCCCATGCCCTGTCCCATGTCCCATCCCGTGTCCAAGCCATGTTGCATCCCATGTTCCATCCTCTGTCCCAAGCCATGTCCCACCCCGTGTCACATCAGGTGTCCCCACCCCAGGTGTCCCACCCTGTGTCCAACCCACATCCCACCCCATGTCCCATTCTGTGTCCACCACCCCTGTCCCACCCCATGTCCCCCAGGTGCCACCGTACCCACATAGATGCTGCCTTGGGTGTTGGCCATGACGTTGGCTCCCGGCGACTCCCCGCTCACCGGCTCCTCCCCGTCCACCTGCAGCTGCCCACGCTGGCCCTCCCTGCATGGCACCCATCAGCACCTGCACCCCGACCCCCACCCCAGCCCTCACCCCGACCCCCACCCACCTCGTCACCATCACCCGGTGCCACTCGCCATCGTTGATGGGGTCTTCGGAGACGATGGTGGCCTCGCCACTGCCCAGCTGGTAGCTGCAGGGGTGATGTGGACTCAGCACAGGGGGCACCCTTGGGTGGCACACAGCACCCTGGGGTGACACCATGTCCCCCTCTCACCTGAACACCAGGTGCCCATCCTTCAAGCCGAGGCCAATGAAGTCTTTGGCTTTGCCACCCTCGTCGGGCTCCTGCAGGCGCAGCGGGGTGGTGAGCGGGGTGGGGGGCACCCTGACCCCCACCCTCGGGGGCTCAGCACCCTGCTCCCTTCCCCAGTGGTGCCCCCCCACCCTGCTCACCGCCCCATGCCACAGCAGCAACCCATCAGCGCTGCCCGTCCTCAGCTCCAGCTCAATGGTCTCGGGCGCCTTGGGTGGGCTGCAAGGAGAGGGGGACGGTTCGGTGGGTGCAGCACCCTGGGAAGGGTGCAGCACCCTGGGAGGGTGCAATGCCACGATGGGTGCAGCACCCCAGGAAGGGTGCTATGCCATGGTGGGGGTGCAGCACCCCGCTCAGGGGTGCCCCATGTCCCCGCTGTCACTCACCCGCGGGGAAAGAGGTGACCGGGCAGGGCCAGGTAGGAGCCGTCCCGGAACGCAGCACTGAACTGTCCAGGGGCATCTGCGGGGAGAGAGGGGGCGGTGAGGGGGGACCTGCACCCAGCTGCCACACCCGTGGCATCGCTTTTGGGTGCAAAAGGGGGGAAAATGGGTGTGAGGACCTACCACCACCCCCGCTGCCTTCCTGCCAGTCCTGGTCCAGCTCCGCCAGTGCCAAGCCTGCAGGCGAGAGGGGGTTAGGGACAAGGAGGTGGCATGTGTTCCCCTTATGTTCCCCAGTCCCCCCCAGACTCACTGTGCTGGCAGTAGGGGCCGGTGTAGCCCTGCGGGCAGAGGCAGGCGTTGCCCTTGCAGGTGCCACCATGCAGGCAGGGGTTGCGGTGCAGGCAACGGTCCTCCTCCCGCTCACAGCGTGGCCCTGGGGACACAGAGGGTGACACCAGATGAGGCAGGCGAGCGTGAGGGTGGGCTCCAACCCTCAGTTCACCTGCTGCCGTTGCACGCACACACACATGCAAGGCGAGTGTGCACACAAGGAGTGTGTGTGCACACACAATGCCCACCATACATGCTCGCCATGCACCGGCAGACATACAGGACGGGGTGCCACATGCATGGCAGATGCATGCAGTGCATGCATGCAGGGGCAGAAGATGCATGCACACCAAATGAGCAATGCAAACATGCTGGGACGAAAAGGGGGATGCATGTGCGCACACATGCACAGTGCACATGCATGCTCCATATGCGGCACATGTGCATGCATGGTGCAGTTGCTTACACACGGTGCACATGCATGCACAGCAACATGCATGCACAGTGCAGACATGCATGCTCCACATGCAGCACACTGGCATGCACAGTGCACATGCTTACTGTGCACATGCCTGCACCGCACACACACATGCACTCACAGTGCACATTCATGCACGCACAGTGCACAAGCATGCACAGCACGCATGCACACATGCATCCACAGTGCCCATGCATGCTCTCTATGCAGCACATGTGCTGCATAGGCACTTGCCTACACACGGTGCACATGCATGCACAGCACACATGCATGCACAGTGCATGGTGCACATGCATGCTCCACATGCAGCACAAGTGTATGATGCACTGCACACATGCACGCACAGTGCACGGCGCATGCATGCTTGTGCAGCAAACACCCACAGTGCACCCATACAAACTGCCCAGGCGTGCAGACCCTTAGGCCCCCCCCCGGACTCACCACTGAAGCCGGGTGGGCAGAGGCAGCGGTAGGCAGAGGGGCCGGCAGGCAGGGGCAGGCAGCGGCCCCCATGCAGGCAGGCAGCGTGCAGGCAGGGTGAGCTCTGCCTGCACTGCCCCACAGCCCTGGCTCTGCAGGAAGCTGTAGGACAAATCCACCTTCTTCCCATTGATGGAGACCTGAGGGGACACCAGCAGGCGGGGGGTCAACCTCTGGTCCCTGTCCCCTGCTGAGGGGACCCAGGTGTCTGGGAGGTGACGGTGATGGGGGTCTCACCTCCCCAATGCAGCCCCGGAAGGAGGCATTGGTCGGGGGGCGCAGGGGGGGTTCGGTGCCCCCCAAGTAAAGGGGGGATCGTAGGTTGAGGCCTTGGCTCTTGCCGGGTGAGGAGCGTTTCACCGGGGCGGCGTCATCCACCACCAGCGTCCCATCCTTGTGCACCCGTTCAGCCATCACTCGGTGCCAGCGGCCAAGTGTCACCGGCTCGGTGCTCCGGAGCACCGCTGGGCCTGTGGGGACAGGACAGTGGCATCATGGGAGCAGGGACACACACCAGGGGACACTGGGGGGGGGGGGGGGGGGGCCCCGACCCTAGTGGTGACAGGAGACCCCGGTGACACCAGGGGACCCCGGGCCTGGCAGCCTCCAGGGACCAAAGTGATGCCAGGGGGACCCCATGATGTCCAGGGCTCCTGGTGGCACCTGGGGACCCCACTGATGTTAAGGGACCCCGATGGTGTGACGGTGTGCTGGGGACGTCCCGGGCCAGATGGCAGGGGACCCCAGGGATGTCGGGGACCATGGCCGGGCCCCCCGGGCCCAGCACCTGGGGACCCGCATGGGCCAAGGGACTTGGGGGGGGGGAGGGGAACTCATACGAGGGGAAAGTGACAGACACCAAGGGACCCTGGTGACACTTGGGGACCCTAATGATGTCAAGGGACCCCAGTAATGCCAGGCCACCCCACCTATACCCTGGGTCCCCGGTGCCACCAGGACCCTGTCACTGAGCCTACCTGAGCCCAGCTCGTAGCGGAACTCAAGGTGGCCGCCAGCCATGGCCAAGGCAACGAAGTCCTCGACAGGGACGGCTTTGCCGGCACTGAAGAGCAGGAGCCCGTCGGGTGCCAGCGGCAGGAACTCGGCCTCCACCCGCAGCTCGTGGTGGACGTTGGTGAGGGGCGGGTAGGAAACGAAGGCGCCCACCTCGCCGAAGGATGGCACGCTCACCGCCTCGCCTGCGGCACCCCCAGGTCAGTGCCTGGCTGGTGGGACCCCATCCTCCCTGCCCATGGCACCCATCTCCCCAGGGTGGTCCCCAGACCTGTCCCCACCTCCTCAGGGTGGTCCCAGCCCTGTCCCCATCTCCCCAGGGTGGCCCAGCCCTGTCCCCATCTCCCCAGGTCGTCCCAGCCCTGTCCCATCTCCTCAGGGTGGCCCAGCCCTGTCCCCATCTCCCCAGGTCCCCCCCTGTCCCCATCTCCTCAGGGTGCTCCCAGCCCCATCCCTGCGTCCCCAGGTCGGTCCCAGGCCCATCCCCAGCATCGCTCACCCTCGGTGCACCTCTCCCCAGCCTTGCCCAGGTGGCAGCGGCAGGTATAGCCCTGCCCATCCGGCCGGTTGACGCAGGTGGCATCAGCCCCACACGCCTCTGTAGGGTGACAAACTGTGAGTACCCATCCAGGGAGGGACATGGGGGTGACGTCCCCATGGGGCGGGCACCTTACCCGGGTGACAATGCAAAGCCTGCGAGTACTCGCAGTTGCTGCCGGTGAAGCCATGGGGACAGCGGCAGATGTAGGTGCCGCTCTCAGCATCCTGGCACACACCGCCGTTCTGGGGAGGGGGATATGGGTGTCAGCAATGGATGGGGATGGGTGGGGATGGGTGGGCATCACCCACAGCCTCACCTGGCATGGCCGGTCCTGGCAGGTAGGACAACTGGTGACACCGTGCGCCTGCAGGTCCATGTCCCCAAAGGCCACCTCCTCCCCTTGGATGCGGAGCTGGCGCACGCAGCCTGCGGAAGGACGGAGGTGGGGGGGGTGGGGGGGAGATGATGCTCAGCCCCCCACCCCAGGTGCCCCCCCAAACCCCATCACTCACCCGTGAAGCCGCGGCTGAGCCCCGTCTTAGCCAGGGTGCTGAAATCGGGGTACCCCCCCAGGTACAGCTCCTCATTCAGATCCAGCCCTTGAAACTTCCCCTGCGGGCACACTCAGGTGAGCACCACCTCCAGCACCCTGACCCCCACCCAATACACATCCGCACACCCCCCCTCTCGAAATACCTGGGAGGTCCCATTAACCGGGGGGTGCCCGTCCAGTGCCAGCGAACCCCGGGTGAGGTTGCGGAGGAGGCGGACAGTGTGGTACTCGCCCAGCCGCAGCGGCGTCGGGTGCCGGATGGTGGCCATGCCCGAACCAGCATCAAACCTTATATTTTGGGGGCACAATGGGTGTGGGAGGGTGCTGGCACCCATCTCCCCCCCCCTTGCCCTGCTCCCATCGCAGCCCACTCCTGGGTCTCACCTAAATTCGGGGCGGCCGCCCACCAAACCAAAGGAGATGAAGTCGGCGCCGCTGGT
Source organism: Gorsachius magnificus (assembly GCA_034008185.1). Taxonomy (NCBI): domain Eukaryota; kingdom Metazoa; phylum Chordata; class Aves; order Pelecaniformes; family Ardeidae; genus Gorsachius; species Gorsachius magnificus. The sequence continues at coordinate 810,440 of CM067096.1, forward strand.
TTTCCTCTGCCCGTTGTAGAGGAGAAGCCCTGTGGGGTGGCAGTGGGTCAGGCATGATGGTGCCCACCCCAGGGGGGACCCGAAAACACCGCCAGAGTGGAGGAGAACCCCCCCAGGGCGGGAGGGGGCTGTGTTGAATAGAGCAGGAGAGCAGAGGGAGGGAGAGGGGAGGGCAGAGGAAAGGATGGGGGAGACATGGGGGGGACATGGGGACACATGCGGGGACACGGGGTCCCGTCAGCGCTCACCGTCGGCGGCGTCAGGTCGGAAGGTGATGAGGATCTCAAACCTCTTGTAGGCATCCTTGATGGTGGGCAGGGGGAGGAAGGAGCGGGGCGTCTGCCCGAAATAGGGGACCAGGCGCTCTGCGGGGATGGGGGGGTCAGAAGGGGTGGGGGTACATCACACCCATCCCCCCCCAACCTGTCCACCCATCTGTCTGTCTGTCCATCCTCACCTCGGACCTTGAGGACGTAGTAAGCCGTCTCCTGGCCGCGGCGGTTGGCGGCGGCACAGGCGTAGACGCCGGCATCCTCGTGGCGCACGGCTGGCAGCGTCAGGACGTTCCCCTCCACCCTGGCACCCGCTGGCAGCTCCCCCTCCAGCTGGGGCAAAGCGGGGAGGGGGGGTCAGCACCCACAGGGTGCCCCCCCCAGCCCTGCACCCCCATCCCTGCATCCCTCTCACCTTGCTCCAAGTGATTTCCGGCACCGGGAAGCCGGATGCCAAGCAGGGCAAAACAGCCGCCGAACCCACCGAGACCTCCTTCACCTCCGGCTGCCCAGCAATTTGGGGGGTGGCTAGGGACGCACGGAGGTGTCACCACCCAGCGATGACACTGGGGCGGGGTGCGTCCCCAGCTACGGTGTCTCCATCCTCACCTTGCACGTGGAGGATGACGTGGGACTGGACGGTGCCCACGGCATTGGCAGCGGTGCAGCGGTACTGCCCAGCATCTGCCTGTTCTACCCGTTCGATGGTGAGGGTGTTGGCGTGGACCAGCACCCCGGGTCGGATACGGCCCCCCACTTTACTCCAGGTGACTTGGGGACGGGGTTCGCCCAGGCCCAGGCACTCCAGCTCCACCGCTGTCCCTGCCAGCACCGTCTGCACCGCCGTCCGGATGTTGATCAGGGCCCTGGGGAGAGCTTGAGGCGGACAGCAGGGTTTTGGGGTATCCCCCCCAACATGGGGGAGGCATCATAGTTCAGGGTGCCAACCGGAGGAGTGAGAGGTGGAGAGAAATGGGGTGGCCGTGGGCATAGGGAGAGATTTGGGGGTATTGGGGTGCCCATGGATATGGGAAGAGATCGGGGCTATCAGGGTGCCCATGGGTATGGGGAGAGATTGGGGGTACTGGGGTGCCCATGGGTGTGGGGAGATGAGGGGTACGGGGATGCCCGTGGGCATGGGGGGATACACGGGGTGCCCATGGGCATGGGGAGGGGGGGGTCCCAGGATGCCAGTGTTCGTGGGGAACAGGTTGGGGGTGCCCGCACCCCCCCGGCACACAAGTGCCGCTCCTACCCTGGAGGGTGAGGGTGGCCTTGTCCTCCGCCTGCCTGCCCGGGGCGCTGGCCCGGCATACGTACACCCCCTGCGCCCCCCAGGCCAGCTCCGGCATCCTGTGGGGACACAGTGGGGGTGTGGGACCCCGCAGGAGCCAAAGAGGGGGGGTCCCCCCACCCCACCCCTCCCCCTTACCGCAGCCCCCGCTGGGGGGGGGCCCCCCATCCTTCAGCCACTCCAGCTGTGCCCGGGGGTCCCCCAAGACGATGCAGGCGAATTCGGCAGTGCCACCCACCCCCTTGACAAGGCTCCCTGGCGTCACCCGTACGGTCAAGGGACTGCTGCCGGGTCCCCACCGTCACCAGCGTCACCTGGGGATGATGCAGAGCCCTGATGGTACCCGGCAGTGTGGGCATCCCCTGCACATGTATCCCTTTGGGGGGGGGGGGGCTCACCGTGGACAGCCACATGGGCGAAGGCCTCAGCGGTGCCGACGCGGTTGGTGACGAGGCAGCGGTAGGTGCCGGCGTCAGCAGGCAACGCTGGGCTGATGCGGAGGAGGCCAGCACGGTGGATGACGCGTGCCGAGAGGCTGCCGTTGACCTTGTCCCAGGTGTAGAGCAGTGGTGGGGTGCCATGGGCTAGGCATTGCACCTGCAGCGTGTTGCCAGCACGCACCACGGTCTCCTCCGGCAGGCTGGTGGCATATGGTGGCACTGCGGGGATGGCCAGTACCCTCAGCGCCTGGCCACAGCCAGGGTGGGTCAATGAATGGGTCAATGGGGCAAGGAGGGCATCAGTGGGAGGGTGTGGGTGGAGAGGGAGGTGGGAATCTGTTGGAATGGACCAGAGATGGATGGATCCACCAGGAAGGGATGGATGGAGGGTGTGCATGGAGATGGAGTAGTGGATGTGAGCTGGGATGGACAAACAATGGATGGATCCACCAGGAAGGGACAGATGGAGAAATCTGAGAGAAGATGGAGAGATGGGCATGTGCTGGGATGGACCAGAGATGGATGGATTCGTGAGGAAGAGATGGATGGAGAACTTTGAGAGGAGATGGAGAGACGGGCGTGTGCTGGGATGGATGAGATGGATGAATCCACAAGAGATGGATGGAGGAGTTAGGCAATGGAGGACGGACACATGCTGGGATGGTTGAGTGATGGATGAATCCACCGGAAGGGGGGGGGGGGAAAGGGGGGGGGTGGAGAGAGATGTGAGCCGAGATGGTTGAGCAATGGATGGATCCATGAATAGGGGATGGGGGGGAGAGCAGCAGTAGAGGTGGGTGGGCACAGGGATGGGACAAGCGGATGGATGCATCCCTGAGGAAGGGCTGGATGGGAGGGTGGGAGTGGTGATGGAGATGGCCATGTGCAGAGGAAGGAAGGAGAGGAGCCAAGGACGGGTGATGGCACCAGCAGGGCAAAGGGGACGGTGGAGATGGCAGGAGAGACCCAGGGGCACCCCGACCCCCTGCCACCCCCTTACTCTCCACGTCGAGGGTGACAAAGACTTCAGCGGAGCCAACAGGGCTGCTGGCGTTGCAGATGTACTGGCCCGAGTCCTGCTGCGCGGCGCGGGGGATGACCAAGCTGCCATTCACCACCCGGTGCTGCCAGGGCAGGGGTGCCCGCAGCTTCGACCACTCGATCCGGGGTGCCGGCTCGCCTGTGGGCAACGCCGGTGTCCGTCACCATGGTGTCAGGGTACCGCACAGGATACCCCTCCTCTGCCACCACCGCCCATCCTCCCCATACCTCTGGCCGTGCAATGCAGTGTGGCAGTGTCCCCGGCCACCACGGTGACGGCGGGCGGCGCAGTGACCTCAGGGGCACCGGGGTGCCGCTGTGTTGTCTCCACATTGACGTCCACCCGGGCTTGTGCCGAACCCAAGGCGCTGTGTGCTGTGCAGACATAGGTCCCGGCGTGCTCCGGCTTGGCCGGTGAGAGCTGGTGGAGGGCGGACAGGGTGGGTGGTGAGCACCAGGCACTCACTGGTGGCCCATGGCACCCCAGGGTGCCCCACTCACCTGCAGGATGGCCTGGCTGTCCATGTGCAGCAGTGTTTGGTGCTCCACCTTCTGCCGGGAGCCCAGGCGGCTCCAGCGCACCAGCGGCCGCGGTTCGCCCCGGCCAAGGCACTCCAGGCTGATGGATTTGCCCTCCTTCACTGTCACCGGGCCCGGTGGCATCACCGACACCGTAGGGGCACCTGGAGAAGGTGGAAGACATCAGTGCGGGGATGGGGACACCACCACTAAGGATGTCAGCATGGTGATGGGGACACCATCACCCCTGGGGGCATCTGGAGCATGGGGAGGACATCAGAGGGGGTGGGGGGGACCCCGGAGGACATCACAGGGGGACATGGGCACCCTACCCAGGGGGGACGGGGACACCACCACCACAGAGGCCCCTGGGGCACATGGGGACTGCCAACATGGGCGTGGTATGGGGCTGCCACTCCAGGGGCAGTTGGAGCACACAGCGGGCATGGCGATGGGGACACCACCACCTTGGGGGGCATTTGGAGCCCATGGAGATGGGGACAAGGACACCTCAGCCACCTTGCACCAGGAGGTTGACGACGCTGCTGGCGACACCGAAGCGGTTGGAGGCCACACAGTGGTAGGCGCCCTGGTTGCCCACATGGGCACTGGTGATGGAGATGACTGAGCCGTTGGTGCTGATCTTCACATTGTCTGGACAAGGAGGAGCTGTCAACACCAGGGCCACCCTGGGGACCGTGCTGGGGCCACCCTGGGGACCACCATACCTTGGAGATGTTGGCCAGGTCCCATTCGCCACGTGATGTTGATGGGCCGGGCACCGTCATGGATGCGGCACTTGAAGGTGGCATCCTCGCCTGGTGCCACCGCCATGCTGTGTGGGTCGATGGAGATGATGGGGCTCTGCAGACCTGTGGGGACAAAGGGACAGGGAAGCCACTGAGGTCTCCCATGTCCCCCATCTCCCCCCCAACATCCTCCCTTGCCCCATAGCTGCACTCACGGTAGCTGGAGCTGTCATGGGAGGTGACGGTGATGGTGACAGTGGCCTCACGGGAGAAGCTGCCTGTATCCGCCCGGCACACGTACTCCCCCGAATCGGCCACTGAGAGCTGTGACAGCCGCAGGCGGGACCCCGAAACCTGGGGACACGATGGCAAGGGGGTGGTGGCATCAACCGGCCACCCATGGCCACTGTGCCCCACCCTGCCAGCGTCCCCCACCTACCTGGTGCTTGGCTGGGAGGGACCCCCCGCGCTTGTACCAGGTGATGGTGGCCTGTCCCTGGCCAGCCACCACACAGTCGAGGTCCAGGGTCTGTCCCTCAGTGACGGAGGATGCTGAGGACTCAATGCGGATGGGTGGTGTGACACCAGTGGCTGTGTGGGCAGAGTTAAGGGAAAATGTCCCCACTGGTCCCCAGCACCAGTGGGGAACCGTCCCCCGAAGGGTGGCACTCACGGTGGGATGGGTTGGCTCCGTCATCGATGGTGACAACAAGGGACGTCTCCTGCGTGACGCCCCCCGATGTCACCCGGCACACGTACTCCCCTGAATCGGCCGCCGTCACCTGGGGGATGCGCAGGCGGGTGCCCGACACCTGGGGGGGACAATTTGGGGACAGATCAGTCCTGGAGGGCAGGGGGATGGGGCAGGATTTGGGGTGACACTCCCACTGCACCCTAACCTGGTGGCCGGCGGGCAGGGAGCCACCGCGCTTGTACCACGTCACGGTGGCGGGGCCGGATCCTGCCACCAGGCAGTTGAGGTCCAACATCTGTCCCTCAGCAATGGCCGAGGACGAGGACTCAATGCGGAGGGGCTGGGAGATGCCAGAGGCTGGGGAGACAGGGAAACGGGACGTTTGACACCGAGATAGCACCCATCTGTCCCCAAGCGCTGCCCAAGTTGCTCACACTCACGGTAATAGGTGCCGGCACCACCGGGCACGGTGACAATGACAGATGCCTCCTGCGTGACGGTCCCCAGTGTCACCCGGCACACGTACTCCCCCGAATCGGCCACCGCCACCTGGACGAGGCGCAGGCGGGTGCCAGCCACCTGGAGAGGTGATGAGTTGGGGACACGTCAGTGTGTGACAAGGGGTTGTGCCCTGTGAGGTGATGCCACCTCCCCAGTGTCCCACCTGGCTGTTGGGGGGCAGAGCCCCCCCGCGCCGGTACCAGGTGACGTGGGGGTGACCCTGTCCTGCCACCATGCAGTTGAGGTCCAGGGTCTGTCCCTCTGTGATGGCAGCAGATGAGGTCTCGATCCTCACCGGTGGTGTGACGCCAACGGCTGGGGGTGGCAGCAGGGTCAGCGGGGGCAGCCACCGCATCCCCATCATGTCCCCATGTCACCTCCCACCCATCCCCAGTACCATAAGAGGAGCCGGCGCCAGTCTGGATGGTGACAATGAGGGACGCCTCATGTGTGACACCGCCCGATGTCACCCGGCACACATACTCCCCCGAATCAGCCGTTGTCACCTGGGGGATGCGCAGGTGGTTGCCCGACACCTGGGGGGATGACACATGTGAGAAGGGGGACACAAACCCCTCAAAACCCCCCAAAAAACACTTTTCCACCCCAAATCACCCCTCTGGTGTCCCGTACCTGGTGCTTGGCCGGGAGGGATCCACCACGCTTGTACCAGGTGATGGTGGCCTGTCCCTGGCTGGCCACGATGCAGTTGAGGTCCAGGGTCTGTCCCTCGGCCACGGAGGAGGACGAGGACTCGATGCGCACCGGGGGGGTGACACCGACGGCTGGGGACAGAGATGGGAGGGTGACCCCAAGGAGACAGTGGCACGGTCCCCCTGTCCCCTCCCAGTCCCTACTCACGGTAGGCACTTGTCCTGCTGGGCTGGATTGTCACCACAATGGAGATTTCCTTGGTGGTGGCCCCACTGGTCACCCGGCACACATACTCGCCCGAGTCAGCCGCTGTCACCTGCAGCAGCCGCAGCCGGGAGCCGGACACCTGCGGGGAGGGGACAGGGGGGTCATCGGGGCCACTTGAGCTTGCACAGGGCCTCTTAGGCTTGCATGAGCCACCTGGGTTTCCTTGGGCCACAGGAGCTTGCATGGGGCCATTTGGGCTTGCATATGGCTGCTTGGGCTTGCCTGGGCTTGCATATGACCGCTTGGGCTTACATGGGCCACTGGGCTTGAATGGGCCACCTGGGCTTGCATGGGCCACCTGGGCTTGCATGGGGCCACTTGGCTTGCATGCATTTGCATGGGTTACTTGGGCTTGCACAGGGCCAGCCAGGCTTGCATGGGGTCACCTGGGCTTGCACAGGGCCATGGGTCAACCCCAACCACCCCCTGGGGACATCCCCCTCCACGTCCCCTACCTGGTGCTTGGCTGGGAGGGACCCCCCACGCTTGTACCAGGTGACGGTGGCCTGCGCAGGGCTGGCGATGACGCAGTTGAGGTCCAGGGTCTGGCCCTCGGCCACGGGCGATGACAAGGATGAGGACTCGATGCGCAGGGGGGTTGTGCTGCCTGGGGCTGGGGACCGAGACGGGTTAGAGACCATGGCCACCACTGCATGTGACCCTCCAAGGGATACCAGGAGCCCGGGAAGCTGGGATGGGCATGCACATGGGTGGCTTCCCCAGGGACTGATTCATCCCAAACCCAGGGACATTGCAGGGCAGCGTCACCCCCCCCAAGGGTAACGTCCCCTGTCCCCTCTTGTCCCCACTCACTGTAGGTGCTGGCCCCACTGGGCTGGATTGTCACCATGATGGAGGTTTCCTTGGTGGTGGCCCCGCTGGTCACGCGGCACACATACTCGCCCGAGTCGGCTGCTGTCACCTGCAGCAGCCGCAGCCGGGAGCCGGACACCTGCAGGGAGGGGACACAGGGGACATTTGGGCTTCCAGGGGGCTGCCAGGGCTTACACGGGGCCATTTGGGCTTGCATAGACCACCTGGGCTTGCATGGGCACCTGGGCTTGCATGGGTTGTGTGGGCTTGCATGGGGCCACCTGACCTTGCATGGGCCACCTGGGCTTGCATGGGGCAACAACTTGGGCCTGCACAGGGCCACCCGGGCTTGCATGACGTTACCCAGACTTGCATGGGCCACCTGGGCTTGCACGACATCTGCCCTTGCATGGGCTATTCAGGCTTGCACGGGACCACCAGAGCTTGCATGGGCCACCTGGGCTTCCATGGGTTATTGGGCTTGCATGGGCCACCTGACCTTGCATGGGGCCACCTGCCTTCCATGGGCCATCACAGCTTGCACAGGGCCACCAGGGCTTGCACGGGGCCATGGGTCAGTGCCAATCACCCCCTAGGGACATCCCCCTCTGTGTCCCCTACCTGGTGCTTGGCCGGGAGGGACCCCCCACGCTTGTACCAGGTGACAGTGGCCTGTGCAGGGCTGGCGATGACGCAGTTGAGGTCCAGGGTCTGGCCCTCAGCCACGGTGGAGGATGGGGACTCGATGCGCAGGGGGGTTGTCCTGCCCGGGGCTGGGGACCAAGACAAGAAGGTGACACCAGCGACCACAGCAGAGCCTCACTGGCTCAGGCACGCGGCTCAGTGCCATGGCACATGGGGATCCCCTGCTGGCGCTGTCACCCCCCGGTCCCCACTCACTGTAGGTGCTGGCCCCGCTGGGCTGGATTGTCACCATGACAGCGGTTTCTTTGGTGGTGGCCCCGCTGGTCACCCGGCACACGTACTCGCCTGAGTCAGCTGCTGTCACCTGCAGCAGCCGCAGCCGGGAGCCAGACACCTGCAAGGAGGGGACATGGGGGTCACTGGGGCCATTTGGGCTTCCAGGGGGCCGCCAGGGCTTACACAGGGCCATTTTGGCTTGTATGGGGCCACTGGGCTTGCACAGGACCACTCAATGTTGCACAAGTGCCCTCTGGCCTTGCATAGAGCCTGGGCTTGCACGGGGCCACCCAGGCTTACATGGGGCCACCCAAGATTGCATGGGGCCACCCAGGCTTGCACGGGGCCATGGGTCAACCCCAACCACCCCCTGGGGACATCCCCCTCTGGTGTCCCCTACCTGGTGCCTGGCCGGCAGGGCCCCCCCACGCTTGTACCAGGTGATGGTGGCCTGTCCCTGCCCAGCCACCACACAGTTGAGTTCCAGGCTCTGCCCCTCCGCCACCGTGGATGAGGATGCCTCGATCCTGACGGGGACACCTGAAGCCGGTGGCCCTGGAGTGGAAGACAGAGCTGTCACCACCCATCTGGGACCAGCACGCCCCCCCCTGTGCCACCAAGCCCAGTCTCACCATAGGATGAGCCAGATCTGGGCACAACGGTGATGATGACAGACGCCTCCCGGACGGTGGTCCCCAAGCTCGCCCGGCACACGTACTCCCCTGAATCAGCCGCCGTGATGTGGGGGACACGGAGCCGGGACCCTGAAACCTGGGGTTGGGGACATGCATCAGTGTCACATAGCAGGGGACAGGGCAGGATTTAGGGTGCTGCTCACGCTGCTGGCACTGCCCACACCCTACCTGGTGGCCGGCAGGCAGGGAGCCACCACGCTTGTACCACGTCACGGTGGTGGGGTCAGATCCTGCCACCAGGCAGTCAAGGTCCAGGGTCTGTCCCTCGGTGACAGATGGGGACGAGGACTCGATGCGGACAGGTGGTGCTGTCCCTGCAGGGAGGAAAAGGGGGGACACGGGTGGATTGTGGGCCCCCCCCAAAACACCCCCAAACTCCACCGGTGTCCCCCACCTGCCTCACCTGGCACTACCACCACCTCGATGGCGGCACGAGCCGTGCCGGCGGCGCTGGTGCCCACGCAGAGGTAGATGCCACCATCGGCCACCGTCATGGCGGGGATGACTAGTGTGGCGATGTCGGCGTGCTCAGTGCGAGACTGTGGCACAAGGGCAAGCGTGAGCAGTACCCGCCGTGCACCCACACACACACACACCCCCAGAAGCACCCAAGGGTGCCAGCGCCTGGCTGACCTGTGGCGGCAGGGTGCCCCCCTGCTTCTCCCAGGTGATGGTGGCGGTGGGTGACCCCGAGACCCGGCAGTAGAGCCGCGCTGTGGCGCCCTCCTGCACCTCCGTCCGCTCTGGGCTCACCTGCACCCGGGGTGCGCTGGCAGCTGGGGGAAGCTGGGGGTCAGGGTGGTGCCGTGGGAGTGGGGGTGATAGGGACGATGGGGGTGACATTGGTGATGCAGATGATGAGGATGATGGGGACAATGGGACAATGGGGATGATGGGGGTGACAGGGATGATGGGATGATGGGGATGATGGGGATGGACAATGGGGGATGAAGGAGACGACAGAGATGAGGGGGGTGACAGGGAAGATGGGGGTGGGGTTATGGGATGCTGGGGAGGAGGGGGATGGACAATAGGAGATGACAGGGATGATCGTGACAATGGGGATGATGCTCACCTTGCACATGGAGGAAGGCCCGTGCCGTGTGCTGCCCGGCACTGCTGCGTGCCCGGCACGCGTAGTGCCCCTCATCGGCGGGCTCGACAGCACTGATCCACAGCATCCCGCCCTGGACCACCGCCCGCGGCGGCAGCGTGCCTGCGGGGACATGGCCCGGTGTCACCCCTGGTCACCATGTCCCCAAGCTTGGTGCCGGTGTTCCCCCCCACCAACCCCGGCAGGCACCTACCGAGCCACTCGAGGGTGGGCAGGGGGCTGCCGGTGACCACGCAGCGGAACTCTGCCGGCTGGCCTGGTGCCACGCTCAGCTGCGGCGGCTCCACGGCGGCGGTGGGGGCAGCGGCGGTGCCGGCTGCAGTGAGAGCCGGGGCGGGGGCTCAGGGGTCACCAGGGCCCCCGTGCCCTGGCACTGGCACCAAAGCAGTGGGGGCAGTGGGAAGCGGCAAGGGGGGCAGCATGGCACAGCTGGCAGTGGGGTGCGTGGTGGAGCCCCGGCATGCAGCAGGTGGCATGGAGGGGAGTGCATGGACCCCGCCGGATTTCCCCACAGTGACTTACCCGGTCTGTGCCCCTCCATGAACTCGACAGGTCCGTAAAACATCTGAGTCTTTGAGGGGGCTGCAAGAGGGTGCGGGTCTCAGAGAGGGTGCCCATCGCCTGGCACCTGGTCACCGCGCATGCCCCTTGCCGTGGCCATCACCCCGGCGCCTGAGCACTCACCCTGGACATAGAGCATGGCGGTGCCCTCATCCATGTCCAACATGTTGGAGCCGGTGCAGACGTAGACGCCGGCATCCTCGGGCCGCACGCTGCGCAGGGTGAGGATGCCATTGAAGTCCACGGCGCCGGCCGGCAGCGTGCCATGGTTCTGCCGCGTCCACACCAGGGTGTAGGCGGGCGACTGGCAAGGAGAGAAGGAGAGGCCTGAGACCACGGGGACAAACACAGGGTCTGCTGAGGATGGAGGGGACGGGGAAGGGGGGGCTGCACGCCCATATGGGAGAAGTGGGCACCCAGAGGTGTTGGTGTGTCCTGTAGAGGCACATGAGCACCCAAGGGTGCTCGGGGGTGGGGGGGTTCCGTATGGCTGGATGGGCCCCCCAGGGTGCCCAGGTGCCCCCTGCCGTGCCCCCCTGCCCCTCACCTTGCTCTTGGCGGTGCAGACGAAGGTGACGTCGGCCCCAGGCTTCACCCGCTGCACCCGCTTCTCCTCCACGGTGACGGTGATGGCTTTGCCGGGGGTCTCTGCACCGAGATGGGAGAGCTGAGCCCCCATTCCCCCCACTCCGTCCCGGTCTGTGTGTCCCCCCAGCTTGGTGACAGTAACCTACCGGTGACGATGACCTCAGCGCGGCTGGCATTGCTGTACCGTAGGTTGCGGCAGGAGCAGATGTAGACGCCGGCTTCAGAGGGCTGGATGCTGGCGAAGTGCAGCTCCTCGCCTGGGGGAGGGGAGGGACACGCGGGTGACGCCCCACATCCCCCCAACTCCTTGGGGACACCCTGGTGTGTGTCCCCCGAGCCCCCCCCATACCTTGTCGCTGGCTCTGGGCACCCTCGGGGAGGGGTCGCCCATCTTCTCGCGCCCAGTGGTAATAGAAGGGGGGCTCGCCGCTGGCCTGGCACCGCAGGGTGACAGCGCTGCCCTGGGCCACCGCCATGCGTGGCGGGTGGACACGGACGGCCAGTGGGAGCAGGGCGCCCGCCGGGACACACGCCTGGCCCCGCACCGTGGGGTCGCCCACATAGCCGGGCGCGCAGCTGCGGGGGACAAAAGGGGGGGGAGTGTGTACTGGGGGAGGGGAATGGCGGGGGGGGGCGGCAGGGGGCAGAGGTGGGGGTGAGCCTGCAGGGTGGGTGTGTCGGTGCGGGTATATTGGGGTGGCTATGGGGGGGTGAGCATATTGGGGTGAGCCCTTGGGGTGGGTGTGTCAGGGTGGGTATACTGGGGTGGGTATACTGGAGTGAGCATGTCGAGGTGGGTATAATAAGGTGAGCACATGGGGTTGGAAATATCAGGGGAGCCCATTGGGGCGGGTGTATCAGGGTGGGTATACTGGGGTGAGCATATTGGGGTGCATGTATTGGGGTGAACCCTGGGGGGGGGTGGGTGGGGAGCAGGGTGGGTATAGCTGAGTAAACGTATTGGGGTGCGTATAGGGGGTGAGTACATCAGGGTGAGTATATGGGGGTGAGCCCATCAGGGTGGGTACATGGGGGTGGGTGTATGGGGGTGGGTACATGGGGGGCAGGTGTACAGGGGTGGATATATAGGGGAGGGTGTACGGAGGTGCCGGCCGTCCCTGCGGGCCTCACCGCTCGCAGTACTGCCCGGCGTAGCCCGGCTCACAGGCGGTGCAGCGGTACCCGCCGCCTCCCAAACTCTCACAGGTCCTGGAGAACCTGCAGGGACAGGGACAGGTGGGAGCATGTCCCCTCCCCAGCACCCCCTACCCCCGTGCCGGCACTCACTGGTTTTCGGGGTACGGGAGGGGACAGGCACAGGGCTGGCAGTCTTCGGGGGTACCAGCGGTGGCGTCCCCGTAGAAACCAGGGGCACATTGGTCACAGAAATCCCCCGCCGTGTTGTGCAAGCATCCCTTGGGGGGAGATATGCAAATATTTGGGGGTTCACAGCAGGGATGAGACCCCATCCCCCCCCAAAAATCTGCTTAATGTAAAGACTCACAGAGCAGACGCCGCTCTCGGGGTGGCAGCTCTCCGAATGCCCATTGCACTCGCAGAGCTCGCAGTGCCCCAGGTACAGCCCCCCCCCAGTGCGGGTGTAACCGGGGGCACAATCCTGCCGGGGAGAAGGAAAAGGGAGGGAGGTCAGTGTTGTGACCCACACCCCCCCAAATATCCCTGGGAAGGAGGGGTGATGCTGGGGGTGATGCCGGGGGGTTGGGGGGGGTTGGGGGGGATAATGGGGGGGGTGACACCAGGGCTCACCTGGCAGGACAGACCATGGTACCCAGGGGGGCAGCGGCATTCCTCCACCTCAAGGGCTGGGGGGAGGCCGGGCTGTGGGGGCACGGCTGTATCCATGGCAACATCGGTGATGCTGGATGCGGCTGTGCTGGTGGAGTAGGTGGCTCGGATGAGGATCTCATCCAGGTCGGCCAAGGCCATCAGGAGATGCTCCCGCGTTGCCGGTTGCCCGTCCGGCCGCTGCCAGTATTGCTGCGGGTGGAGGGGGGTGTCACAGTGGGGACACTGTCTTGGCACATCGTGGGGATGGGGGACACGGGGAACAAAAGCCACCTGCCCCCTCCTACCTCCCGAAAAATGATCTCAAAGGCCTGGGGGGTGCGCAGGGGCAGGTTGGGCTGGTATGCCACCAGCGTGATGTCATTGCCCTGTGGATATGGGGGGGTCAGGGGGCTCCTGGGGCCACCCTGTCCCCCCCTGCCCCCTGCCAGGCACCCCCTTACCGTGATCTGGATGTCAGCATCAGGCAGGGGGGCTCCCTGCCCCCCCGGGGTATAGGTCAGGGTGTAGCGGAGGCGGCCACCATAGGAGCCCACCTGCACGGGGAGACGAGGTGGGATGGGGTGGGAACAGGATGAGGAAGCGGACAGGGAAAGGGGGGGAGGGGAGGGGGGAGGGGGGGGGGAGGGGGACGGGTGGGGAATGGGGGGGGAAAGGGAAGAGGAAGAGGATGGGATAAGGATGGGGCAGGGAGAAGGAAGGAGGTGGGGATGGGGATGGGGATGAGGATGGGGAAAGTGGAAGGAAAGAGGAAGAATAGGACAGGAATGGGCAAGGGGCAGAGGATGGAGAAGGAAGAAAGGAAAAAGGAAGAAGAGAAAAAGGAAAAGGCAAGCGACGGGGGAGTCTGCACCCACCCCGGGGAGTGGGCGCAGCCACCAGGCTGGGTGCTGCTGCGGGCAGCCCTGTCCCCTGGGGTGGGGGTAACGGTAACCCCCATTACCTTGTCCCCCGGTAGGGGGGGGGCAGCTGCCAGTAGTAGGAGTCGGGGGGTAGCTCCCTGAAACGGTCGTAGGTCAAGCGGGGCTGGGGGGTGCCCAGCTCCACCCCGAAGCCGGTGCCCACCCGGGTGCTGCGCTGCCGGTTCACCAGGGCGAATCCCTGGGGATTACCGGCGGCGAAGGGCGTCCGGACCTACGGATAGGGGTAGGGGTGAGCGGGGTGAGGGAGGGATGGGGACACATGGGGACACCCCGGGGACGTGAGGGGTCACTCACAGTGCCGCGGGCGTAGGCAGTGCTGGCGCAGTGCTGGACGATGCCCATGCAGAAGCAGGGCAAGCAGCCGGCCGGCTCGCTGGCACTCAGGTGGAAATGGTGGGGACGGCAAGCGGCACAGTGGGGACCCTCTGCGTTGGCCTGGGGGGTGGGGGGGGGGGGACGGGTCACCCTGTCCCCGGGGTGGGCGGGGACGCGCTGGGGTGGGGGACAGGGCTCACCTTGCAGCGGCACTGCCCGGCGGCATCGCAGCCCTCGCTGGTGCTGCCGCGGGGGTCACACTGGCACTGCCTGTCGGGGACGCCTGGCTCTGCTGGCGGGGGGACACACACAGCAGTTAGGCACAACCCCCCTCAGTGCCATCGCAGGGGCCACCGTCTTGTCCCCTCCCCGTGACACTCACCTCGGCATGGCTCTCCCCGCGGTGGGTCTCCCACATACCCGGGCAAGCACCTATGGCAGGGGGGGAGGTTACCAAAAGATGCCAATGAGGGGGGGGTTGCACCCCAAACCCCACACCCCACAGCCCACACTCGGGCTCCTCAGCACCTCTCGCAGAGGCGCCCGCCGTGTCCCGGGGCGCAGGCGCTGCAGGTGGGCTGCCGTCCGTGTCCTCGAAGCAGCTCTTGGTCACCCTGCCAAGGGGACAAGGGGACACGTGAGACCCCGCTGGTGTCCCCAGGGATGTGAGGGACCAGGGGGTGGCACCTACTGGCTGTCACCGTGGGGTCCATGGCAGGGACAGGGGTGCCCAGGGTGGCATCGCCATAGTAGCCAGGTTGGCACTTGTCACATTGGGCACCCTCCGTGTGGTCCCGGCAGCCCTGCAAAGGAGCGGGGGTGGGGTGGGTGATGGCACTGGTGGCACCACCACGGGGATCCCCGAGGTGTCCCCTCACTTTCCCCAGCTCACCTGGCAGACGCCAGTCTCGGGGTGGCACTCGCCAGCGTGGCCATGGCACTGGCACGGCTCGCAGGTGCCCAGGTAGAGCCCGGCAGTGCTGCGGGTGTAGCCGGTGTCACAGTCCTACAGAGGGGACGGGGGGACAAGCAGGGTCGGCCACCACTCGGCGTCCCCCGTGCCGGGGTGAGGGGACACCAGGGGTCTCACCTGGCAGGAGGCACCACGGTAACCGGCTGGGCAGGAGCAATCCTCCACCTCCAGCGCCGGCGGACGGCCGGTGGCGTGTGGCACCGCCACGTCCAGGCTGACATCGGCCAGTCTGCGGGGCAAGAGAGGATGTCCCCACCACCCAGCCCACCCTATCCCCATGTCCCCAGTGTCCCCTCCCCTGTCCCCAGTACCTGCTCTCCTCCGGTTGATCCGAGTAGGATGCCCGGATCATGAAGAGGTCGATGTCGGCCAAAGCCATCAGGAGATGCTCACGGGTGGCATCATGCCCGTCCGCCCGGCGCCAGGCATGCTGCAGGCACAACCGGGGGGTGACCGCCGTGTCCCCAACCCCCTTCCAGGGTGGGGGGAACACCCGCCGGTCCTCACCTCACGGAAGGGCACAGTGACGATGGTGGGGACACCGGAGGTGGGGCTGGCATTGGAGAAGTGCTCCAGTAGGATGCCGTTGCCCTGCAGCAGGACATCGGGCCGGCGCAGCAAAGGTTGGGCGCTCGCTGGTGCCTGGTGCGTCACCGTGTACCGCAGCTCACCGCCGTACGATGTCACCTGCGGGGTAGGGTGCAGAGAGGCTCAGCCAGGCTTGGGGATGTCCACCGCGTCTCCCTGCCGGCCCCGGCACTGGCACCTTGTCCCCGGTGAAGGGCGCGGGCAGCACCCAGTAGTAGACGTCATGGGGCAGCGCCTGGAAGCCGGCGAAGAGCAGCTCCCGAGGGGACGTGAAGTGGGCGCCGTCGCCCACCGTCTGCGTACCAGCCAGGTTGGCCAGGCTGAGCGTTGTCATCTCCTCGGCAGTGAGGAGGACCTGGAAGGAGAGTGGGAAGGGGCTTGGTGGTGGGCATGGCACAGCACAGCGTAGGGCAACACGGCACTACATGGCATGGCGCAGCATGGCAAGGCATGGACAGCATGTTACAGCACGGCACAACGTGGCACAGCATGACACAGCATGGCATGGCAAAGCATGGCACGACGTGGCACAGCATGACATGGCATGGGACAGCATGGCACGACGTGGCACAGCATGACACAGCATGGCATGGCAAAGCATGGCACAACGTGGCACAGCATGTCACAGCATGGCATGGCAAAACATGGCACAACATGGCACAGCATGACACAGAATGGCATGGCGAGGCATGGCATGACATGGCACAGCATGACATGGCACGGCATGGCATAACCCTAGTTGGCACGACATGGCACTACATCGCATGACACAGCATACTCGATATGTCATAGCATGGCCCCAAATGGCCCAATATGGCCTGGCCCGGCCTGGCAGGGGTACCTGGTGGCGGCTCCACGCGGAGCTGGCGCAGTGCCGCGAGACGCCCATGCAGAAGCACTGCAGGCAGCCCTCAGGGTTGGCTGCGCTCAGGTGGAAGGTGCCAGAGGCGCAGGCGTCGCACAGCCGCCCCCGCACGTTGGGCTGCAGGGGGGCACAGGGTGGGTGAGTGGGTAGGGTACAGGGTGGGGGTGCTGGGGAGGGGAAATGAGGGTTGGGGAGCTGGGGGGGTGGACTAGGTGCCATGGGAGGGGGTTGGACTGGGTGCCGTGGGGAGGGGTTGGCATGGGTGTTATGGGGGGGTCAGACTTGGTGCTGTGGTGGATGGGAGCACCCAGCCCACCCTCCCCCCCTGGGCCTGTACCTTGCAGCGGCATGTGCCGCCGGCCTCGTCCTTGCCCCCGCGGGCATCGCACTTGACAAGCTCCTGGCCTGTGGGCAGCGAGGGTGAGGGTGGGGTCACCCATGGGTGGAGGGGGTGGCAACCCCACAACCAGCACCCACCACTCACCGATTGGGGTGCACTTGCCACCCGGCTGGATGGGGTCTCCCTCGTAGCCTGGGGCACACCTATGGGGACAGGTGGTGATGGGTGGGGGGGCTTGGGTAGTGGGGGGGATGTAGGGACCCCCCCACCCACCTCTCGCAGCGGCGGCCAGCATAACCGGGTGCGCAGGTGTCGCAGGTGGCTTGGCCGTCCGTGTCCAAAAAGCACGACTCCGAAAACCTGCGGGCAATGGTGACAGTGACACCGGGGCGGTGACACCTGGGGGACAGGGGGTGTCTCTGAGGTTGGCACCCACCTGCGAGCTGGCTCAGTGTAGGGACAGGGACAAGGGTGGCAGGCGGTGGCCGTCCCCTTGGTGGCATCGCCGAAGAAGCCAGGTTTGCACTTCTCGCACTGGGGACCCTCCGTGTTGTGCTGGCAGTTCTGGGGGGGACGGACACGTGGCGGGGTGGTGGTGACACCACACCATGTCCCCATCCCCTTGTCCCCACCTCCCATCCCGGCCCTTACCAGGCAGTGCCCAAAAACGGGGTCACAGGTGCTGGAGTGGCCGTGGCAGCCGCAACCGGAGCAGGTCCCCAGGTAGGGTCCCCTCATCACCCGCTCAAAGCGTGTGGCGCATCGCTGGCACGACAGCCCCGCATAGCCCACGGGGCACCTGGGGACACAGCGGTGTGATGGTGGCATCGTGGCAGTGGAGGCACCAAGCCCGCAACCTCGCTACCGGTGGTCACCTGCACTCCTCAACATCCCCAGCAGGCCCCAGGCCGGTGTCACCAGGGCTGGTGACGTCCATGGCTACGTCACTGAGCCCCACGCTGGCCATGCGCCCGTCGTAGACTGCCCGGATGAAGATGCCCTCCAGCCCCTGCAGAACCAGCAGCAGCAGCTCCCGGCTCACTGGGGCACCCTCCTCATCCTCCCAGTGGTCCTGCCGGGACAGCAATACTGGTGTCAGGGGTGATGCCAACACTGGCATTACCCACCCGCCACCACTGGCATCACCCACCTGCCACCCCCATCGCTCACCCATCACCCCTGCCTGGCTGCCACCCACCTCGGTGAAGGGCACATGCCGCCGGTTGAGGACATCAGGCCGGGTGGCTCCGGCGCGCGCCCGCAGCTGCCGCCCATGGCCCCGCAGCACCAGGTCAGGGTGGGCGGTGGGCTCAGGGGGTCCCCGCCCCAGCCGGTACCGCACCCCGTAGCTCAGTGCTCCCCCGTAGGCATCCACCTGGCAGCATCAGTGGGCTGTCAGCGGCCGTGCCACTGCCGTCCCCAGCCCTGTCCCCACCCCGGGTGTCACCTTGTCCCCGAGGAAGGCATCTGGAAGTGCCCAGAAGGCATCGAGAGCCAGGAAGCGTCGGGACAGATCCAGGAGCTGGAATTCCTCAGCACCCACGTCCACGTGGAGCTGGGTGGCCGAGAGCACTGGCAAGGACGGCGTGGCCGGCACCGTCACGTTGACGCCTGCGAGGAGATGCTCAGCCCCTGGTGTGTCCCTTTCCCCCCCCAGCCTGCGGGTCGCGTCCCCCGGGGGAAAGGGGCCGGGGGGGGGGGGGCCGTGGTGGGGGGCGTGGTGGGGGGGGAGGGGACGCTCACCAGGGCGGGTGATGGTGAGGATGCTGTCGGGGATGCCGAAGACCATGCCCAGGGTGTTGATGGCCTCGCAGGTGTAGGCGCCTTGGTCGGCTTCTTTCACGTCCCGGATGGTCAGCGTGCCCTGCCCGGCCTCACTCACGATCGACACCCTGCGTGGCATGCTTGGCACGCGGCAACCGGCACACCCGGCACACCCAGTGCCCAGTACACCCGGTGCCCAGCACACCCGGTACACCCGGTGCCTAGCACACCCGGTGCCCAGTACACCCCGTACACCCGGCGCCCAGTACACCCAGTGCCCAGCACACCCGGTGCCCAGCACCCCGGATGCCCTGCTTGTGCCCAGGCCCCGCCCCAGTTAAAGCCCACCCCCCAGGTGCCCGCCCCATGCAGCCCCCAATGCAAAGGGTTGGCCCCGCCCCCTTGCGGGGAGCCCCGCCCACACCAGCAGGACACACCCCCATACAAGCACCGCCTCCAAGGCCAAGCCCCTCCCACCACAGGCCCCTCCCCTTGTGCACCCCCCCATAGCCCCGGAACAAACCCCTCCCCCCAGCACAAGCCCCTCCCACCACCAGAGGCCCCTCCCCCAAAGGGCAAGTCCTCCCCCTGCCACAAGCCCCTCCCCCTGAAAAAGCCCCTCCCACCCTTGCAGGCCCCGCCCCAAAGCACAAGCCCCACCCGCCACAGGACACCACCAAGGGCAAGCCCCTCCCCCAAGGATAAGCCCCTCCCCCTCCCTTCAGCCCCTCCCCCAGACCCCTCCAGCTCCCATTGCCCCCTGGGCCCCCCCTTAGATCCCGCCCCCAGGCCCCGCCCCCGCCGCCCCCCCCGCCCCCCGGGGGGGCCCCTTGAGGCCAGGTGATGATGGGGGTGGGGACACCGGTGGCCACGCAGGTGAAGGTGACCGATTGCCCCGGCACCGCCCGCACCGACTCCCGCGGCAGCGTCACCACCTGCGGGGGCACTGCCCACGCCCCCCCCGTCACCCCACCGCACCACCAGCACCCCACGTCCCCGTCACCCCACCGCACCACCAGCACCGCACCCTGGCACCCCGCACCCTGGCACCCCACTGCATCACCAGCACCCCATCACCACCCCACTGTCACCAGCACCAGGACCCCAGCCCAGCTTGGGGACAGGGCCCCCCCTGGCACTGGGCCCCAGTGTCCAATTGGGCCAGCCCAGTGCCATGGCACAGGGTCCCCAAGCCTGATGCCATGGCAGCGGTCCCCGGGTGCAATGTCCCCAAGCCGGCCCCCAAGCCTCGTGCCATGGCACAGTGCCCCCAGCTCCGGGTCCCCAACCTGGCCATGGCGGGGCCTGGCCAGTGCTGTGGCACAGTGTCCCCAGCCCCAGTCTCCCCCGCCCGGTGCCACAGCACTGCACCGCCAGTGCAGTATCCCCGGTGTGCAGCCACAGCACGGTGTCCCCAACCCAGCCCTGGGGCACCACATCCCTACGCCCGGCAGAGGTGTCCCCTCCCCTGGCCGTCATGTCCCCTTCCCGGTGTCACTCACCGCAGCCGACCTCATCGGAGCGGTCGGGACAGTCGGGCTCCCGGTCGCATTGGTAGCTGGCCCGGATGCAGGTCCCACTCGCCACGCACCGAAACTCCGCCGGCCCGCACGCTGCCCCAGGTGCCTTGGTGGCTGCAGTGGTGACGGTGACAGGCGTCAGGCAGGACTGCGTCACCACCCGTGTCCCCAGCCCAGCCGTACTCACGGCAATTGGCCTCATCGGAGCCGTCCCCGCAATCGTTCTCGCCGTCGCATCGCCAAAGCTTGAGGGACCACCCCCCGTTGCGGCACTTGAATTCGTTGGGTTCGCGGGTGGGGGTGCTGGGTGAGCCGGGGGGGGGGGGGGGGGTGTCAGCACCCATAGGGTGCCCCCCCCCCCACCCCCCTAACCCTCGCCACGTCACCGCGAACTCACCGCAAGCGTCCTCGTCGCTGCCATCGGCACAGTCAGGCTCGCCATCGCAGAGGTAATCGCGGGGGATGCAGCGCCCGTCGGCGCAGGCGGCTTCGCCCGCGGGGCACCCCCCAGCCGGGAGTTTGGGGGGGCGCGGGGTGATCGGGCGGCGCGGTGGGGGGGTGGCAGCAGCGGTGACGGTGCTCACGGGCGGGGGTGGTGGAATGGGGGTGCAGGGGGAGTTCGGGGGGGGCTATAGGGGGAAATGGGGGGCTATAGGGGGTTATGGGGGGAAATGGGGGAGGGGGGGGGGGGGGGGGGGGGCAGGGGGTGTTGTGGGGGGTATGGGGGATATGGGGGTGCAGTGGGAGGGCTGGGGGGGCGGTCTCACCGCAGCCGTCCTCATCAGAGCCATCGTGGCAATCGGGCCGGCGGTCGCAACGGTATTCACTGGCAACACATTCGCCGCTGCCGCAGGTGAACTCCAGGGGGGTGCAGGCACGTGGGTGGGGGGTCACTGGTGGGGGTAGGGGGCACAATCAGGGTGATGCCACCCCCCCCCACCAAATCCACCCCTGAGAAATTTTGGGGCATGGGGGTGAGACGGACCGGCCGGTGGGACCAGGTGATGTGATGGGCTATGGATCAGTATGGGGCGGTCTGAGCCCCCCCACCCCATAGACTCCCCCCCAAGCCCCCCCGTCAGCGCTCACCGGCCCCCGGCGCCGGAAGGCCGGGGGGGTAGGAGGCGATGGAGCCAGCAGCCACCAGGTCCCGCAGGACCCCCCCCAGCTGCCCCTCGTCCCCGTTCCCCTCCGAGCCCACGTCCAGCTCCACGAAGACATCGCCTTCCACTTCTCTGGGGGCGGGGGGGTGGAAAAGGGGGATTAGCACCCCAAAATCTCTGCACTGCACCCCCCAAACCTTCCCATCCCCCCCAAGCCCTTCTGTCCCCCAAACCTCACCATCCCCACAACCCCCCTGCACCCCCAAAACCTCCCCATCACCCCTAAACCCCCCCACCAACCCAAACCTCCCAGTCTCCCCCAAATCTCTCCTGCACCCCCCAAACCTCCTCACCCCCACCCCCTCCAACCCCCTTCTGCACCCCCAAACCTCCCCATCATCCCCACCTCCCCACAGCCCCCCCAAACCTCCCCATCCCCCCAATCCTCCCCATCCGTCCAATTCCCCCTGCACCCCCCAAACCTCCCCATCCCCCCTTGCCCCTCCACACCCCAACTTCCCCCAAGCCCCCCCAGCTCACTTGATGAAGACCACGCTGACGACCTGCTCCCCAGGCACCTTGTAATACTCCGACTCCAACTGGGGGGGGACGAGGCAGAAAATGGGGGGGTCAGGGTGCTCCCTTGGCTGCCCCCCCTCAGCACCCCCCTATGCCCCCCCCCTCACCGTATCCACCACCGCCTCAGAAATCTCCCGGAATTCCTCAGATTCGGGATCCTCCAGCCGCTGGCTGTAGTCGATGCTGCGGGTGAAGTTCACCAGCGCCCGGAAATAAACTGGGGGCGGTCAAAAATGGGGGGGAGGGGTGTCAAAAATGGGGGGGTGGCACCTGGACCCCCAAAAAATACCCCCTGTAACCCCCCCACCCAGCTGTGCCCCCCCAATCCAGCTGTACCCCCCTCATCCAGCTGTGCCCCCCCATCCAGCTGCCCCCCCCCCAATACTTGGGGGTATCCCCCCCCAACATATGGCACTAAGGGGGTGCAGAAAGGGGGGGGTCCCCCAAAATGTGTCACTTACTCAGTGGGGGGTCGTCCTCGGGCTCGGCCACCACCATGCCCGCCGGTGCGGGGGGGTGCCCGGGCGCTGCCCGCCGAGGAGGAGGAGGAGGAAGAAGAGGAGGAAGAAGAGGAAGAGGAGGATGGAGAGGAGACAGAGCTTGAGAGCGGTGACGCATGGGTGCCACCGAGGGGACAAGTGCCACCCCACGGCGTCCCCTTACCAGTGGGTGCCAGCCCAATGCCGGGCACGTGGGTAGTGCTCGCCAGCAGCCAAGTGACACCGCTGCCGCCCTCCCCGCCAAGGGGGGCCCGGGCCCCCAGTGACACCCCCCCCACTGCAATGGGGACGACGAGTGGCACCCAGGGTGGCACTCACCCATGGTGGCATCCACTCCTGGTGACCCTCACCCACGGTGACACCCATCCCTGGTGGCACCCACCCACCCCTGGCACCCAGTGCCACCTCACCACCGATGCCACCATATCCCAGCCACGCAAGGGGCATGGTGGACCCCCTCGTGGTGACACCCACCCACAGTGACACCCACCCACCCATTGCCACCTTACCACCGGATGCCACCAGGTCCTCGTCATCGGAGAGGTGCGCGTAGTACCGGCGTCCCCGCGTCCCCCGGACGTGGTCAGCCACTGTGTCCTCGGGGAAGTTGGTCTCGGCCAAGCCCCCGGTGCTGCGGGTGACCTGGGGGACACCGTCACCCCCCCGCTGGGTCCCAGGCCACATCACTGGCACCGGGGGGGGACACACGCGGGTGGGTGGCCGGCGCGGCGGGGGGGGGGGGGGGGGCCCCCCCCCGCATTCCTGCGCCGCCACGGCACTGCCACGGCAGCGGGCACACTGCCCCAGGGGGTTTACCGATGCAGGGATGTGCGTGCACAGGGCTTGGGGCTGTGCACACGCATTCGCACCACTCTGTGCTTGCACCAACTGGAGCCACGTGTGCACATGAAAGCTTGGGTGCACTGCACGTGCACCACCTGCAGCCCAGCCACACCACTACACGCGTGCACCACCCCAGGGGCTGCGTGCGCGCACCAACACATGACTGCGCACACACGTTTGCACCGCCGCACGCGGGCCAATCGTGCAGCTTGCATGCGCGTTTGCACTGCCACATGTGCACACCAACACGGCGACGGCACCGGACCGCGCACACGCATCCACCCCAGCGCACGCACACGCGTGTGCACCGCCCCGGCGGGTGCCCCCCTGGGTGCCCCCAGCACCCGCTGTGGTGCCAGCGGCCCCGGCGACGCCGCGGCCAGGAATCCGTCGGGGCAGCACTTTGCTGTGCAAACAAGCGCTGGGGGATTAAGCGGGTGCTGGGGGTGGGGGGATGACAAGAGGGGGACAAAGAGGGGGACAAGGGGGGGGACTCGGCTGCTTGCCTGCATGGGGGGGGGCCCAGCACCCCAAGGGTCTGGGTGGGGGCACCTGGTGGGTGCCAGCCTGGCCCCGGGGGGGGGGGGGGAAACGAGGCCGGGGGAGCTCATGCATGTGCTGAGTGTGGGGGTGCTCTGCTGACCCCCCACCCATGCCTAGCTGTGGGTGCTCTGCTGTTGCCCTCCATGCATGCACTGAGCTTGTGGGTGCTCTGCCATTGCTACCCTACACATGCACCGAGCGGGTGGGTGCTCTGCGCCTGCCCCCCCCACCCATGCGCTAAGCATGTGGGTGCTCTGCTGCTGCCCTCCATGCATGCACTGAGTGTGGGGATGCTCTGCTGCTGCCCTTCCACCCATGCACTGAGCGTAGGCGTGCTCTGCCATTGCTACCCCACACATACACCGGGGGTGGGTTCTGTGCCCCCGCTCCCCACACATGCAGCAAGCGGGCGGGTGCTCAGGACTGGCAGGCAGTGGGCCCCATCCTGGGCAGGAGGAAGGGCAGCTGCCTGTCCCAGCACCGGCGGTGGCCGGGAGGGGACAATCACCCCTCTCCTGTTACCGGAAGCCTCCCCGCGCCGTGGCCCCGCACCCGGACGCCTGGGTTCCCCCCGCGTCGCCGGGGCACCGCGCCCAGCCGGACGCCGACGCCGCCGCTCACATTTTCCACTCGCTGGCCCAAATCCTGCCCCGCACCCTGGGGATAAGGGGGGGGGACCCGAGGAAGAGGAGGGTGAGGAAGAACCACCCTGTCCCACGTGTGGTTTTGCTCAACAAACATTGGGGGGGACCTCAAACCTCCCCCCCCCATCTGGATGCACCCCCTTGTCAAAATCTGGATGGGCTCCCCCCCCCAAAATCTGGATGTGCCCCCTACAAAATCTGGACGTGCCCCCCCAAATCTGGATGTAGCCCCCCCCTTACTTCATCCGGGCAAGGAAGAGGAGGTGACGCACGGCAGGAATAATACCCGGGGGGGGGTTATTAATAGCAGCCCCCCCCAGGCTTATTGTTCCCCCAAGGTCACAGCTAAAATGTGGTTCCCCCCTTCTAAAACCTTCCCCCCCCCCCCCCGGGGTTCTGAGGGGACCAAGGGGCCCGCTGCAGTGCTGAGCCGATTTAGGGGGGAGGCACCCCCGTTTTGGGGGGCACTGCTGGTGCAGCTGGCGGGATGCTGGTCCCGGGAGGGGGACAAGCAGCTGCCTGACCCCTCCCCCGCTGCCTGCCCCCAGAGATTTGGGGGTGAAAACAGCTGCAGGGTCAGGGTCACTCCCGGGGGGTGCAAGGGGGGGCCCCCAAATATGCCTGTGCCCCCCCCACTCCCCTGCATTCCTCCCCACTGAGCGCTGCGGATTTATCCCCAAAAAGCTGGGTTTTGGAGGCAGGGGGGTGGGGGGAGGGAACGCCCCGGGGGCGCCAAGGGGACCCAGGCGCCCTGGCAGGGACCCAGGGCCCGGGCTGGGCTCCTGCTCTTCCTCCTCCTCCTCCTCCTCCTCCTCCTCCTCCCGGCCAGGCCATCTTTGGCGATGGGAAAGAGCTGGAGTGCGCCGGGAGCGCGCGGGGCCACGTGCACTAGGGGCCCTGGGGGGCCCTGGGAGGTCCCCAAAGGTCCCCGAGGGTCCCCCACGGGAGACACGAGGCGTGGGGGGGGGCAAGCAAAGCAGGCGCAAGCATGCACAAGTGTGCAAGAGTGTGCGTGCAAAAGCCAACGTGCAAGAGCACACGTGCAAGAGCCAGCGTGCAAGCAGGGGGGTGCCCACAGCGCCCCGGGTGGGTGCGTGTGTGTGCACACACGTGTGCGTGGGCTCCCCCCCAAAACTCCTTCTCCCCCACCCCTTTCCCCTAAGGCCTGGCGATCTTATCACACATTCCTGCTGCGCCCTTGCCCCCCCATTAACCCTTCACAGCCCTCGGGGGGGGGAGGGCACCCCATCATCCCCCCATGCCAGACCCCCCCTTCGTGGAGTGGGTGCATCCCCCTGCTTTTTCTCTGGGGGGGGGGGCACATTCCTCAGCATACCGGGGGCAGGGGGGCTATTGGGGTGCCACCCCAGGCGGGTGTCCCCAAATCCCCTCCCTGTCCCATAGCAGGATGAGGGCTGGAGGGGGGTGTGCCCTGCAGCCCCCCCCCCCCCCCATCTCAGCCCCCCCCCCCCCCCCCCCCCCCCCCCCCCCCACCGGGGGGACACCCCCCCCCACACCCCCCGGGGGGGGGGGCCCAAGCCCATGGAGAATCCCCTCCCCTGCACTCCCCTGGGGGGGCACCCAGAGGTGTCACCACTCCCCCCCGCCATCCCCCCTGCACCCCAGCTGGGTGTGACACACCCCCCCCAGGGGCACCCCCAGACACAGCCCCCCCCGGGGGGGATTTTGGGAGAGTTATTTTTAGGGTGGCCGGCGCCACCCGTCACCCTTTAAATTTAGCCGGGGGGGGGGGGTGGGGGGGCGGGGGGGGGGCAGCACCCCAAAAGCGGGCGTGCCCCTGTACATGGCCCCCACCCAGGGCAAGGGGGGCAGCGGGGTCCCAGGGGGGCAGAGCTCGACCCTTGGGGTGAGGGGAATCCGGGACGGCCTGCACCCCCCAGACCCCAATTCCCTTAGGGACCAGAGCAGGGTGATGGGGACCCCCACATCCCCCCAGTATGGGGGGGACCCCCATCCCGGGACCCTCCCGGCCCTGGGGGCCCCAATTCCTTCGGGGACCGGCATGGTGCCAGGGACCCCTCAGCCCCCTGTGGCTTGGGGGGGGGGATGGGACAGGACACCCCAATTCCCTTCAGGGACATCGCAACCCCCCCCTCAACTCCTTTAGAGGACCCCAACTCTGCAGCGGGATCCCAATTCCTTCAAGTGACCCCTAGCTCTGGAGTGGAGATCCCAACTCCATGGAGGGACCCCAACTCTTTCAAAAGACCCCAACTCCTTTAGAGGACCCCAACTCCAGGATGGGGGAGGATTCCAACTCTCTCAAGGGACTTCAACTCCTTCGGGGGACCCCAACTCCCTTAGAGGACCCCAACTCCGAGGGGTGGGGGAAATCCCAGCTCCGCGGGGGTACCCCAACTCTTTCGGGGGACCCCAACTCCCGGGGGGGGATCCCAGCTCTGCGGAGGGACCCCGGCTCCTTCGGGGCCCCCAGCCCCTCTCGGGGAACCCCAGCTCCTTTCGGCCCCCCCCGCCCCCCCGGGGACCCCACTTCCCGCGGGGCCGGGGCCCACCCGCACTCACTCCGAGGGCTCCGAGCAGCAGGAGGGCGCCCAGCCCCGCCGGGACCCGCGGCCCCATCGCCCCGCTCCGGCCCCGCC
This sequence comes from Gorsachius magnificus, assembly GCA_034008185.1. NCBI lineage: Eukaryota > Metazoa > Chordata > Aves > Pelecaniformes > Ardeidae > Gorsachius > Gorsachius magnificus. Next base: position 837,490 of record CM067096.1, read on the forward strand.
GCTCGCCCCGCTCCGGCCCCGCCGCTCGCCCCGCGCCGCTCCCGGCCGCTCCGCTCCGCGCCGCCCGCCCCGCCCCGCCCCGCCCCCACCGCCCCACCCGCGCGGGGCGGGGCCGCCCGGGAGCGCGCCCGCGGGGCGGGGGACAGGGGGGACGGAGGGGGGGGGGGGGCGGACGGGCATGGGGACACCCCCGTGAACTTCCACGGGGACACGGGGGGAGTGAGGACACCGGGGGGCGCCCCTGTGAACTTGCAGAGGAATATGGGGGTGCGTGAAATCGCCTGGGGCACCTCGTCAACTTGCGGGGCCCGGTGGTGCGGGAGGGGGGGGGGGGGACACCCCTGCCCGTGGGGACGCAGCTGTGGGAGGTGCCCAATGGAGACGCAGGGGTGACACGAGTGTGGGACACAAGGTGCCCCTGTGGAACCCCGCAGCCCCCAGGCACGTGGGGTAGTATGGGGGCTAGAGGGGCACGGGGGGCTATGGGGGGGGGGGGGGTATGGGGGCTATAGGGGACCAGGAGGCTACATGGGGCTATGAGGGTACCGGCAGTGTGGGGCAGGATGGGGGCATGGGGGGTCATGGTGGGGGGGAGGTTATAGGGTATGGGAGGCACCAGGGGCATATGGGGTCTATAGGGGCAGGCGGGGGGATATAGGAGCTTTGGGGGGCACCAGGGGCAGGGGGCTATGGGGTCTATAGGAGCACGGGGGTCTACAGGGTCCCTGCTGGGTGTGGCTGCCTGGGTGCCAGATGCCACCTCCCCCCAAGGCCAAGGTTAATGGTTAACACCCCCCCTGTACTGCCCCTGGACCCAGGTGGGTGCCAGGTGCCTGTTCCCAGGGGCGCCCTTGGGTGTCCCCGATAGCGGGGGGGATTTAAGGCCGGCAGCTGCCCCCGGGTGCCCTGACTGAGCCAGGCCCATGATGCTGAGCCTCCTCCTGCTGCTGGTGGCTGGCGGTAAGGACCCCCCGAGTCCCCACCCATGTCCCCACCCTCGGGTGAGGTGCTGGGTGGGTGATGGGTACCCTGTCCCGCAGGCAGCCGGGCCGCGGTGCTGCCGGACTCCCGGGTGGTCAACGGGGAGGATGCTGCACCCTATAGCTGGCCCTGGCAGGTGAGCAGGCAGGGGGGTGGGATTTCAGGGGGGGGGTGTGGGGGCATGCATAGGTGCTGTGGCACCCACCAGTATCCCCACAGATCTCGCTGCAGTATGAGCGGGACGGCACCTTCCGCCACACCTGTGGGGGGACCCTCATCGCGCCCAACTGGGTGATGACAGCCGCACACTGCATCTCGTGAGGGACCCCCCAAGACCCATGGCGGGCACTGAGGGGGGGCAGGAGGGGGCAGGGGTTCGGGGGGGGAAGGGGGAGGGGATGGGGGTGCAGAGGGGTGTAGGGTGTGGGTGTGGGGTGAAGGAAGGGTGCAGGGTGCAGGAGGGGTGCAGAAGGGCTGCAGCATCCCCTGATGTCCCCCCCCCATGCAGCTCCACGCGCACCTACGAGGTGGTGCTGGGTGAGTACGACTTGGGTGCCAGGGAGGGCCTGGAGCAGCGCGTCCCCGTGGCCCCCACCGACATCTTCGTCCACCCCAAATGGCGAAGCTCCTGCGTGGCCTGCGGGTGAGTGGGGTCCCGGGGTTGGGGGAGGTTGGGGACAGTGTCCCCCCCCAGCGCCTCCCGTGACACCTCTCCCTGTGCGGCAGCAATGACATCGCCCTGATGAAGCTGCAGCACCCGGCCGTGCTCAACACCCAGGTGCAGGTGGGGCAGCTGCCGCCCGCGGGCACCATCCTGCCTGATGGGTACCCCTGCTTCCTGAGCGGCTGGGGACGGCTGGCCAGTGCGTGGGGCCAGGGCAGGGGGTCAGGGGGAGGGAGGAGGGATGGGGGGATGGAGGGATGGGGGGATGGAGGGACAGAGGGATGGAGGAATAGGGGGATGGAGGGATGGGGGGATGGAGGGATGGGGGGACGGAGGGACGGAGGGATGGGGGGATGGAGGGATGGAGGGATGGGGGAAGGAGGGATGGAGGGATGGGGGGACGGAGGGCAGACAGACGGATGGCCATGGGCATGGCAGGCCAGCCAGCGGGCACGGCACCGCCCCAGCCCCCTTAACCCCGGTTGGCCATTGCCGGAGCGGCTGCAACAGGCGCTGCTGCCCGTGGTGGCCTACGAGCGCTGCAGCCAGCCCGACTGGTGGGGCACCCTTGCCATCCGCCCCACCATGATCTGCGCTGGCGGTGCTGAGAAGGCCGGCTGCAACGTGAGTGCCACACCGGGATGGGGCGGCAGGGAGGGAGACACGCAGGGACCCCCTGGCGCTGACCCCCCCCGCCCATCCTGTACCCCAGGGCGACTCAGGAGGTCCCCTGAACTGCCAGGCAGCCGACGGGCACTGGGAGGTGCATGGCATCGCCAGCTTCGTCTCAGGGCTGGGCTGCAACGCACCCAAGAAGCCGACAGTCTTCACCCGTGTCTCTGCCTTCGAGGACTGGATCGCCGAGGTGGGGGTCGGGGTGCTGGACAAATGGGATGCCACAATGTCAGGGTGCCAGGGTGCTGTGGCACCAGGGTACCAGGGTGCTGGGATACCATGATGCCAGGGCACCAGGGTGCCATGGTGCTGGGGTACCAGAGTGCCAGGGTGATGGGGCACTGGGATACCTGGGTGCCATAGTGCTGGGGTGCGGGAGTGCCAGGGCACCAGGGTGCCAGGACTCTCGGGTGCCAGAGTGCCATGGGGCCGGGGTGCCAAGGCCGGGGTGCTGGGCTGCCAGGGGTGTTGGGGTGCTGGGAAGACGGGGAAATGGGATGCCACGATGTCAGGGTGCCAGGGTGCTGGGGTACCAAGGGACTGGGGTGCTGGGCTGCCAGGGTCCGGCTCGGGGTGCTGGGGTGCCAGGGCGGGGCTCCAGGTGCGGGGCCAGGCTGCTGGGGTGCTGTAGTGCCAGGGTGTCGAAGAGCCATGGTGCCAGGGCATTGGTGTACCAGGGTGCTCAGGGTGCCATGGTGCCAGGGTGCTGGGGTTCTGGGTGCTGGGGTGCCAGGGTGCCACACTCCCCTCCTGAGCAGCTTCTCCGTTCCAGATCATGAGCCAGAACTGAGCATGGTGGCGACAGCAGCGGTGGTGGCGACCTCCTGGTGTGGCATCAGGCAAATAAACCCACAGCTCTGGCACCGCTCGTGTCCCTGTGCTGGGGCGTGGGCGGGGGGGCCAGCATGAGGGGGTGGCTCGGTTGCCGGCAGAGTGGGCGTGGGGAGCACCCAGGGGTGCTCAGATACCATGAGGATGGGCACCCAGTGACATCCAGACGCCAAGGGGAGGGGCACCCAGTGACACCCCAGTGTCACGGGGATGGTTTGCCCTGAGGAGCTATGATGCCACAGGGATGGGCACCCAAAGACCCCCCAGATGGGGGCGGGACAAGCACCCCGAGGTGCCCTGAAGCCATGGGGATGGGCGCCATGGGGCACCGTGATGCCAAAAGCACAGGCACCCCAAGGCAGTAATGACACCACGGGGATGGGCCCCTGGGGACATCCTGTCACCACTGGGCTGGGCCCCCGGAGGCGCCCCGAGGCCCCAGGGATGGCCCCCTCGGGCGCCCCAGGGTCAGCCGGCCATGGCCATGGCTCTCCCGCCGCCTCCTGCCCTCCCGGCCCGGCCGTCGCTTCGCAACCGCTGCTGCCGGCGCGTGACCGGTGAACAAAGAGCCCTTTCACCAGCGACCCCGCCATGGCCAGCACCCCTGGAACCCCTCAGTCAGGGTACCTCGGGTCCCCCTGGCCCCACCCAGGCACCCTGTGGGAATGGGTGCTCCAAGGACTCCCCAATCCCCCCAGGAATCCGGGTGGAAAATTCCTGCCGCGGGGCACCGGGGCCGTATAAGTTTTATTGGCCCCTTGTCACCGTGTCCCGGGGGACCTTTGCTCTCCCCGCAGTGGCCCAGCATCGCTGCTGTCGTCCGCCAGTGCCGCCCCGGCACACCATGGCCCCACCGCTATCACGAGCCCTTTGCTCAGGGTTGGGGGGCGCTGAGGCCGCCCCAACTCGTGACACCCTTGCACAAGTGGGTGCTACCTGCCTAAGGACCTGGTGGGGGGATAGGGGGGCCCTAACCTGGTGGCACCCAGCTGAGCCGGTGGTTTCTTATCGGCACGGGGAGGGAGGGGCACGGCTGCGGCCCCCCCCAGCACCGTGAATCGGCCTTGATGCGGCGTGGGGTTGGGCACGATGGTCCCATGCCCGGGGCAGCAGTGGGCACAGCGGGGGCAGGGGTGCTGCGAGCATGGTATGGGTGCTACAAACATAGCATGGGTGCTATGGGACTGGTATGGGTGCTACAAACATAGCATGGGTGCTACAGGACTGGTATGGGTGCTACAAACATAGCATGGGTGCTACAGGACTGGTATGGGTGGCATGAACATACAAGGGGTCCACAAGTGTGGTATTGGGTGCTGTGAACATAGCATGGGTGCTGTGAGACTGGTATGGGTGGTTTTAAGCCTGGCATGGGTACTATGAGCCTGGCATTGGTTCTGCGAGCCTGGCACAGGTGTTGTGAGCCTGGCACGGGCCCTTCGGGTCTGGCATGGGCCCTTCGGGTCTGGCATGGGCGCCTGGCCCCCCCCGGGGCAGCTCCTCCCTCACCGGCGGTGCCAGCCGCCTCCGAAAACCCCCGTGTCCTCTGGCCGGACCCACCCCCAGCAGGGTGACTCAGCCGCCGAAGCCTTTCCTTATATAATGCGGTGTTGCTGCCGTGCCGGGCGAACGCCCGCTGAGCCACCCCTGCCTCAGTTTCCCCTTGCCGGGGCGTCACCGCCGCTGCAGCCATGTGGATGGTGTCACCACCCGTCGGTAAGTGCCAGCTCGATGCTGCTCGGCCTCTTCGCAAGGTGTCTTTCCCCCCACCCTTCTCCCTGCCAAATCACCATTTTGGGGGGGTTTGGCGGAAAAATAAGGGTCATCGGCCAAGCACCGCTCACTCGGCCCTGCAAATTAGGGCAGAAAAGCGTAAAAACAATAAAGCAGCCCCCAAAAAATAGGTCAGTTCTGCACCTCCGCCGGCCAAACTCCCTTTTCCCCTCTGTCCTGGGGGGAGCAAGACCCCCTGGGGGGCACAAGCCCCCGTAATGCACATGGGGTCACCCAGGAAGAGCCAAAACCGCCTTTTTTTCCTCCAAGAAATAGTAATAAAAAGCTTCAGCAGCGGCAGGGGGTTGAGGAAGCCCCTCCTGCCCCGGCCCTTTGCTTTTGGGGCTAAAAACACCGAGAATGGGCAAGTTTGGGCACCATGGTGATGCCTGGGTATTGTGATGCTCACTGGTGCCCAGATCTGGCGCAGCAGCAGCACCAGTAACTCTCCCCAGGGGCCTGATCCTGCCCAGCGCTGGGGAGGGTGGGGATGGTGACGGTGAGCCCCCGAATCGCCATTTTTTGCCCCTTTTCACCTTTGGAGACCCCAAAACCCAGTGGATTAGCCCCAACCAAGGGAAGACGAGGGGAACGGCGCCGGACACCTGCTCACCCCCCCAAAAAACACCAGATCTGGTAAAATCCAAAGCAGTGGAATGAGCGTCCTGGCAGATTGGGGAGGATTTTCCATCCCCAGCTGCCCGGCTCACCCCGTGCCGGCGGCTCGGGGCGCGGTGTCCAAAGGTCACCAGTGGCCGCATCCGTCGATCTGCTGGCACACGGAGCCACCGACCCCGGCCAGCATTCCCAAAACCAGGAATATAATTCCAATTCCTTGCAACTGAGATGGTTTGGGGTTTTTTTTTTACCTCCTCGGGAGCTGGTTTTGACGGCGTTTCGGCACTGGGATGGTGATGAGTTGGCCCGGGCTCAGCTGGGAGCGGGTAAAGGGGGGGCGGCGAGGGGAGGGGGTGGCTCGTGTTCTGCTCTGACGTGCTGTTTTCTTTCAGATGAAGGATCTCCCCAGCTTGCCTGGCTTTGGGACCACGGCAAAGGCAGGGTGCAAAGCCCACTAGTAGGACATGACCCTTAAATTCTTTCTCTAAAGCTTAGCTCTATAGCTACGTAAGATCACTAGAGCTTAAAACCGGGGTTGGCTTTTAGTCTAAGCTTGGGTTTGGATTTATTTTTCTTCTGTTGTTTTTGCAGTTTTTGTATTGGTTTATTTGGTTTGATTTTCGCCTCCGGTGGGGAGATAAGAGGCAGGGCTTGCGAAAAAACCACCACCACCACCACAAAAAAAAAATCCCGCCGCTTGCTAAAAAGCTTTTGGGGGGCTTCGGTGCGAGGAGGGGAACAGCCAAGCAAGGCTCCCACCATCGGCAGCACCCCCCAAAATCTCCCCCTCCCCAGCACCGACCTGCTACCTCAGGGAGGGGTTTAAATAACTCCCTGGCTGGAAAGAGGCCGTCAGTTCTGCCCTTCACCAGCTGCCTCGGTGGCTTGCAGGTATTTTCCAGTCCACAAAGAAGCTGTTCCTGAGCGAGCGAGCAGGCCGAGGTCGGACGCTGGAATTCATCCGGAAAAACGCCGCTAACGGGCTCTCCGTGGCCAATCTGGTGGCGGGGCTCTCCTCTGTCCTCTGCAGCCTCAACAGGTGGGGAAAAAAGGGGAAATGGGGTGAAATGGGAGGTTGCAAAGGGGGGGGTCACCCCAGTTTTGCCCTATCCATCCTCCCCAGGCAACACCACCATTCCTGCTGGCTGCTGCTGGTAGGGTTTCTGCTTGATTTGGCCGACGGAGCCGTCGCCCGGCAACTTGACGCCTGCTCGGCACTGGGTGAGTCCCTCCCGCCACCCCGGGGACCTGCCACCCCGGGTTCTCCCCTCCCTCCCTCCCCCCCTGCTCTGGCAGTTGCCTGCTCGCCACCCGCAGGTGCCAAGTTGGATGATTTCGCTGACTTCACCACCTTCGGGCTGGCCACCGCTCTGCTGCTGCAGCCGCGGGGTGTGCTGGACGGGCTGCTGGCCATTGCCTATGTGATGGCCGTATTCGCTCGCCTCTGCTTCTTCTCCAGTGGTAAGCCGAGTGGTTTGGGGGGGCATCAGAGGGGGTTTTGGGGCGTGATTCCCATCCCCCACCCCCCCGGCTGAATGTCTGGCACCCAGTAGGGATCCCCTTCACCTACCGAGGGCTGCCCTGTCCCTACGCCTCCTCGCTGCTGGCTGGCACCTTCCTGCTGACAGGGGGGAACATCACACTGCTGCGCGTCACCGCCATCATCATGATCCTCTTCATGGTCGATCGGGGCTTCTACCCCCATGACAAGGTGCTGGAATCGCAGCTCTGGAAGAAAGCGGTTTATGCCGGAGGTGAGGACAGGGACAAAAATCAAGGCGTGGGGGTGTGTGTGTAATAAAACCTACGGAGATAGGGGCGGAGGAGGAAGGAACAGATCCCAAAGGCTTTTCCCAATCCGCAGGGGTGGCAGCCGTCCTCTTCTTGCCTGCAGCGGTGGCTTCCGTCTATTGCCTCGCCTGGTCGACGTCCTACATCATCTTCCCCTTCGCCATCTGGAGCTGCAAAGCCTAGCCCTTGCCTTCGCCTAATACCTAGTAAAGCCTTCCTCTTACTCCTCCTCCTCCACCGGGATCTCCCTTCGCTCTCCTAACCACGGCAGACAAATCCAAGGCGGGAGCCTGTTTAGAAAAGGGAAATAATTGAGTGGTAGGAAAGACTCTGCTTCAGGGAAGCCCCAAAATACCCACCCTGCACCCCATCCTTCATTCCGGAGACCCCCAAATCTTTCCCTGCGCAGGGGAACATGAAATCCAGGGCTCGCCGCCACTGCACATTGCTAATTTATTACGAGGGGGAGGTTTACATCCCCCAAATCCCGACCATAACGAGGAAGCCCCTCCCTGGGGGGAGGAAAGCCGCCAATCAAATCTCCAGAGTGTTTTGGGAACCTGATTCACCAGCAGCATTTTGGTGTTTATTATTTTATCTGTTGCTGTAGGGAAATAATCTCTCTAACGTGTTTTATTTCCCCATGCACACTTGGTGTCTGCTTGCTGGGGCATGGGAGGGAGGTGGAAGGGGAAAAGGGGGTTTGAAGCCAGTGATCCGAACTCTCTGGAAAGCCAGAGGATGGTGGCGGCTGGAAAGTGGAGGACGTGTGGGTGGAGGAAGGAAGTGAAGGTCAAACCTTGCGCCGAGTGACGGAGAGAAACACTGGGGGTCCCCAGGGAGGCTCCTGTGGCGCGAGCAGCTGCAAGAGCTGGATGCGGCCCTTGCCGGATCCCAATCCAGGCACAGGGAAGGCAGGACCGTTCCCCTTGGCAGGGAACTGGCGGGCCGAGGTCTCGCTCAGCGCAAGGAGGGCTGGAGCTGGCACCCAGTGGCCACAGCTGCTCTGGCGCCTGGCCCCGGTCCGGCCTCCCCCGCGCCATTCCCACCCAGCACCAGGCCAGGCCAGAGCTGCCGAGGGACCAGGAGCCGCAGAAACGTGGAACCACCACAGATTTTATTTTAGAAAAAAAAAAAAGCAGTTATTTGGTAATAAATAACAAAGGGGTTAGAAAAGGGGATGGGGAGCAGATGAGGGGGTCTGGGGTCGTTTGAGGGGCCCATGCATGCCACCTCACTCGCTGGAGGCCTGCATCTGCTTGCAGAATGAGTCGAACTGCTGCTGCTCCAGCTCCGTCATCACGCGGTTGAGGGCGTAAATCTGTGGGGAGAGGGGAAAAAGAGGTGACAGGGGGCAGGGGGATTCAGCCCCAGCGTTGCCGTCATCCCCGTGTCCCCCTCGTCCCCTCCCAGGCTGCTCACCTCTGCCCGCTGCCTCTGCTTCAGCTCCTGCTGGGCTGATTTCTGCTTGGCCTTCTCCAGGCGGGCCACCGGCTCCCGGGGCTTCGGCCTCTCCTTTCGCCCCCCCCCGCTGGGCTCCATGGCTGGGGCAGTGGGATGGGGGGGTGAGTCACCCCAGGGCCCCCAACCCCCCCCCCCACAATCCCCCCGCGCCCCCCCCCCCCCCCCCCCCCCGGGCCCCTCACAGCAACCTGAGCCTCACAGGGCCCTCCCACAAACCCCTGAGCCCCACGGGTGACCCCACACACCCCTACAGGCACCCCGAGCCTCACGGGTGACACCCCCCACCCCCCCCGGGCCGCCCCCGGCACTCCGCGCCCCTGCCCGGCCTGCGGCGCACGCGCAGCTTCCCCCCCCCGCGCTGCGCAGGCAGCCATGGCCGCGCGCCCAAGCGAGGCCGGCGGGAGGGCGGGGGAGCGCAGCAGCGCCGCCTGGCGAGCGGGCGGTACTCCCGGCTCCCCCCCCCCCCCCCCCTACCACCCCTGTATCTCATAGCCCCTACACATCACACCCCCATACAGCCCACCCCCCACAACCACCCCATACACACGCCCCCGCAAGCGCACCCCTATATACAGCCCACCCCCTATACAGCCTGACACAGGTGCAGGGCCCCATGGCGCAACCCCGATCTCCATGTCGTGTCCTCCCTATAGGTGTATACCTCCTGCTGCCCTGTGGGCAGCATCCCCTATAGGGGAACTGCTGCTATAGGTAGGCAGCATCCCCTATAGGGACCCCTCCTCACCACCCTGGAATCCCCAGGGCCGTGACAGCGTGGTACAGCATGGTATGGTACAGCACGTATGGCACGGCACAGGGCACTATGGCACTGTGCAGCACATATGGTATGGACAGTGCAGTATGTACAGCATGGCACAGCACAGTATGGTGCAGCACATATAACATGGTGCACCACAGCGTATGGTGTGGCACAGCACAGTGCACGATGGCATAGTGCCATACATATAGCATGGCACGGCACAGCACATATAGCACAGCATATGTATGGTGTGGCACAGCATGGTGCACCACAGCATGGCACAGTACGTATGGCACGGCACAGCGTGGTGCCCCATGGCACAGTGCCATACATAGAGCATGGCACACCACGGCACGATGCAGCACCTACCACAGCACGGTGCACCACGGCACAGTACAGTATGCATGGCATGGCGCGGCATGGCACAGCATGCACGGGGCGCAGTGCACCGTGATCTGGTGCAGTACGGCATGGCCTGGCACACCACGGCATGGCCTGGCACACCACAACCCGGTGCAGTGTGGCATGGCATGGCGCAGTACGGCACGGTGCAGTACGGCATGGCCTGGCACACCACGGCACGTCCTGGTGCACCATGTCCTGGTGCAGCATGGCCCATCCCGGCCTGGCTCGTCCTCGCGCGCTCCTGCCCAGGGGTTCTCCACCACCCGGCCCCTTCTCTCCAAATCCTTTATTGCAGCAGCCCGGCCCCCCCAGATGCCCCCCCGTGCTGGGACCCCCTGGAAGCACAGGACAGAGAGAAGGAAGGGTGGGGGGAATATGAAAATGCTGGATCCTGCCCAGCACCAGGGGCAGTTCCTGGGGCAGGATCAGCCCAGACCTCCACCAAACAGTGGGAAAACACCCAGGGGAGGGAGCACCGACACATGCGCCGAATCCCCGAGGGGTCAAATGCCCGCCGTTAGATGCGAACGGTGTTGATCCGGAGGGGCTGGACGTTCTTCCCATTGGCGTGACTCTGCCCGGGGCTAAAATAGGAGCAGAGCTTTCCAGGAAACCTCTCCCGAAAGGTGTAGAGCCAGGACATGTCGTCGGCGTTGTAGAAGATGAGAAGCCCCTTGTCGTAGTCCAGGAAGACCCCCACCTTCTCCAGCTTGCTCTTGACGTTGAGCCGGGTCCAAGGCTCGGTGCAGGCGCTGTACTGGTTGCCGTCGTGCATGACAATGCAATAAAAACCTCGGCTGGGTTGGATTTGGATGCTCCCCTTGCGGGTGACGGCTTCATGGGCCAAACCGATCATCCACTGGGTCTTCTCGGAGACCACCACCTCCCAGTAGTGGACCCCGCTGCCAAACGCCTCTGAACCCAAGACCGAGACCTCCACGTCGAAGCGTTTGGGGGAGTCCTGCAGCGGTTGGGGGTGCAGGTTGCCATACGCCACAATGGTGCAATCATCGGAGAGGATCAGGCGGTGGTGAGCAGTGCCGGGGTCCAGCGTCAGGGCTGCTGGCACTGGGGGGGGATGGGACACCGGGACAAAGGGGGACAAGTGTCAATGCAGCCCCCAGACCCAGCACAGGTGGCTCTGCCCCACTGGTTTGCAAACCACCATGGCATGGAGGCCACTGGTGCGTCCCCAACCCTCACCACTCCATCCCCATCCCTCACTGGTGATGCTCCCATCTCCGTCCCTCACCAGTGATCCTGTCCCCATCCCTCACCAGTGATGTCCCCATCCCTCACCAGTGATGCCCTCTTCCCCGTCCCTCACTGGGAATCCCCCTGATCCTGCAGCCAGCTCATCCCCGTGCCTCTCACCGGGATGGATATCCTGGAAAAGGGATTTCCAGATGGTGTACTGCAGTGGCCCCATGTATTTGGAGGTGGGAAAGTCCTCATAGGTCAGGTTGGTCTCGTGGATCTTCCCCTTCAGCCTGCGAAGGAGAGACGATGGAGAAGGGGGGGGACGACACAGGGGACCCTGGCGTCACCCCGGTCTCGCCCACCTCTCGGAAAGGGAAGCGACGCCGGCTAAAAAGACGTGTTTGTCGGCTTCGGCCAAGCGCTCCTGGAGGATCTGGCTGCCCTCCTGCACCTTGCGGAGCTGCTGGCTGTAGCGTTGGATCTTTTGCTCGATGTCGGTCAGCGTCCGGGCCGTGTCTGCCTCCAGCTCCTCCAGCATCGCCTTCTGCCGCTCCCGCAGCAGCCGGTGCAGCCGCTCAAAAGCCTCCCCAATAGTCACACGCAGGCTCTTGGCTGAGGACTTTTGGGGTGCAGGTGGGTGTCAGGACCTCCCAAACCTGTCCCGATCCCTCCATGAATCTGTAATTCCCCAAATAACCCCTACAGCCCCGTTAACTCAAACAATTCCGGGTGCTCCGAGCATCCAAGGATGGATGTTTGACCCTGCATCCCTATAGAAAACCTAAAAAAAACCCAAACCCCATTGCTGGTGGGTATGGAGGGAAAATTGAGTTTCGCTGAACGCCGAACCCCTGAGCAAGGAGAAGGCAATAAATATAAAATAAATTTTTAAAGATAAATAAAAGCAGCCCTAAAGGAACTAAAAGAGGGATGAGCAGCCTGACGGGTGGCTTCATCAACCTGCCAGCAGGTTCTGGGGTACCAGAGAAGGAAAAATGGGGCGGGTTCGTGAAACTGTGGGGTTTGGGGTCTTGGGAGGTCCCAAAATCAGGCTGGTGAGGCTGGGGTGCTACTGGGGGGCGCAGCCACATTCCCGCTTGTACCTTGGTCTCAGCCAGCTGCCGTTTGAGGAGGTGCAGAGCTTCGGTGTGGCCACGCTCACTCTCCTGCAGCCCCTGGAGCTGCTCCTTCAGCTCCCGCTGCAAGACAGGGAGAAAAAAAATAAACAACCCCATAAAAAAGGGGATTTGGGGGGAAAAAAGGGATCCCAGCAGGCAGCTTTCCTGCCAAAACGCGGCTTGTGGGAATGGGAGGACAGGGGTGAGGGGGGGGCGTTGGGGTCCCGATGTGGACAGACAGACAGATGGGCAAGGGGGAATCCCTGAGGGGAGGGGACAGACGAAGCCACAGGGCTGACCCCAACAGGGACAGAAAGGGTGCAAGGACAGATGGCCAGGAGCCAACACTGAGGCAAGAGGGGACAGAGGAACGAAGGAACTCAGTGGAGCAGCGCAGGGCAGGGGATCCTGGAGGGATGCTGCTCCATGGCCGGGAAGGGATGGAGGGAGGGATGGACCCACCTGCAGCTCCTCAAAAGCGTCGTCCACGTTGGTGACCTGGTGCTGCTCGTGCACGACGGGCTCGTCGCAGAAGAAGCAGACGATGGCGCGGTCGGTGAGGCAGAAGAGCTTGACCTTCTCGTGGTCCTTGCAGGGGAAAGGGCTGCGCTGGGCACCCAGGATGGCGTCCAAGGGGAAGGCGCTGTAACGCTCCACGATGTTGGCCAGCTTGAGGCTGGGGGCCAGGGTGGGTTCGGCAAAGGTTCGGCGACATTCAGGGCAGTCGCGGGTGCCCTGGGGTTCCTGGCGCACCCAGTGCTCGGTGATGCACCGGCGGCAGAAGTAGTGCTCGCAGCCGAAGCTCACCGGGTCCTGGTAGATGCTCAGGCAGATGGAGCAGAGCAGCTCGTCCTTCAGGCTGCAAGCCATGGCTCGGGGCAGGGGGAGAGGCTGGGGGGCAAAGGTAAAGAGGGGGTCCTGGGGGTGGGAACGGGGGGCCTGGGTGTGAGGCTGTTGCTGAGGGGGCTGGGGAGCAGGGATGGAATGGGGGGGAATTGGGGTCAGGTGGCAATGGGGGGTTGCAAGGGGAGAGAATTGGGGGGGTCAAGCTGCAAGGGGCAATGGGGGGCTGCAACGTGGGGGGGAACTGGGGGATCAGGCTGCAAGGGGTGGAATTGGGGGGCTCAGGCTGCAATGGGGATGTTTCAGTGGGGGGGGATTGGGGGGGGTCAGGTGACAATGAGGAGGCTGGAGGGGTTGCAATGGGGGGTGACAGGGCAGGCTGATTTGACGGACCCGAGGGAGCTGCAATGGGGGGGCTGGGGGTGAGGGGGATCCAGGGATGGGGGCTGCAAAGCGGGCGTCCGGGGGAGCGGCTGCAGTGGGGTGCAATGGGGGGGCCGGGGCTGAGGCTGCCAGGCGGCTGCACCGGGGGTACTCGGGTTCGAGACCGCCCCCCCGCCCCCTGCCGCTCCCGCCAGGACCCAGGTTCCAGACCGCTCCCTGCTCCGCTCCCCACTAACCCCGGTTCCACCGCCGGCGCCCGCTGCCCTCACCCGGCCGCAGGCGGTGCCGGTGCCCGGTGCCCGTGCCCGGTGCGGGGGGCGCGATCCCGCCGCCGCCTCACAGCGCGCCCCGCCGCGACGGGCGGGGGGTGGGCGAGAAGGAGGGGGCGGGTCCGCGCGGCACTTCCTGCCCCCACCCCCCCCCGCCCAGGTCCTCCCCACCCCCCCCCCCCCCCCGGGGGGGGGAGGCCGCGGCGCCGTTGAGGGGGGGCCTTAAAGGGGCCGCGGCGCTGGGGCCTCCCCCGGGGGCTCCAGCCCGGCCCGTCCCTCTCTCCCTCCCCCCCCTCGTTTCCACCCGTCTCCTCGTCCCTCCTCTGTCCATCCTTCTGTCCCCCGGCCCCTGTTGTCCCTCCAGCCATCTCTCCATCGTCCATCCTTTGTCCCTCTGTCCCTCTGCCTGCCCATCCTTCTATCCATTCCTGCATCCCTGTCCATCCATCTGTCCATCCTCCCAGCTCTCTGTGCCCCCCTGGCAGAGCCACAGGGGACCCACGGGGACAAGGGCCAGGGGACACCACAGGTGACGCTGGCCCAGCTCCTGTGAAAACACTGTTTTCCCCCAAATTTTACCAATTTGGCTTCAAATCACCTTGAGAGGAGTTTTGGGCTCGGGGCTTCCACCCTCTCCTCCTGCGTCACCATGATGCTTGGCCGCAGTGGGACCTATGGGACCTATGGGCATGTATGGGGGTGTATGGGGATGTATGGGGGCTGGGGGGCTTTGCCAGCACTGGCCCCCCCCAGCGAGGCTTCCCCCCCAAAAAAGACCCTGGGACACCCCAAGGACCCGTTCAGTCCCCCCTCGAGGACCAGGCAGGATGGAGGATGGGTCCCCCAACCCAGGGGCAGGAGGGGGGACAGCGGGCAGGGGATGAGGGGGTTGGTGGCCGGGAAGGAGGAGGCAGAGTTTTGGGAGGGGACGGGACGGACAGGACAGACACATGGACACAATTCCCCGGGGCAGGGGGGTTAAAGCTGCATATTTCGGAGCCAGCATGAATGCCTGGCCGGGAGCCAAAGGGAACAAGCGCCTCGGCTTTTGCTGCCGAATCGCACTGCTCTGGGGGCCAGCACCCCCCTTTCCCCACCCAGCACAACCTGGGTATCCCCCGTATACCTTCCCCTCTTTTGGGGAACAACTGCCCGCCTTGTTCCTCTTCCCGGCAGGCCCAAAAACCAGGGAAAAAAAAAAAAACCCAACCAAAAAAAATAAACCCACACGGTTTTTGGTTTTTTTTTTCCACTTGTTTTTCTGCATTAGGAATTCAGGTCTTGTTCTCCCCTCTGGGACCCACTGGGGACCGAGGAACGGCTGAAATTAAATCATCAAAGAACCGCGCCGGCGAGCAGGGATGCGGCCAGCTCTGCCGGAGATAAAAAAAAAACCCCTTTTTTCACCCCAAATCCTGCCCTGCTCAGATTCAGGGCTGGGGGGGTGGGGGTCCCATCCTGGCTCATTAACAAGTTATTATTTAATTTCTATCCCAAGCGCGTGGCCGAAACACCCAGGAAATTTGGGTGACAGGAGAGCATCGTCCCGCTGGACCACGTGGCGGTCAGCCGGGATTGCCGATGCTGGCCCTCGCGGCTCATTAGGCAATGAAAGGAGAGAACAAGGCGGGTGTGTTTGGGCAAACAGGGAAATTAATCCCAGTTAATTAGTAAATTGGCTTCATTACCACCCGGTAAAAACAGTCCAAGCTGGAGGGGCCTCTGACATTGCTGGAGTTTTTTGGGGTACACAGCACCCTTTTCTGCCCCAGCTCCGGCGTGCCACGGGAGGCCAGGACAGGGTGAGGGTTGGGGTGATCCGGCAAAGCGTGGCAACGCGCCCGCCAGGCAGGGAAAACCCGGCTTCTTCCCACGTGCGGCACGTGTGCCGGCTCTGCCCGCAGGACGCTGGCGGGAAGGGAGGCCCCCGAGCCGCAGTGCTGGAATTTTCCCTCTGCCGGATGAAACGCCGCTGCCGGCAGGATGAGCATGCTGGGACGCGCCCGCTTGGCTCTCGGCGTGCCTGCCTCCATCCCAGCACTGCTTTTCCCCTCACCGGAGCCGAGGTGGAGCGCCAGGAGCCACCCTTGCCATTTGTGACCCCCGGTTGCTGGAGCCCAGCGCCTTTCTGGGCGTTAAGCCCGGCCTGGCCAGGTGTGGTTTAAGGAGTCTCCTCCAAAGCCCCCACACCCCTCCATGGCGAGCATGAAGATGCACAAAGCCGCCCCTCGCCAGCGCTTTTCATCTCCTAAGTGCTTTGCAAACATTAACTAATTAATCCTAATTAACTCATTACCTAATTAGAGCCAATTGGCCCACCCATTTGCAGGGAGAAGGGAAACTCCTGCACCTTCTACCCCTCCCCCCCCCGCCCACCAAACGCCCCAAAACCTCCACCGGTTTCACACCAACATTGGCAAGGACCTCGGTGTCCGGCCCTCCTGACTGTCACAAATCCAGGGTGAAAAACCTGCTTTATGGGTTCGCTAATCCCAAAAAAAAACAAGAATGGGGATTTTCACCCATATGGCCTGGGCAGCACTGGGAACACTGGTGTCACTGGTGTGCCCACCCCATCACGGGGAAGCTCCTTTGGGGCCGGCAGTGGGTGCTTCCACCAGATTTTATGGCGAACAAGGGATTTCTTGCAAAGGAAATGAGGAGACGGTCGGGATGGAGGAGTGTCAGAAAGGCGTTTCCCAAAGGATTTCCTTCCTGGAGTCCCAAAAATGGGGACAGAGGCTTTGGGGACACTGAAAAAGCTGTCTGGGAGCCCCGTGTCGCCCCTCAGGGACCTCGTTTTCCCACTGAGCCATCCCAGGTTGCCCTCCATAAACACCTCCCTCTCTCCACCCAGTCACCTGGAGGAGTTCCACGTGGCGCCGGCGCGGTGCCGGACCCATCCAGCTTCACGACGATGCCACAAATGGGAAGGAGTCACCCTTCCCGGCGCTTTTCCCAGGCACAGGTGTAGCGGCCCCGCAGCTTTGCCGAAAACCCTGCGGCAGCAATTTATGGCGGTGATTTACCTCCACTCCTGCCTCCCCTTCCTTTTAATCGCGGTCAGATCTATTCCGGGGGCAAAACCAGCCTTGGAACCGTATTTTTTTGGGAAAGCGAGCGCTTATTTCCTCCATTTTGCAACCCGGGATGGAGACGGGCACGGTTTTATTATTATTATTTTTTTTTTAATCCCTGCATACCAACCACCTCCCCAGGAAAGGGGCCCCTTTCCCACACCCAAGATTAAATCCACCCAACAGAGGGTCGGAAAAAAAGCCCGGAGCGCCGCTTATCTCAGCCAGTTTCAACAAGGACGGGCCCAGGAGATGTTCCCCAACCCCTTGATGGACCCCCCCCCACCCAGGCTCATGGTGGGGGACCCACACCGTGTCCTCCTGCCACAGATTTGGGGTGGGACAGAAGTTAAGAATCACCTAAAATGGTGCAGAGGTTCAAAACCACTGGTTTCATAATCACGGCAACAAAAAAAAAAACAACAAAAAAAATTACAAAAAAAAATCCCAGCAGCCGAAAGCCCCAGTGCTGCAGGAGGAAGTGAAAGCACCAATGAAAATAAACCCAACGAGGGGGAACTTGGTGACATCAGGGCCAGACATCGGTGACTTAAGGGACAGCAGGGAAGCTCTGGGATGTTCTGGTCTCTCCTGGTGTCCCGTTTTGGGGTGACACCGGCACCAAGCGGCAGTGGCTGGGTGTCAGCATTTGAAAATCAGGATAAAAGGGGAGTTTTCGAGCTGCTCGCTCCGGTTCTCAGTTGAGTCATGGATAATTTATGGATCTAGGGACCTCCCAAGATGGGGAAATGTTGGGCGATGGGGGAATCCTGGGTGTGTGTGTGCTACAGGAGTGGTGGGGACGTGGGCAGGGGACAGGGCCAGACATGAGGGGGCACTGGGGGGTGACAGCACCTCTGCCCAGCACCATCACTACGGCCGGGACCTTCCCCGGGGTCTTTGTGCCCCTCTGCTTGCCTGGGGCAGTTAGAGATGGGTGCCCACACCTTGGGGAGACCTCTTGGAAGCTCATCCCACATCATCCCAACCCAACCCATCCCATCCCATCCCATCCCATCCCATCCCATCCCGTCCTGTCCCGTCCCATTCCATCCCATCCCATGCCATGCCCATCCCGGCCCGTCCCATCCCATCCCATCCCATCCCATCCCATCCCTCCCGTCCCATCCCATCCCATCCCACCCCATCCCATCCCATCCAGCCTCATCCCACCTCACCCTGTCCCATCCGATCCCATCCCATCCCATCCCATCCCATCCCATCCTGTCCCAGCCCATTCCATTCCATCCTGTCCCGTCCCGTCCCATCCCATCCCATCCTATCCCATCCTGTCCCATCCCATCCTGTCCTCCCCCCCCCCCCCCCACGTTGGTCTAATGTCACGTCCGTCCGTTTGGGGCAGCCCTCTCCTCCTCGTCACCCTCTGTGATGGATAATTTTGGGAAAGCCTGAAAAAAATCCCCAGGTTCTGGGTTTTTTTTTATTACTTTTAGGCTGGAAACTCAGTGGCACCATCACCCCTGGACCTTGGGAAGAAGGGGAAACGGCTGGGGTTTGCCCCCCCTTTTCCTTCCCCTGTGGGCTGTTTCTGCTGATTTGGGGCATGGGGCTGAGATGGGCAGGGACATACAGACAAAATGATGAAAATAAATTGAGAAATAAATTGAAACTTTAAGAAAAAATAGGATGCTCCTGGAAAGGGATGTAGGGGGGAGGAAGCAAACAGGGGGGCCCAGGGGCTGCTGAAGCTGGGGGGATGTGGAGACCCCGAGGTGGGGGTGATACCCTGAGAAGTGCTGAGGAGCCCCCAGGGAAAGGGGGGGCTATGGGAGGCAGAGGGACGGAGGGGGCCCAGGGGGGAGTGAGGGGACCCTAGGGCTGAGGACATTTGGGGGGGCTGAGGGGACCCCGGGGCTGAGGGGATCCAGGGGGGGCTGAGGGGGGGAGCTGGGTGAATTGGGGGGGCTGAGGGGAACTGGGGGGTCTGAGGGGAACCAGGGGGGCTGATGAGACTGGGGGAGCTGAGGTGAATTGGGGGTGGCTGAGGGGAACTGGGGGGTCTGAGGGGAACCAGTGGGGGCTGAGGAGATTTGGGGGGGCTGAAGAGATTTGGGGGGGGGCCTGAGGGGAACTGTGGGACTGAGGGGGGCTGAGGAGAACCAGGAGGCTGAGGGGATCCAGGGGGGCTGAGGAGACCGGGGGAGTCTGAGGGCACCTGGGGGGGGTCTGAGGAGTTTGGGGTGGTCTGAGGGGAACCAGGGTGGCTGAGGGGAAGGGGGGGCTCAGGGGATGCGGGGGTGGGGGGGGCTGAGGAGATTTTGGGGGGCTGAGAACCTGGTGACTGCAGGGATCTGGGGGCGGGGCTGTGGAGATACAGGGAGGCTGAGGGGATCTGGGGGGTCTGAGGAGATTTGAGGGGGTCGGAGATTTGGGGGGCTGAGGGGAACCTGGGGTCTGCGGGGATCTTGGGGGGGTCTGAGGGTACCCGGGGGAGTCTGAGGAGACTTGGGGAGTCTGAGGGTACCTGGGGGGGTCTAAGGAGACTTGGGGGTTCTGAGGGGATCTGTGGGGGTCTGAGGAGATTTGGTGGGGGTCTGAGGGGAACTTGGGGGCCGCGGGGATCTGTGGGGTTTGAGGGTGCACGGGGGGGTCTGAGGGGATCCCCACCGGTGCCCCGGTCCCCCCCCGGTACGGAGGGGGGCGAAGGCGGCGCCGACGGCCGGGCCCGCCGCGTCCCGGGGCTGGGCGGGCGGTGGCGGGGGCGGGCGCGGGGGCGGGCGGGCGGCGCGGGGCGCCCATCTTCCTCCGTGCGGCGGAGCCGGCGGGACGCGGCGGGGGCAGCATGGCTGTTGGTATAGGAAGTGTCTTTTTTTTTTTTTCTCTCCCCCCCCCCCCTTTTTTTTTCCTCTTCCCTTCCTTCCCCCCCTTTCCCCCCCCACATCCATCCCTCCAAAACACCTCCCCCCCCCAACCCCCCCCTCCCCCCGGGTACGAGCGGGGAGGGGGGGGGCGGCCCCAAACCCCCCCGCGCTGCGTTTTTTTTTTTTTTTAATTTAAATTATTTTTTATTATATTTTTTTTACATTTTTTTCCTCACCCCCCACCCTTCCCCTCCTCGCAGATCTGCAGAATATGGCGTCCCCGTCCTAGCGTTTTAAAAATAAGCCGGGGCTGCCATTTTTGTTTTCCTTTTGTCTGCGAATTTTAATAAAACCGTCTGAGAATGTGGGAGAGGCGGCGGATGAAGGGGGGGGGAGAAGCTCCCGGCCGGGCCAAACCCCCCCCCTCCAACTCCCCCCCTTCCATCCCCATCCCCCGTCCTTTTTGTCTGAAAAAAAAAAAAAAAAAAAAAAAAAAAGGCCACCCCCCCATCTCCCCTCCCAGGTCGAGGATTTCAACTTCACTTAACGCCAAACTTCGCCTTTTTCCACCTCTTTTTTTTTTTATTATTATTTTATTTTTACCACCCCCCCTCCTTCACCGAGGAAGAAGAAGAAGGAAAAGGGGGGGGAAAGGGGGAAAAGGGGGGGGAACATCCAGGAAAATACCCGTTTTGCTGGATTTTCTCTTTTTCTCTCTCTCTGGATGGTCTAATGGAAAAGTTAATTGCAGCCGAACGTAGGGGGGGCTGGTTATTATTATTATCATCATCGTTTCTGTGCCTTTCTTTTTTTCCTTCTTTTTTTCTTCCTTTCCTCTCTTTCCGCATTAACTGGTTTTGTCTAGAAAGTGGTCTCGCTGGCTGGAAGGTCTAACGGGGGAATATTTTTGCATCGCGCTTTGGCAGGAATGCGGCAGCCTTAGTGAGGGACCCAAATTTCCGTGGCGGTGCTTAGAGAGGTCTGTCTGTCTGCCTGGACGTATATTTAGCCATATACTATTTATATATCCATAATCTCCTGGCCACGTCGGGGGCCCGGGGGGGAGCTTAGAGCCGGCGTGGCCGTGGCGAAGCCGGACGAAGATGCATTTTAACCCAGGAATGATTAATTTGCTGATTTTGGTGTTTTGTTTTTTTTTTTTTTTCTCCAGCAAATACCCTGCAAGGTCGGAGGATGCTCCTTGGTTTTGGGTTTGTTTTTTTTTTTCCTCCCCAGCCCCATGGTCCTTTGGACACCAGTCAGGTTTTTTAATCCTTGGAGGATGGAGCGGGCAATAGCGGCTTCGAGCCCAAGGCCTTTTGAGATTATAAAGTGATATTTTAGCGAAGAGGTAAAAAAGTTTTTGGCCCCTCCTGGCGTGCAATTTGCTGACAGGCGGAGGGTCCGGGGCGAGGGGATGGATTTCAACCCCGATTTTCCAGCCAGCTCCCCATCCCTTGGCTTCGCAGGCAGCTTGGGGGTGAGCCGGGCTTAAAAAAAACCAAAACAAAACATTTTTTTTTTTTCTTTTTTTTTTTCTCTCTATTTTCAGGAAAAACCCCACGTTCCCACGGGTCGGGTAGGTCGGAGCCGCTTCGCTTTTGTTCCTTCGCTCTGGGATCTCGCGCGCCGGGGGCTGGCGGTGGGTTCGGGGTGTGTGAAGTTGTCCTCCTTGTCCCCCCGTAGAAAAACGCCCCGCGTGCAGCACCCGGTCTCAGCTAGAGCTGGAGATGGACGCGGATAAGGGGAAGCAACGCCAGTACTCGCAGAGGTGGGCATGCCAGCTTGGTTGCGGCGACCGGAGGATAACCCCCCCCCATATATATATTTATGTCATAAAATAACATATGTGTGCTTAATGATGTGTATGCACGTAATAATATAGATGTGGATAAAAATAATATATATGTGCACATGATAATGCATGTATTATCATGTGCACACATATATATACTTGTATAAAAGCGGGGGCAGATTGTGAACCTCCCCAGGGGATTTTGGGGGGTGCGGGGGGCCACCTGCCTGCTCCCCCGTTGTGGGGAGGGGACCGAATCCGGCAGCGGAGGGGGACCCCGCTCACAGTGTAAGTGTGACCGCTTGAAACCTGTGTTTTAACATACCTGTATCTATGCGTAAAACAAATCTTTTCCTCCCTCTGCCCCCCCTTCACCCCCCCCAATTATTTTTTTTTCCCTTAAAAAATGTGGATTTTGGGTCGGCGGGTGCGATGTCACGACAAGTGCATGTTGGATTTGCTGCGCGCTCGCTACCTCCTTGGGCGAACCCCTGCTAAGCTGCCTGTGCCTCGGTTTCCCCACCCGCTGTGGTGGTCCCGTCGACACACGGCGTCACCTATGGGTGCTCTCCAGACCCCCCCTTGCTGCCCTGGGGTGGGGGGGTGACTGCCCCCTGAGCTGGCTGGTTTGTGGGCACCAGCTTTGCCTTGTGGGTGCCTGGCTGGTCTCTTTTGGGGGGGGTGGGTGTATTTGGGGGAGCAGGTAACCCCCCCAGCATTTGGGAACAGTGTGTTTTGGGGGGGACACATGGGCCCTGTGTTTGGCACAAGCGTCACCCCATGGGTGCCAGGTTTCCCTGCAGGCTGTCCCCATGTCCCCTTCAGTGGGTCCCGTTGGTGACGGGACAGACGGACACCGTGTCAACCCTGAGGATTTGGGGTTGTGCCTCCTCGGCCCCCATCTTTTGGGAGCTTTACCTCCCTGGTGCCCCCTTCCTTTGTCCCTGGGGTGGGGGACATGCCGCGGTGGTCCCCAGCGTGGCTTTGCCTTCCCTTTTGCTTCACGCTGGTGCTTGGCTCCTTGTCCCTGTGCCTGTGCCCCCCCTTTCCCACGCGGGGACCCCCATACCAGGACGTGCTTTATGCCAGGGCTCATTTTGGGTTGGTTTTGCTGAAAATCTGAAGGAGAAACACCAGTTAACGGCCCTTCGGGGGGCGGAAACATGGGGTTTAATTGGTTCCATCTTGGGTGAATTCTTCTGGCGCGCGGTCTGGTCCCCCCTCCCTGAGCGATGGGGATTTTGGGTCTCGCCCGTCATTTCTGCTGCCCCGGCCTTGTCAGCCTTCTGCCACCTCTGCTTTGGGGTAAATCCCTCCCGGATGAGGACAATCCGGGTGGGAGGGATGTGGGTTCCCCAAGGATGGAAGCAGGATGGTGCTGGATGCTGCTTTCCACCTCGGCGGCTCTGGGATGCGGTTTTTGCGGAGGGGTGCTCGCTTTCCCTCGGAAAACCATCCTGCTCCGGGCAAACCCTGCTTACAGGCAGGGGCAAGCCCATCCTTACAGGGGGAGAGGGACTGTGGCCTCGTGTTTTGGGGGGAAACTGAGGCACGGTGGAGGGCAGAACTGGGTTCTGCCCTTGCCCAGCCATGGGAGAGCTGTGCCAGCGTCGCCATCCCCTCTCTGTCCCATGGCGGCGAGGGCGTGCTGGGGTTTGGAGCGGGGGGGATGCAGGGGACCTCACCCCGCTTAGCTCTCGCCCGCCGTGCCGTCTCGGGCCGCCGTCAGCTTTCCTGCGCGCCGCTTGGCATGGGGTGGGGGATCTCTGCCCCGATGCTCTCGCCGGGACCCTCAGGGACAGGTTGGGGACACCGAGGGCTCAGCTTCTCGCTCGGTTGAGGGCACGTTTCGGCACTCTGACTGCTGCTCTGGTCACCCCAAATCCCTCCCCTCACCACCCAGTCCCCCGTTTGCTGGCTGTACCGGGTTGATGATCGCTTGCCGTCCTCAGGGTTGGCCGGTACCCGGGAGCTGCCCCCTTTCTCTCAGCGGTGCCGTGAAAAGAAATCTCTTGTTTCTTTTTATTTCAGCGAAGGCGAGACAGAGAGGGCTGCCAAGGTAGAGGCGTTCCCTAGAGAACTGTAGCTTGACTTAGCGGCAGTTGGGTAGGAAGTTGGAAGGCTCTAGTGAGCTCGTGCCCACCCGTGCCATCATCTACCTCCCATCAATCTGGAGCCTCATCGACACGTCTCCCCAGGCAGCTGCGGCCACCTGGCTTCTGAGGCCAGCCTGTGAGTACCAAAACACCGGCGTCCGACCATAATCTCGCCACCGCCGACCCCTCGCTGCCGCCGCCGCACCCCTTTCCCCCCTCGGCGTCCCCTTCCTTGCCCTGGCTTGTCGGCTTCTCACGCTCTCTTCCTTCCCCGTGGGTGCAGAGGCGATGATTTTTGTGTCTTTTTAGGGTTGCCCGAGATGCTGCCGCTTCCCCCCACTTTGCCTGGTTGAGCGGCGATGCTGGGTACTGCGCCGTTCTGCGGGAATTTGGGGTTTGGCCCCCATTTCTGGGGCTCTGTACATTTTCCTGCTTGCTCTTCCAACATCCCTCTCCTCCGGCCATGCCTGCTCGGGCGGCCGTGATGCTTTTTGCACCCACCCATGTCCCCCGGGACAACCTTTGGCATCCCCTCGTCCAGATCCGGTGCCCATGTGGGATGCCGGAGGCTCTCCCACTCTGCGGTTTGGACCGTGGGACCCTGTGCCGCTGCAGAGCCATTACCTGGGGGGGGGTTCCCCATGCCCAGCCAAAAAACTGGGGGAGCACGGAGAGCCCTGATGCACCCCCCTCGCCCCCCTACCCCGCACAGCCAGGTCCCGCAGAGCCAGGGGGAGATGCGCTGCAGCATTCCCCACCCCTCATAATTTCCATTTTAATGGATTTTCTTCTTTGGTTTTTTTTTTTTCTTTGCTACATGTCAGCTTCCATTTTTCATAGTTAGCTGAGAATACAGAAAAAGGGAGTTTTCATATATATATATATATATATTTTTTTTTTTTTTTTTCCATCTGCTTTATATCCCCTCCCGCTCCCTCCCCCAGCCATCCCAACCCCGGGAGAGGGGGAAGCCGCTCCTCATGAAACACCGCACCATTTATTAACATCAAATCGGGACAGGAACAGGGATAGATTTTTTTTTTTTTTCTTTGGCGCGCTGACCATTTCTTTCCGCTTTACTCTGGGCAGGTTTGTCAAACTCCGCGCGCGGTGGTTTTGCAAATAATTTATAATTAATTTTAAAGACCTCCTCGAGTGGAGGCAGGGGGATGGGGATACACGCAAGATTTGCACTTTCCTCCCCAAAATGCGCTTCGTGCCTTTGCCAATCCCACCTCCAGCTTTGCGCAAGGGGTCCCAGGACTGTTGGGTAGCAGTTCGTGCCGTGCCCCAGCGATGGTTTGGGAGCTGCGCCGGCCGTTTCGATCCTTCTTGGTGCCACCGATGGCTCCGGCGGAGCCCGGCACGCTGTCGGGACAGGGTGAAGGACGGACAGATGGATGGACAGACAGACGGGAAGGACGGAGGTTGCAGGGCACCTGCTGGGATGGGGGAGCAGCTCCAAAAAACCCTTTTCTAATCATAGCTCTGGCTTCCTGTTTTCCCACGCTGTGGGGCTGCCACCGGCCAAGCTGGGGCGGTGGGGTTCGTGACGGGGTGCTTGGCTGCGTTGGGGGGGAGACCCGGCGCCCTCCTGCCTGTGCTCCTCTGCCTGCCCGCTGCCCGCCGTCCCGGTCACGAGGGGCTGTCCCTGCCATGGCCCCGTCTCCCCGACCCCTCGTGCCGTCTCCCCCTCATCCCGGAGTCCCCCATCCCGCGATCCATCATCCCCAGTGATCTCACATATACACACCTCGCCGGTGGGTAAATGCCCAGCGTAGGCGGCGTGTGGGTACATATATAATCTATAGAAAATAGCTGGTGGCGGGCGTGTACGCCTATGGGAAAGCGAATTTAATGGCCCCAGCAATTTCCCGTTCCGTGCGGACAGGCGTGGCGCAGAGTGGGACTCCTGGCTCTGCCTTTTCCCTGCCTGCACCGCGGAGAGGGGGTATATGCAGCGGACAGAGAGAAAACGGGGAGGGGCGAAAATGATTGTGGGGATATTGTGAGGATCCGGGTCTGCTTTCACTTGAAAAAGCCTAAATTTGGTGCGCAGGCAGCCAGGAGGTGACACAGAGCGGTTCAAGGCAGGGAATTTCCGAAGCTGGTCGGGATGCTCGGTGGCTGGGTGGTCTCCCGGCCTGGCCATGGCATTGGGGTCTGCCACGCGAAATGGCTCCTGTTCCTCGGTGCTGCCTACAGCTGCTGGCGCGTCAGTCTGAGTCGCCCCAAAATGTGCCTTGTCCTGCGCCGCTGCCTATCGTGGGGGTCGGGCCATCCCCTCCTCCCTGCCTCAGTTCCCCCCCCCCAAAATGAGCCTGGAGGGGTCCAGCCCGCAGCTCTTTTTAGGGCCAGGGTGGCCATATGGGTGCTAACTCCCTGGTGGGACCAGGACCCCCTTTTGCTGGGTGCTGCCCACCCGCCTACAGTGAGCTCGGGGTCTGATTTAAACCAAGGGGCAGCGAGGGAGTGTGAGGAGGAGGAGGAAGGCTCGGTGCCCCATTCCAGCCCCAGGGTGCTTTTTTTGTGGGAGCAGGGATGTTCCCTGGCAGCACTGGTGCCATTTGGAGGAGGCTGCTGGCCCAGCAAATGCAGGACCATGTCCAAATACGCTGCCATGACCCGGGGGCTCTCCGTGCCTCAGTTTCTCCAGCCGCCGGTGCTCTGCTGTAGGCGCCTCATCCCCGAATCCCACCACCCCGCAGGCTTTCGGGGACGTGCTTTGCTGGAGGCGCCGGTCTCATTTCTCCCAGGATCCTGGCTGCGGCCTGCTTTATCTTACTGGCACGGAGCACCCCAGGGACCCTGCACGTTCCACCGGGGGCCCTTACGCACTTTACCCTTGAACACCCCTGTAGTGAGGGTTGCCGGTGCGGCGATGCCCAGTTACACCGGGTCGTTATGCCGGTGCCATCATCTTGCCGTCCCCCTTTCAGATGTTTTCTATTCCCCAAAGATGGATTTAGAATTAATTTTCCTGATGTGTTTTAAGCGTCTATAAATCTCCTGGCCCCGCCGCAGCCAGGTTTTCCTGACGAGCTGCTCGCGGATGTCGCAGGTTGCTTTGCTTGGGACCAGGGGTGGATTTTTTTTGGCGGGGGGAGGGATTCAGCCAGCGTTGGCTTTGGGTTCAACATGCCACTGGCCCCCCACGCTCTTGCGGCAGCATCCCGTCCACCTCTGTAATCCCTCCTGGAGATACTGGAGGAGCAGTGTGGATACCTCCAGGGCTTTGGGGGGGGGGGTTGGTTGGTTTTTTTTTTCCCCAAATTTCCCCCCCTCTCTCCTTGCCAAATCATGCCCTGTGTCCTCCTGCGCTCGCTGGCGTTTTGGGGTCTTCAGGGTGCTCTGGCGTTGCCCCGACCCAGCAGGAATTTCCAGCTGGGAAGATGCTCGGGAGGTCCTGCCCACTCCCTGCCCTCTCTTAGAGCCCGAGTGTTGCTTTTTGGGGGTGGGTGTTGGTGTCGGTGGAGTTTGAGCCCTGCGAGGAGGCGGGCGGGTGGGTCCCTGTGGTGGCCGGTGCCACCCTGTAACCCCTCTCTACCCGCAGGATGGCGGAGCCTCGCTTCAACAACCCCTACTTCTGGCCGCCCCCGCCCACCATGCCCAGCCAGGTAGGACCACCCCCTCCCCGCACCAGGACAGCGGGATTTCGGGGAGGAGGGAGGACAGACGGACGTGGGGGGTGCCCGGGGGGGAGGCTGGGGGTCCTGGGGCTCCTGCGCCCCCTGACCCATCCCTCTGCTGCCTTCTCCCCACCAGCTGGACAACCTGGTCCTGATCAACAAAATCAAGGAGCAGTTGATGGCGGAGAAGATCCGCCCCCCCCACCTGCCCCCCACCTCGGTGGCCTCCCAGCAGCCCCTCCTGGTGCCCCCCTCGCCCGCCGAAAGCAGCCAGTCCATCATGTCCCTCCCCAAACTGCAGCAGGTCCCGGGGCTCCACCCGCAAGCCGTCCCCCAGCCTGATGTGGCCCTGCACGCCCGACCAGCCACCAGCACCGTCACAGGTACTGCCATGCTGGGGACGGGGGGGGTAGCGGCTCCCGGCAGATCCTGGGGGACGGATCCTCACAATCCAGCACCCTGCCATAAGAGAAGATGGGGGGTGGACCCCCCTTTTCACCCCTGATGCCAACACCCCCCCGCTCTCTTCCCCCGCCAGGGTTGGGGCTGGCCTCCCGTGCACCGGCGGTCAGCACCTCCGAATCCAGCACGGGGACAGGGACCACCACCCCATCAACTCCCACCTCCACCAGCCAGAGCCGCCTCATCGCCTCCTCGCCCACCCTAATCTCAGGAATCACCAGCCCCCCCCTCCTTGACTCCATAAAGACAATCCAGGGCCACGGCTTGCTGGGGGCACCCAAGGCGGAACGAGGCCGTAAGAAGATAAAGGCGGAAAACCCTTCAGGACCGCCGGTCCTGGTGGTGCCCTATCCCATCCTGGCCTCAGGGGAGACGGCCAAAGAGGGGAAGACCTACAGGTAGGGACCTGCCTGCCTGCTCGGGGGGCCAGGGTGATGGCGGGGTGCTCCCCCCCACCCCAGCCTGGTCCCTGCGGGGCTCTCCCCCCCCCCCCCCTCCAGGTGTAAGGTCTGCCCCTTGACGTTCTTCACCAAGTCGGAGATGCAGATCCACTCCAAGTCGCACACAGAGGCCAAGCCCCACAAGTGCCCCCATTGCTCCAAATCCTTCGCCAACGCCTCCTACCTGGCCCAGCACCTGCGCATCCACCTGGGTGTCAAACCCTACCACTGCTCCTACTGCGAGAAGTCCTTCCGCCAGCTGTCCCACCTCCAGCAGCACACCAGGTGAGGGCCTGGGGGGGCCCCAAGGGGTGCCCAGGGGGCTGGGGGGGCCGAGCATCTTTCCCGCCATGCTCATCCCCACCACGCTCATCGTCCCCACCACACTTGTCCCCACCACGCTTGTTGTCCCCACCGCTTTCTTCATCCCTACCATGCTCATCCATCCCCACCACACCAATCCATCTCCACTGCCTTCATTGTCTCCACCACCTTCATCATCCTCATCACACTTGTCCTCTCCACTGCTCATTGTCCCCACCCCCTTTTCATCCCCACCATACTCATCCATCCTCACCACCTTCATCATCCCTGCCACCCTCATCTGTGCCCACCATGCCCATCCATCCCCTACCATGTTCATCATCCCCAGCACCTTCATTCTCCTCACTACACTCATCCATCTCCACTGTGCTCATTGTCCCCACTCCTTCTTCATCCTCACCATACTCATCCATCCCCCTGTGCTTATTGTTCCCACTGCCTTTGTCTCCACCATCTTCATCTCCACCACGCTCATCCATCTCCAACCCTCATTGTCCCCAACACCTTCTTCATCCCCTCCACGCTTGTTGTCCCCACTGCCTTCATCACCACCTTCATAGTCTCTGCCACCTTTATTGACCCCACCATGCTTATGATTTCCACCACCTTCTTCATCCCTACCATACTCATCCATCCCCACTGTGCTTATTGTCCCTGCTGCCTTCATCATTTCCACCACCTTCATCATCCCCCCCAAGCTCATCATCTCCAGTACCTTCATGGTCCCCACCACACTCGTCCATCTCCACTGCAGTCATTGCTCCTGCTGCCTTCATGTCTCCACACCTTCTCACGCTCTTGAGCTCTTGACTTCTACCACCCTCATCATCCTCCCAGCCTCCAGCCCCCGCCTCAGCGCCCCCCCCCCCGGGTGCTCTGTCCCCATCGTGGGGACATCCCCACCTTGCCGTGGCCGCCGCTGTCCCCATCCTGCGTGTGACCCCCTTGGCGGGGGGCTGGGGGATGCCGCCCTGACGCCCCCTCCCGCCCCTTCCCCAGAATCCACACCGGTGACAGACCCTACAAGTGCCCGCATCCCGGCTGCGAAAAGGCCTTCACCCAACTCTCCAACCTCCAGGTCAGGGTGCGGGGGCGCGGGGCAGGGGCGCGGGGTGGGGGCGCAGGGGCGGGGCGGGTACCGTGACCCCCCTGCCCTTGCCCCCCGCCGTTTCCAGTCTCACCAGCGACAGCACAACAAGGACAAACCCTACAAGTGCCCCAACTGCTACCGGGCCTACACGGACTCGGCCTCGCTGCAGATCCACCTCTCGGCTCACGCCATCAAGCACGCCAAGGCCTACTGCTGCAGCATGTGCGGCCGCGCCTATACCTCGGTGAGCCGCGGGGCGCCCCGGGGGACCCTGCACCCCACAACTGCCCCCCCGCCTCCCCTGCCAGGCCTACCCTCTCCTCTCCCCCCCCTCCCCCACAGGAGACCTATCTGATGAAGCACATGTCCAAACACACGGTGGTGGAGCACCTCGTCAGCCAGCACTCGCCCCAGCGGACAGAGTCGCCCGGCATTCCTGTACGGATCTCCCTCATCTAACTGGGGATGCACCCCCCCACCCCACCCATCCACGGGACCCCCCCGCGCAGGAGGAGGAGGAGGAGGAGGAAGCCAACCCACCCGCAGCACCCCAGCCCTGGCCGGGAGGTGCCCGGGGCCACAGCCCCCCCACCCTGCTCTGGGTCCCCGCAGGTTTGGTGATGCCCAAAGACGGTTTCAGAGCACTTTGAATCTCTGCGCTTTGGTTCATTTGGATTTGTTTTTTATTTGTTATTTTTTTGGGGGGCGGGGGGAGGGGGAGGGGGAGGGGCGGTGCAGCAGGGGAGGGGAGGGGAGGTTTCTCCTCCTCCCCCACCTCCCCACCCCCCCCGGGTTTGCATACAAATATATATATATATTTATTGGCCAAGAACTTGGTGCTGCTAAAGAACCAGAAACGAGACCCAAAATGAGCCGTGGACAGAGAAAAACAAAGCAGGGGGGACGGGGGGGGCCCTGTCGCTGCCCCACCCCAGGACCCCCCCTCTGGAGCAGCCGGGGCTCAGGCTGGGAACTGCGGCAGCCGCCACCTCCTCGGGGACATTTGGGGGGGGGGGGGGGAATTTTTAAACGTTTTTGGGTGGTTTTTTTTCTCCCTTTTGAGGGAGAAGCTGGTGGGCGGAGCCTCCGGGGCCAGATCCCCCCCTCTCCCCCCAATTCCCTGGCTCCCCAAAATCTGTCTGGGGCAGGGTGGTGGTGGGGGAAACCGCTTTGCCATGTGCCTGGACACCCAACCCCGCCCCCGCCCCGAGACGGGGAAGGTGGGGGGGGTGTGGGAAATGCGCCCCCACCGAGCTGCCACAAAACAAAACAGATCAAAAAACCCCACAAAAAAGGAAAAAACAAGGAAAAAAAAAAAAAAAAAAAAAAGGAAACACCCCCCTGCCCCCCCAGGCTCCTCCCTGCTCTGCATCCTTGGCCCCCGCTGGACCCCTGTTATTTTTTATACACGGTTTAAGCCTTAACTCCGCCTTCATTTGTCCGTTTATTTTTGTGTCCCCCTCCCCCCCCATCCCCCGCTGGGGTGTTTTTATTTACCTCCCCTTTTATTAATTTTTAACACCTCCCCCATTATTCCCCCCCCCCCCCGATTCCGTGCCCCTTGGTGTTGTACAATAGCGCTAGCGTGTCCCCCCCCTCCGCATGTAACTGCCCTGTAAATACGCCCCCCCGGGGCTGCTTTTTTTTTTTTATTTTCCGCGCTGGAAGTCCCGGCCCCGTGCCCCTAGAGCTAGGTCAGTCCTTGGAAAAAAAAGAGAGAAAAAAGGAAAAAAAGGAGAAAAAAAAAAAAATTTTAAAAAAAAAAAGCCTGACACCCCCCCCTCCCATTGTGGTTCATGGAGAAGCCGGGGGGGGGGGGGAAACTGTGGCCTCGCCGGGAGCATTTGTGGTGTCAGAAAGGAGTGGGGGGCACCCCCCCCCCAAAAACCCCCGGCACCTGTTTCCATAAAAAAAAAGGAAAAAAAAGAAAAAAAAAAAGAATAAAAGAGGACGACGCCAAAACCCCCAATTTGTAATGAAGTTTTGGTTTGTGTTTGTGGGGGAAAGGTTAAAGGCGAAGGGGACGTTGCAAGCGTGGGGCTAGGGGTGCCTCCGGGCCACGCTGGGGACGATGCCAGTGGCTGCATCCCTCCGGGTGGGGGGTGTGTGTGCAGTCGTGGGTGGCCCCACCGGGGGTTGGCCGGCCGGGGGGGGGGGGCAGCCCGGCCTGGGGACCCCCCAGGACCAGTGGGCCTTGGGCTGGGGCCACCTCACCACCACGGGCACCAGCTCCAGGGACCGGTTGCCACCTCCAGGGCCACCTCACCACCATGGGTGCCGGTGCTGGGGCCACCTCTCTGTGGCCATGTCACCACAGGCACCAGCTCTGGGGACACCATTAGCACAGCCACCAGCTCGAAGGATGCGTCACCACGACAGCCACCACCTCCAGGGCCGGCCCAAGGCACCCCCCACCACCTCACCACCACCTCCATGGCCACCTTGCCACCAGCTGCGGGGCCACCGCGCCACAGTCCCCTCCCCACACCGCCACCATGGCCAGTGTCCTCTCACCCCCCTCCCCCCTTTCAGCCCCCACATCCCCAGTGCTGGGATTTTGGGGTCACCAGGGGGAGTGGACGGGGGGGGTGGTGTCACCCCCACACACACTTGGGGGGGCAGCAGGGGCACCCCCTGGGTTACCCGGGCTGAGGGGTGCCAGGGAGGTGCCACCAGCACTGTCCTCAGCAGTGCCCACCCCCGGGGACACCCCCAAGGTGCTGCCCCAGTTCACCTGGGAAGGAAATAGGGGGGGGAAGAAGTGGGGGGTGGAAGGCAGAAAAGTGGGGGGCCCCAACCAAGGTTTTTTTTTTTTTTTCTCAGTGTTTATTAAAAACAAAAAAACCAAAACAGGAAGGGGGGGGGGGGGGGGGGCGTGTGTTTTTTTCCTCTTTTTTTTTTTTTTTAAAAAGAACCATGGTGGCCCAGGGGGGGTGCGGGGGGCCTTACCTGCCTGGGGGGGCCCCCCCCGCACCACCGTTCTCTACAAAGATGCCCCCAAACCAGCAGGGGGGGGGCTCCTTCTCTGCACCCAGGCACTCCAAGAGGCGCTCCCCCTCCCCCCACCCCCAGGGCTAACCCTCCCGCCCCAGGGCTGGTAGCCTAGATCCTGGCTGGGGAGGGGGGGGCACGCATTAAGGCAATCGTCCTGCTTCGCCCTGCCGTCTGGGGGGGGGGGGACACATGGGGGAGAGGTGGGGCCCCCCCTCCCCACCAGAGAATTGGGGTGACCACCGCACATGGGGGGGGGCCGCTAAAGCTAAGGGCTATGTACAGGCCCCTGTGGAGGGCGAGGGGGCACCCTGGGGGCTTGCTTGTGCTCAGAAATGGCTCCCCCGCCCCCCCCGCCCCCCCCAGCCCCCTCCCCACGGGCAGGGGCTGAGGAGGGGAACGGGGAGGGGGGGGTTGTCCCATGGGTGCCATGTCCCCCCCCACACCCCCACCCCACCGGCTCTAGGAGTCCTTGAGCATGCTGATGCGGGCGTAGATCTTGAGGGCGGGCCCCAGTTTGATGTTCATGGTGCTCATCAGGTGATCCTCCTTCAGCAGCAGCAGCGCCTGCCCGTCGATCTCCTGCGCCCGGAACTCCTCCGCGATCTCCTGGCAGCCTGCGGGAAGGGGACCACACTCAGCAACAAAACCCCAACCCTCCTGTTTTCCCCCCAACCCCCCCTGCGGCGCAGGGGGCAGAGGGGGTGGCACCGAGTGCTCCTCACCTGGCAGTGAGCGGATGAACTCATAGACGT
Source organism: Gorsachius magnificus (assembly GCA_034008185.1). Classification (NCBI taxonomy): domain Eukaryota; kingdom Metazoa; phylum Chordata; class Aves; order Pelecaniformes; family Ardeidae; genus Gorsachius; species Gorsachius magnificus. The sequence continues at coordinate 870,747 of CM067096.1, forward strand.
CCTCCACATTCCACTTGCTGGGCTCGCTGGGCAAGAAGCGATGGCCGATGCTGGCCAGGTCACGGACGTGGACGTCAGGTAGCTCCATCTCACGCAGCTCCAGGTCTCGCTCGCCCTGCCGCCGGCGGGAGGTGGATGAGCTGGCCGAGATGGGGGAGAGCGGCTCCTCATAGCTCGAATTATCCGAACAACGGCTCGAGTCTTCTTGGCTGTGGTTGAGCTGCAACGACGCCGTCACGGAAAGAGGCACCGAACCCGGTGGGAGAGAAACCGGCGGCTGCGGGATGGAGCAGCACCAGCCTCAGAGCCCACCCATGCGCCTCACCATGAATTTGGGGACGGCTCCTGCCCGTCCCCCGCCCCTCACCTGCTTCTTGGTGTCTTTGCTGAGGGCGGGCAGCGTCCCCTTGCAGGTCCGGCGGCGGCCGTGGGGGGGACCGCCGGGTTTTTGCAGCTTGCTGCGATCCGGATGGAACAAACCCACCCGCTTCGTGCACCCCACATTGTCCGGGGGGGGGGGGGGGGGGGGGGGGGGGGCTGCACAGTTTTTTTGGGGGTGGTTCCTCTTGGCGCAAGCCTGGAGCAGAAGCGCTTGGACGTTGAATTTTAACAGGAGAGCCACACCAGTTGGGGGGGTTCCCCTCTTCTTTGGATTCTGGGGGGCGCGGAGGGACGCCCAGAGAGAGAAACGCAACCAGCTCAGCCGCGGGGGAGCCCCCAAAGCATCGCCTGGTTTGGGGGAGGGGTAGGGGTGTTCTACCACACCCCACTGGGCGAGGAAAGCATTTCGGGGGGGCCGGGCGCTACCTTGTAAATAGGGCTCCTCCATTTCGGAGTCGGTGGTGGTGGTGTTGTCCTGCTGTGGGAGTTTCTCAGCCAGCAGCTCCTGCGCATACTTCTTCTTCAGGTTCCCCACCAGCAAGGAGGAGCGCCCCACCTGGGACAGGAAAACACCAGTGGGTGCCACCCCGCTCACCCCCCCAAAATCCCAGCCCCACAAGCAGAAATAAAACAGGGGCCGCGGGGGCGGGGGATACGTTACCGGGAATGGTTCTGCCCCTTCCTGGATGACGAAGCCCTCAATAACGTGGGTGAGGATTTGGGGTTTCACGATGGCCTGGGGCGGTTTGTTCTCACCATTGTGGGGGGCAGCGCCGGCGACAGTGGAGGCAGAGCTCCCGGTCCCCGAGGTCATGCCGGGAACGCTGGCGAGGGTCTGGGGCTGAGCATGAAGGCGGTCGGCGGGCGGCTCTGCGGGGGCGAAGGCGGCCGCCAGCCCCAGAGAGGCAGAAGAAAAAAAAAAGAGGGGGGGGGAACGACAACACACACACAGAGGGACGGTTACGGGGGACGCGATGACGCCGGCGGTGACGCCGGGGCCTGTATTACCATACAGCTGGGCTGCTTTGGGAAAGGGGGGGGGGGGGGGGGGGGTGAGCAGCTGCCACCGCTCCCAGTGAGGCCCAGTGGGTCCCAGTAAGGGCCGATACGGCCCCAGGAGCCCTTGCGTAGCCCGGAGGGGGGCCCTAGGGAGCCCCCAACCCCTCCCAGGGCAACCCAACCCGGCAGCCCCCCCCCCCCCGATACACCCACGCGCCCCGAAAGCCAAGGGCCCCCCCGGCCCGATCTACCCCAGAGACCCATTAGAGCACGGTAAGGCCCAGTGTGCCCCCAAGGCCCCACCGCCCCCAGCGGGCCCCCCCCCCCCCCATCTCCCCCAGTAAGGCCCAGTACGCTCCAGTAATGCCTCATCGGCCCCCGCGCGGCCCGGTCGGTGCGGGTAAGGCCTCGCTAGGCCCCCGTAGGCCCCGCCACCTTTGTCCGGCGGCGGAGCCCGCTCCCCCCGCCCCTACCTGCGCCCGGGCCGCGGCCGCGGAGCCGGGACCGGGGCGGGAGGGGGTTTGGGGGGGCGGATGCGGAAGTGAGGTCAGCGCCCGCCGCCCCGCCGGGCCGAGCCGGGCCGGACCAGGCCGAGCCTCGTCGGGGCGGGTCTGGGCGGGGCCGGGCCGCACTCACCGGCGGCGCTCAGCGCCTCGGCGGCCCCATGGCGCGAACAAAGGCGGCACTATTGGCCGCCGCCGCGCGCGCGCGCCCACGCCGCCAGCGGGCGGAGCCGCCGGGGGAAAAGGGGGCGGGGCGGAGCCGCGGGGAGGGGCGGGGCCGCGCGGGGCGCTCCGCCCCACGCGTGGGCGCCGGGGGGTGGTGGTGGTGATGCGGCGTGGGCCTTACCGTGCGTGGGCGGCCGCTCGCCCTCGGGGGTGTCGGGGCCCGGGGGGGCGGCGGGCGGCGAGAGGGCGGGGGGCGGCGGCGGCGCTCCTCGGGGCGGGCAGCGGCTCCCGGCGGGCGCCCTCAGGGACCCCGAGCGGGGGCTGCGGTGGCGGGGGGGGGGAAGGGGGGGACACGCGTGGGCGAGGGTAGGCGGGCGCGGGGGGATCCGGGGGGGGGGGGGGCCACCCGTGCACACGCGTGTGTGCATGCACAGAGCTGGTGCATGCACATGCAGACCCACACTCAGGCACGTGTGTCCACACACCCGTGCGTGATCCAGCCCATGTGTTTGCACACGCGTGTGCACAGATCCAGTACCCACACACACGTGTGTGTGCACAGATACAGTACCCCCCCACACACGTGCACAGATCCAGCACACACACACCGTGTGCAGTACAGACCCCCCCCCACACGGCCAACACACACACGTGTGCAGGGATGGGGTGTGAGCGGGCACACACGTGCATAGCTCGGACCACGCACGCTCAACACGGGGTGCGCGCATGCATGTGCATGGAGCCAGCACGCCTGCGCCCATGCACGCCCACCACACTGGGGCTGCACCGTGTGCGGGATGGGGCAAAATCAGAGACAGGGAGTGTGCACACGTGTGCACACACGTGCATGGGTCATGCACACGCATGCGTGGATCTGGGCACTCTGCGCCCACCCGTGTGCGTGGGGCCGTTGCACGCGCGCACACAGAGCTGCCTGGGCCCGGCCAGGGCGCACTGCGCCCCCACCGTGGGGCCGGGCGCGCTGCAGGAGACGGCAGAGGCGTGCTGGAACTTGCGGGGGGCGGGGGGGCCGTTGGGGGGGCCGCCCTCGCCCCCCGCTCCTTGGGGAACCCCCGCTTTGGGTGGGGCGGCCGGGCCGGGGCTGGCAGGGGGCAGGGGTTGGAGTTGGGGGGTGGTGGGGGGGCCCAGGGGGGGCTGCCCGCGCGGCGCCAGCTGCTGCTGCTGCTGCTGGATGACGAATTGTGGCTGCGGTGGCTGCGGCTGCATTGGCTTCGGCGGCGGCGGCTGCTGCAGGAACTGGGGGGGCTGCAGCGGGGCGTAGGCTGCAGGGACAGCGACGGGGGACAGGGACCCCCCCCCTCATCACCGGCACCTCACCCCCAAAGGTCTCCACCCCCAGGATCTCCCCCCAGCCCTGTGAGGCTGCTCCTCACGCCAGCTTCTGTTTACTCTGGTGCCTACTGACAACTGGCCTCACCAGGTCCCATTGCTGCAGGAGAAGGCTGGGCTTGGGCCGTCCCAGCGCAGGGTTCCCGCCATTTTGGGAGCTGCACCAGCACAGCACCCCCAGGCTCCATCACCCCTGACCCACGCCCTCCCTGCTCCTGCAACCCACTGCAGAGGCTCACCCCACGTGGCCCTGGGACCCTGTGGGTGTTGTGGGGGCTCAGTCCCTTCCTGGGCAGGGCCCCTGAGGCGGGATGCAGGCCCCCAGTACAAGCGGGATGCTGACCCACAGTAAACACCCGTGTGGGCCATCACTAGGTTTCAGAGTGAACGCCCCCTGCAGGCTGCTTGGCTGAGGACTGCGCCCACCCTGCTAATCTCGCCCTGACTCCCATAGCACCCGAAGTGGGGGCAATGTGCCCCTGCAAGGGGGTACAGGGGGCCACCTGTCCCGCGGACAGGCAAGAAAACCATGATGCCAATCATTAGGTTTCAGAGTGAACACCCCAGCTGAAGTCACTCCCTCCCTGTGACTCCACCAGCACCCATGGGTGCCCCCCCCCCGGCGCAGCACCTTACCTGGGGTGACAAGTGGGTGGGTGGCAGCAGGGGCAGCAGCATGGGCCAGGGGGTGGGCGCGGGCGTCGGACCCCTCAGCTTTTTTGAGGTGCTCGGTGGGGGGGTCGGGGGGGGGGGGCCCGGGGGGGGCCAGCCCGGGGCGGGGGGGTGGGGCGGCGCAGGGCTCCGGGCCGGACGGCGCGCGGGACCCGTGGGCGGAAGAGGCTGGGGGGGCAGAGAGAGTGGGTGCGTGGGACTGGGGGGGGTGACACATGTCCCCAGGGATTGCCAGTGCTGGGAGGGGTGCGAGGGACAGGCACCCGACAGGCTCTGGGCACCCCCAGGGGGGGGGGGCCCCGGGCCCCCGGGGGCCCGGGACCCCCGGGCTGGGCCCCTGTGGAGTCTGGATACCCCACAGCGGGGCGATGGGTGCCCTATGGGTCCCGCCCACCCCACCGTGGGGTGACAGGGCCCTATGGACACTTGCCACCCCCCAGCGGCCACCGGGGCCGGGTGCCCGGCCGCCCGCAGGTACGGGCCGGAGCACGGCCTGCTGCGCGATGCCCGAGGCCCCGGGGGCGACGCTCTGGGCCCGGTTCAGGAGCTGCGCGGCTGCTGGCGACGTCGCCAGGTTGATCTGTGACGGGGCGGCAGAAAAAGGCTGGGGTGCTGCGCCGGATCAGCGGGTGGGTGCTGGTGGGATGGGCGCCAGAGGGGACGGGGGACTCACCGTGGGTTGCTGTGCCGGTGCTGGCTGGGCACCGTTCCCGCCTGAAGAGCCGCTCTGCCTGTTGGCCGCCAGGCTCGCCTGGGGAGAAAAACCGAGCATCACCTGCATCCCAGCACCCATGGGTGCCCCCCCGGGTCAAGGTGTCCCCTACCTGCTGGACGGCAGCCAGGCTCTGGAGCTGGGCGCTGGTGAGGTGCTGCTGCTGGAGCGCGGCCGTCTGCAGCATCAAGTGCTGCTGCTGCGCCGCGTACATCTGCTGCAGGTACTGCGCTGCCGTGTTGGGCTGCCGGTGCAGCGCTTGCTGGATCACCTTTTGTGGGGTGCAAACACGTCCCCGGGCTGCACCCTGACCCCAAAACACCACTCTGTGCTGTCCCGACCCCCGGCAAACCCCCCCTGAAATGCTGTTACCTGGACGGTCTGGCGGTCGGGGATGCCGCTGTAGACGGAGATCTGGGGAGCGGGTGGGCGGGCGGCGCCGGTGCTGCTGGGTGTCGTGGCGGTGCTGCCGGCGCTGCTGGAAGGCGGAGGTGCCGGGAGCTGCTCGTTCTCCATGGCGGTTTGCCGGGGTGCTGCGAGGCGGCAGGGGTCAGGCTAGAGCTGGGGGGGGGGGGGGGGGAAGAAAGGGTGAGAGGGGGCACCCTGAAGCACCCAAAGGTGGCACCCAATGTCCGCCCTGAGCTTCGGCGCAGGGTTATGGCTGGGGTGCCGGTATGCCTGTGGGGCTTCTGCATCCCTCCCTTGCTGTGTTTGGGATGGGGATAAGACCCCTCCCCAACCCCCTCCCCCTGAAGGGTCCCGGGGGGAGGTGTCTCCCACCCCGGGGTGCACCCATGGGTGCCAGCCAGTTGTGGGGGGCTGGGGCTCGCACCTGCGTGGTCACCCAGCCTGGCACCTCTGGCACAGCCAAACCCTTCGCCGCACTTCAAAGGCCCTGGGGGGGTTGCAGCTTCTGGCCATGCCCCCCATACCGATGGCGGGGGAGGAGGATGGCGGGAGGGAGGAAGGGGGGGAGGGGGAACTGAGGGAGGAGCCCCCAGCTCAGGGGGAGATGGGGAAGGGGAAGGGAAGGGGGGGGGGGACAGAAGGACGGACAGGAGGAGGAGAGGGATGGAAAGAGGGAGGGAAAGAAGGACAGACAGAAGAAATAAGGACAGACGGAAGGATGGATGAAAGGAGGAAACGACCAAGGACAGGAGGGAAGAACGGACGGAAGGGACAAAAGGATGGAGGGAAAGACAGATGGACGGGAGCAAGGAAGGGTGGACAGACAGAAGGAAGGCTGGATGGAAGTGGGAGAGGAACGTAGGGGCGGAAGAAAGGATGGACAGGGAGAAGGGAAGCAAAGATGGAAGGAAGGACAGACAGAAGGAAGAAGAGGGCCAAACGGACAGAAGGATGGGGACAGAAGGATGGGTGCTGTGAAGGCCATGGGGGGGTTGGGAGGCTCTGTGGTCACTGACAGCCACCCATGGCCACTGTGCGCCAGTGGCCCCATGCATGCCAAGGGACCTCCCTCTGGTCACCTGCCTGTGATGCCAAGCCCCGGCGCTGTCGGGCAATGGGTGCCACCACCCCGAGTGCCACCATGATGGGTACCACCACCACTGCCACAATGGGTGCTGCTGCCATGACGGGAGCCAATGCCATCAGTGCCACCATGATGGGTGCCACCACCACAACAGATGCCACCGCCATGATGGGTGCCACCACCATGATGGGTACTGCCATGATGGGTGCTACCACCCTGAGTGACACAATGATGGGTGCCACCGCCACAAAGGGTGCCACCATGGCAGCACCAGGGACAGCAGAGCTGGGTGCTGCAGCCATGGACAGCAGCCACGGCAGGTGGCCTTGGTGGCCACAGTGGGTGGCCTTGGTGGCCACACCACAGCATGACCCCAACAAATCACATCAGCCACCTTCAGCTCCGGTACGGCAGCAGTGATGTCCCTGGCCTTGGTGGCCCGTGGGGTTGTGTCCCCCAAGGGTGTTGCTGCCCTGAAGCACATGTGGGACATGCCCATGGCCATGGGGGTGGCCACATGTGTCCCCACCACTGCTGCGTGTGGCCCATGACGCTTCCCAGCCCCGTGTCTGTCTGCGGCGTGTGTCCGCCATGAGCTGGAGAAATTTTGGGAAGTGCTTTCTCCCACCAAGTGCCCATGGACCTTTTTTTTTCCTCCCCCACCAGAAGAGCTTGGTGGCATCGGGGTGACATGGGGCCACCACGGTGACCGACACAGGGGGACCAGGCCGGGCCCATCCGGAGCCAAAACCATCCCCCTTGGGAGCATGGCACAGGAAGCACCCAGCAGCTCCTACCCCACCCACCATGGGTCCGAGCCTCCCGCCCCATACCCAACTCCTGTGGACTCTGGGGTGTCAGACAGGGGGGACACCTCATTTTTGAGGCACAGGTGACAGGGGAAACACGCTTCCAGCCCCTGCGAACCCCCCAAAACCCATTAAACCCACCCAGAAAAATAAAAGGGGAAGAATTGTGGCACCTCTGGGTGATGGCAGGATCCACCGTGGCTAGGGGGTCACATGGGGGGGGTCCCACAGCTGGGATGGGAAGGAGCTGTGGGGCTGGAACCCCCTGAGCTGAGCCCAAAATGGGGGTGCAAAATAATGGGGGGGGGGAAATAAGGGGGGATGCAATGGGGGGTGGGATAGAATGGAGGGGGGCTGCTAAAAGGGGGGGGTGGGATATGATAGCAGTGGGGGGTGGGAAATAATAATAATAAGGGGGTGCAAAGTCAGAGGGGGGTGCCAGATGATGGGGAGGGTGGGAAAACACCAGTGGAGGGGTGGGATCTAATGGGGGGGTGGGCTGGGGGGGGAGTCAGGTATAATGGAGGGGGCTTGGATGTGACTGTAAGGGGTGGAGGATGATGGGGGGATTAATAATGAGGGGGTGCAAGATGGGGGGGTGTGCAGGAGGGGGGGATGGGGTGGGGAAACACGAGTGGGGGGGCGGGACGGGGGGTATAAAGGGAGGCGGGGGGACACGGACACCGGTGGGGGCCGGGCGGGCGGGGGCAGGCGCCCGGGTGGGTAAACTGAGGCACGGCGGGGCCCAGGGCGCATGCGCGGCGCGGCCCCCCCCCGCGCCCCCCCGCGGGCCGCGGCCCGGGCCGCCAGCCTGGCCCAGGCGGCTCCGGGGGCGGGCGGGGGGCGCGGGGAGGGCGTCCCGGCCGGCGGTGCCGGGCCCGCGGCCGCTCCCTCCTCCCTCAGGCGGCGGCGCGGCGGCCCGATGCCATAACTCATTTGCATTCCTCCGCGCGTCACGTGGGACCGGGCGGCCAATCACCGCCTCGCTCGCCCCGACGGACACGCCCACCGCGCCCCGCGCGCGTGGGCCCCCCGGGGCACCCGGGGGTGCCCAGATCCGGTACCGGCGGGAGCCTGCGGCGGGGGCCCGGTGCCCGTGTCCCCCCTGCGCCCGGGTCGCCTGGGGTGCTGCCGGGGTGCCCAGGTCCAGTACCGGTGGGAGGATGTGGTGTAGGGGTGGTGGCACCGGTCCCGGGTGCTGCCTGGGGTCACCCAAGGGAGCCGCCGGGGGTGCCCAGGGCCGGTACCGGCGGGATGCTGCACCGGAGGGATGGTGGCACCAGTCCCCATGTCTGCCAGGCATCACCCAGGGTCACCCCAGGGTGCCCAGGGCTGGTACCAGAGGGACACTGTGGTGCAGGGGCAGTCGCACTGGTCCTGGGTGCTGCCTGGGGTCACCCAAGGGTGCTACCGGGATGCCCAGGGCCGGGCAGGCGCTGGAGGACGCCGTACTGGGAGGGCCCTGCTCCTGTCCCCACTGCCGAGCGGTCCGGCCCAGGGATGATGCCACTGGTGGGGACATTATTTGCAGAAGGGATTTGGGGCGCTGACTGTCGGGCGGTTAATAGCACCTAATTAGCTGCAGGCTAATTGACACCTCTCCATCTGGGGTGCCCCAGAGAAACGTGCAGCCCCAAGCTGTCAGGTGACCCCCAAATTTCCCCAGGGCTGGATGGAGCCGGAGCTTGGTGGGTTCATCCCTGTTTTTCCGAGACCGGGGCAAGAGCTGGACTTTGGACCCATCCGCCCAGCAGCGGGTTGGCAAATCAATCCGGCAAGGGGAGATAGTGCCGGGCTGGAGGGGCCGGAGGGGCCGGCCGTGCTGCGAGCTCAGCCGTGCCACCCCAGTGTGGGAAAGAGAAAGTTTGTCTTTGCGGGGGGGGGGGGGGGGGGGTTGTGAAGGCGACTTGTGGGTTTGCAAAGGGGACTCGCGGGTTGTCATGCAGGACTTGGGGGTTTGCAAGCAGTGTGTGAGGTTTGCAAAGGGGACTCAAGGGTTTGCAAAAGGGACTTGTGGGTTTCCACATGGGACTCAAAGGTTTGCAGAAGGGGCATGAGCAGGGTGCAAATGGGACTCGAGGATTTAAAAGGCTCTTGCAGGTTTACTGAGCATGTGGGGCTCGGGGATTTGCAAAAGGGACCGGTGGGTTTGCAAAGGGGACCCGTGGGTTTGCAAGTGAGGGGAGCAGCCCTGATCGGGGCTGAGTTCCGGGGTGCAGCAGCAGGAGCCCTGGGGGGGCGGGAGGGGGGACGGCAGGGGCCAGGGCCACCAACCCCATCCCGCGTCGGGGGGTCCATACTGCCTGCGGGCACTTGGGGTCCCCCCTGGATCCCCTGGACCCCCCAGCCTGGCTTTGTGCCCTCTCCTGCCTGCACTGGGGGGTGGCAGGGCTCCTGAGGGGCTGTGAGGCACTGGAGGGCACCGGGGGGTGTCTGTGAAGGCTATGGTGGGGCACCGGGGGGTACTGGGGGGGCTTTGGGGGGACCCCAGGGAAGCCTCCTGAGGAGTACTGGGAGGGACCTGAGGTGGGTACTGGGGGGCGCTGGGGGGATGCGCCACGGGCTGGGGAATGGCTGAACCCCCCTCCTTTGGGCTTCCTGGCTGCTGCCACAAGGGGGCGATGCCTTCCCTCCCACGCCGAGCCTGGAAAAGACCTGGATGAGGCAGGATTTATCCCTTTTTTCCCTTCCATCCCCTTCCCCCCCACTTTTCCCTCCTTTCTTTCCCTTTTCCCCCCTTTTTCCCTTCTCTTTTCTACCGCCCACACCCCTTTTTTTCCCTCCTTTTTTTCCCCAGGACCTGCTGGGATTCAGGATGCTCTGGGACCTCCCGAGCATCCCTGCCCACACCAAACTCACTCGCTCACCAGTGCACGACCCAAATCATGCCCTTTTCAGCTCCCCCCCCCCCAAAAAAAGTAACACTGGGTAATGACATAATGGACCACAGCAGCGATGGGGCAGGGGCTCCCATTTGGGTACCACCATGATGCCCTCCAGCATCCTTAGCCCCTGGAGATGTGGCTTCATTTTGGGGTACCCCACCCCACATCCCACCCCTCATCCCCAGCTTCGTAGCTCTGCATTGAACATCCCCCCCCCCCCCCCAAAAAATAATAAACCCAAGCAATGCCAAGATCCAGGCGTCCCGATGCTCCTTGTGCATCCCGCCGGCACTGCGCCACGATGATGCTGGTGGGATGTAATTCCTGATCGCTCCAGGGAACTGGGCAGGAAAAGCTTTTAAGCAAAAATCCGTATTGTTTCCACCCAGCAGGGTGACCATTCAACCTCAAAACACGGTCAGGGTTGGGTTTCCAGTCGGAAATTTCCCTCCAAAGGTACAAAAAGCAACATTTGGCCCCAAAAATGAAATGGGGGGGAGGGAGAGAAAAAAAATTCCTCGGCCTCCCTGTGTATTCGGGCTCTGCAAATATTTATGCGGTTCAAAAAGGTCCCAAGGGAACAAAGCACGGACGCGACGTGTCCCCCCCCCGAACAATGAAGCCGGATATTTTCTGATGTGAGTGGAGCCAAGGCCGGAGCTGGTTCATATCCGCCTACCTGCAGCCTCCAGCTGGTTTAAAACCCTCAAAAAAAGGGCAAACTCTTATTTTTGGGAGGGAAAAAAAGAGGTTTTTTGGGAAAAAAAGTTTTTGGGGAAAAAAGGGTTTTTTTTTCAGGAAAGAAAGGCTTTTTTTGGGGAAAAAAGGGTCTTTGCATGAGTGCCAGGCTTCAACCTCCCTGCAAGCATCCCTAGTGTGGCGGGGGGTCGCACCGTGGTGATCCCCAAGTTGCTGATGCACGGTGTCACTGTGTCCCTTCCTTAACGAAGGCAGGCGGTTTAACGAGGCTGGGAAGTCGTTCTCCCCCGCCGGGATGCCACGGGACCCCCATCCATCCCTGCTTCCCTTGCATGAGCATCCTGGGGTGCAAAGGTGGCTGTGATGACCCAAAGAATCCCCCCCACCCCCCTGCTCGGAGACCCCCCAGCCGCGAGCATCCTCCTCCCCGCATTCTAGGGCAGGAAAGTGAGGAAAAGGGAATGACCAAGGTTAAATAAATATTTTGAGTTGGCTGTGGGGTTTTATTTCATTTATTTGCAATGGATTTGGGTATTTTTCCAAAGGAAATCATAGGCTGACGTGGTTCCCTGCCCCCCCGCAGCCTCCCTGGCTTCTGGATGCTGCAAATTGGGGTTTTCTGCACAGTTTTGCCTGGTTGCAGGGTGGGGGGTTTTGGTTTGGTTTGGTTTGGTTTTTTTCTAATCTCCCCCATTTTTGCCCCAAATCCTCCGGTTTCTGCTCACCAAGCAGAAATTGCAATTTCCATCCACTTGGTGTCAGCTCCAGCCCCCTCTCCGGCCCTGCTGTCCGTCCATCCGTCCATCCCAACCCATCAGCATTGGCTTATGTGGGGGGGATGCATTCACCTCCCTGCAATTAAAGCCTTAATTTACCAGTGGTAACAATTCTGGGTGATGAATATCCTATAGGATCCCTATGGGAAGGATCCAGCCTCTATTTTTTGGCTGGAAATCCTGCCGGGTACCGAATCGGCGCTGGGAACCGAGCGCCTTTTAGTGCTTTAAATCTGCTTGTGCCTCCTGCGCATCATCTCCTTTGGCAATTAAATCACACCAATTAGTTCAGAAACGGCTTAAACTCTGGGATGGGGGGGCTGTCCCCTCCCAAAACGGAGCTGCTGCTCTAGGTTGCAATGTGAATAGTTTTTCCCTAGCATGTCAAAGCTGAGTGCTGGTGGGGTATTTACCTCCAAGGTATTTAGCGTTGATGCATTTAGCATTTGGGGAATTCAGCACCGGGGCATTTAGCGTTGGTGCATTTAGTCCCGGGGCATTTACCTCTGGGGCATTAAATATGGGTGCGTTTTGCACTGGAGCATTTAGCATTGCTCCCAGGGTGCTGCGTTGCACACACACCCCAGCCTGGCGCCAGCAGCAGCCGGGGCACTGAGGAGTTTACACGTGTGAGGGATTTTCATTTTCCATACCCAGACCCCAGGAGAAATCTGGGGTTGCGGCCAAGCCCAGGTTTTCTCACCCTGTGAAACTGATGCCCCTGGTGCTTCCAGCACCCTGGGAGAGAAGCGGCTCCAGCCCAGATTGCAGTGGGCTCTGATTTTCTAAAAAGCAAATAAACCTTCCCTAGCAGAGTTTGAGCCTGTACACAGGCAGCCTTCCCCAAATTGCAGCACTGGGGAGAGGGTTGCAAGACCAGGGGAAGTTTGCAATGTTGGGGAGAGGGTTGCAATGTTGGGGAGAGGGTTGCAGTGCTGGGGAGAGGGTTGCACTGCTGGACACTGCACTGCTGCCCATGGGGCCACGGGATCTCCACCAGTGCCTGCTTTTCCCCGGCTGGGGATGCTCAGGACAGGGTTGTCCCAGCACCACCCCTCTTCGTCCTCCTTCTCCTCCTCCTTCCCTGCCCTGGCCCAGCGGTGTCCAGCTCTGGCTGTGGGAAATGTGGCGGGTCCAGCAGAGAGCAGTGGTAACACACCATCGTCATGCTGCCTCCTCCTCGCCCATCCCAGCCTTTCCAGCAAATTTTAATTTCCCTGGAAAGAGAAAAGTGGGATTTGCCCTAAATTTTGAGCTTAATTAATAACCCCCTCCGTTTTTTCCTGGTGGTGGAGGTGGGAAGGGAGGGGATGGAGCTTGCAGCAAAGACCTACAGGCTGTATCGAGACTGGTAATAGCAAAGAAAATAAAAAAACTGGTAATAACAAAAAAAAAACCCTTGTAAAAATAAATTATAAGCTTCTTATTAAATTATTCTGCCCCGCTGGAGCTCGATACCCATTGCCTTTGATCCTCCCGGTCCTGTCCCGTTCCCAGCCCATGGGACAGGGTGAAGGAGACCCGGATGGTAATGGGCACTGACAGCTTGGAAAAGCGAGACGGACACTTCATTAATGAGTCCTAACAAGGCCAGGGGGCCCGATGAGGCTGTCGGCGGGTTCTGCTGAGCCGGCTGGGTTGGGAGCACGGGGGTGACATCTCGGCGAGGCGTTGGGCTTTGCGAGGGGGAGGCTACAAGGTTTTTCTCTTTTGGCTTTGGTGCACCCGTCATTTTTCCAACAGGAAAGATTTAATTAAAGAAAATTTAACTGGAGATAGGGCTTGGCGAGCTAGGGGCTTGGGTGGCTTCTGCAGTAGGGTGGGATCCGAGGCTGATAGCCCAGGCTTCCAGCGAGCTTGCAATGAGCTTGCATGGGCTTGCAACAGGTTTGCAATGGGCTTGCAAAGGGCTTGCTTGCAGGGGGTTTGCGATGAGTTTGCATTGCACTTACAATGGACTTGCAAGGGGTTTGCAATGGATTTGCAATGGGCTTTCAAGGGGTTTGCAAGGGGCTTCCAAGGTTTCCAATGGGCTTGCAATGGGCTTGCAGCAGGTTTGAAGCAAGGGTTTGCAATGGGCTTGCAAGGGATTTGCAATGAGTTTGTAAGGGGTTTGCAATAAGCGGGTTGCAATGGGCTTGCAAGGGACTTACAAGGGGGTTGCAAGGGGTTTGCTTCTATCCATACAGGCAGCTCAAACTACTAGCGCATCTCGGGAAGCCAAATCCCAACTCCTGATTTTTGCACCTTCTCCCCACGAGTGAGCTGGACAGAGCCAGCACTGAGGCTTCCCAACGCCCTCGTGATGCTTCCACCTTTACCAGGGCTGTCTCTTTTTTTAGACCATCCAGGGAGAGAGAGGTTTTATTTCCAGCCACTCCCCTGCCCTTTGCTTTGCTTTCCGTGATTTAAGGAAAAGCATCTGCAAAAGTGGGAGATGAAAGAGTCAGCTGAAGGTTGGGTGGAAAAACCCCGTGGTGCTGCAGAGTGGGACCCTGAAGGTGTGACAGTGACAGCATGGGGAGGCAGGGCAGCCGAGATGGAGGAAGGCCTGGAGCCTCTGAGTAACTGCAACCAGAAGGGAGGGGAGTCCAGGCTGCGAAATTCAGCCCAGGGAGTCTTGGAGCTGCGGGCGTCCTTTGATCCAGGCATCAGTGCCCGGCTTCCTCCTTCCCTCGATGGTGGGGATGCATTGGGCTTACAATGGGCTTACAACAGGCTTGCAACGGGCTTGCAATGAGCTTGCAAGGGCTTTGCAAGGGCCTTAAAGCTTGTAATAGATTTAAAATAAGCTTGCAACAGGCTTGTAATGAGCTTGTAATGGGCATGCAGTGGGCTTTTAATAGGCTTGCAATGGGCTCGCAATGCGCTTGGAAGGGGCTTGCAACCAGCTTGCAACATAGGCTTGCAATAGGCTTGCAATGAGTTTCCAAGGGGCTTGCAATGGGCTTGCAGTGCGTATTGCAATGAACTTGAAGGGCTTGCAATGGGCTTGCAACGGGATTGCAAGAGGCTTGCAATGGGCTTGCAACGGACTTACCCTGGGCTGCTCCTCTCACACCTGAGTAGTGTCACCTCTCCCGCTGGTTCCCCCATCCTCGTCATGCCCCATTTAAGCCAAATATTTGGTGGCTCAAGGAGCAGATCCCAACTTCCGTGCTTACCAAGGGGCTTCTGGCACGTGGGGAGGGGGACAGAAATTAAAGAGCATTGCTCCATGCCGTTTTCCACCCCAAGGAAGACCATAAACCCACCATAAATCCCACCATAAATCCAATTTATCAGCAGCTGAGCAAGAACGGTGCTGGGACAGTAAAGGTGAAGCCCCCCAAATGGGTTTGTAGATCTACTAGAGCCTCCGGCAACGACCTCCAGGTTCATCGCTGCTTCTCCTGCAGCATCATCTGAGGTTGGGATTTTTTGGGAAAGGCTGGAAAATGATGCTGTTGTCCTGCTTGGGCCACTCTGGGCTCGCTGCCACCCACCACTGGGCATCTCTTTGCTTCAATTCCCCCTTGTTTTTAACTGGGAGACGTTACTAATTGGATCCTTAAGAATATATTTAATTTTTAATTTTGAAAGAAGACCTAAACCCACCCATAAATTGGAGGAATTCTCGGCATTTTTACCATTTTGGAAGGAATTTGATGTTACTTTCAGCCCCTGTTATAGATTTGTATTGCAGATAGAGGAAACCAGCCCTGCTAATTGCAGAAATTGCCTCACTCCAGGCATTTACTCCAATGCAAAAGTCAATAAAAGCCCCCATGGCCCTTGCTGGATGCGCAGTCCTGTGGCAGTTAAACAAATTACATCAGTTTAGGTGGGAGAGCTCCAAACCATCTCCCAGCTCTGTGGCATCCCATCCTTGTGTCCAGCTCAGCCATTGCTCCAACCCAAATCCCCGCATCTCTGCTGTCCCCCTGCTCTTCCTGGGGCTTTCCCTTGCGAAAAGGGGAAAAAAGAATCAATCTTCCCTCAAATAAAGATTTATTGCCTTGTTCCCCACCCTAATTCATGCCTTTTCCACCTCTCGATATGGTATTGCATTGGGTACCACCAACCTGCCTGTCATGCTGAACCTCCGTTCCCCATTATTTTGCCTCAAATTGACGACAAAATGCAAGGCACACCATATTTTATAATAAATCCTGCGTTTACCTCTCTATATTTTATATTTCTGATTTTTTTTCTCTTAACAGGGCCATGCCACCAGTGCAATTTCACTTTGCTTTCAAGCTTTTGCCTATTTCCAGGGGGATCTGATGGTGCTTTTGGCCCCCATTTTGCGCCGTGGGGGATGTTGGACATCACCCCCTGAACAAGTTACACATATTGAGGAGTGAATTGCAACGGATCAGGGATGGAAATGCCTTTTGTTGGAAATTGCCACAGCCATCCTATTTGCAATCCCAAATCCTGCTTGCTGGAGCAAGATGTCGAGACGAAAGCACCAAGGAGGGGTCATTTTGGGATGGGGTGGAGAAGACATTGCACAACTGCTCTGAAGAGTTTCCCAGCCCATCCTAACCACTTGTTTTCATCCTTGATATCCAAAATAAAGGAAGAGGAGCTTGGGTTGGAGGGTTTTCACCCACGTTGACCTGCAATGATTCACCCAGCCCCACAACCGGTTGCATGGGTACAGTCACCCATGGGTGTGTGGGAACCTGCTGTGTGGATTTTTACCCTTGGAGAAACATCCCGGAGAACCTGCTCCTGGTATTTGGGTTTTTTTCTTGGAGGAGCAAAGACATGATCACTGGTAGATCCCAGTGAACTCATCCAGGTTTGCTTAACCCCAGGCCAGAACCACTCACCAAATCAGGCAAAGGAGGAGGTGATGCAGGGAAAATAGACGCCCCCTGCAGCAAAATACGCCTCACTTTATTTATAGGATCATAGAATCACAGAATGGTTTGGGTTGGAAGGGACCCGTGGAGGCCATCCAGTCCAACCCTCCTACAGTGAGCAGGGACATCTTTAACCAGATCAGGTCACTCAGAGCCCCATCCAACCTGGCCTTGAATGTTTCCAGGGATGGGGCCTCCACCACGGGGAAAAAACCCGTGTCGATGCCGAACCTGCATGGCCATGCAGATGTAAACCTAAAACCCCCTCAACTGCTTGTTGGAGCTGTGCTTTTCTGGTGGAGCAACTGGAGCTGTGGGCTTTTTTTTCCTGCAGATACGGGGTGTTTATTCCTCCGTGTGCCATCCCCATGCTCCCCATCATGACCAGGTCTTCATGATGCTGCTTCAGTGCTGCTAGAGATGCTTCACATCCCTTTGCCCAGCTCCTGGGCATCTCCCAGGGAGATGTTTTCCTGGACAAACTACCCAGATTTTGCAAACCCCCCTATTTTCTAGAGCAGGGATGAAGTGCTGCTGCTAATTAATCAAGGATTGGGGCACATTTTGAAGCCCACCATGATGTTGCTTTGCCATCCCGCTACTGGATGGTTTTGGGGAGCTGTGCTTGTTCCCCAGGTGCATCCATCCATCGTTTGGGTGCAATCACCTCCGAATTCTTTACCCACCAAGAGCCTGGCTCTGATGAAGGTGCTACAAACCCCATATAGTTGCTCATCTCTGGGAATTTCTCCCTCAACCACCTCCCAGATGGTCCCACCACCCATCGGAAATGATCCGCTTGAATCTTGGGAATGCTGGCGAAGAAAAATAAACACAGCGAGCTCTTCCCGGGTTATTTAGTGTGGCAGTAAGGCAGGCTCTGAGCTGGTGGGAATGGTCCTGGATCCGGGTTCTTATCTCCAATTACAGAAGGTAAACAGTGGATTTGGGAAGTAAGCTGGGCTTGGGTAGGATGAGCTTGGTCGTTAAGACTGGTATTAGCATGGTGAGGATGTAATTAGCTGGAAATAAGTCTTTTGTCTATCGTGTGTAAATATTGAGTCTATGAGTGGGTGACCATACCCCATAGCTGCATCCAGCCTGATTTCCCATTGCTTTTGGGGCCCATAATGACATTTTAGGGCAAACTAAATGTGGTGTCACCTCCAGCTGCTTTACCCAGACACATCACGCACATCCGACCCCAAACCAACACAAGGTTTAAGCTCCCCCCTCCAAGATCTTCATGGATGATGCTCTGATGTTCTTCCCATATCTCCTCCAGTGTGGGATGGCACTGGGACATGGCTGGAGCCATGCAGCCCCATCCATCCCCTCTCAGTTCCTCTCCAACCAGACGGTTTTGAGCCACCTTGAGGTCATTGACACAAAGTCTTCTACCAGCTCAAGTCCTCCTCATTGCTCTATTAATAGATTTGGGGGCCAAAAGCTGCCTTCGTCATCTGTGGGAACAACAGGGAGCTCCTGGGCCTGCAATGCTTCTTTCTTGCTTCGCCCAGTGCCGAGCTGTTGCTGGTTGAGTTTCTCTTCCAGCTTAATTTTCCAGCTGATATTAAAACCACGTGGGCCACGAAGGCTCGTTGCACTGCTTCGAGTCGCATGCAAACGAGAGCAGGGAGCATGCAAAGTTGTGGGGCTCCCGATGCAAAGTTCCTGTTGGCTTCGCATGCAACTTGGTCCACGCAAAGTAACGGAGATCTTCAACATCAGCTCCAGCTCCTCCATTTCATGGCTTTGGTTCTCCAGCCTCGTTGCATCTTGTGTTCACACCAAGACCTTCATCACTTGCTCACCCCAGGTTCTTCAACACTTGGTCACCCCAAGAGCACTGGGGGTTGGATTCACAGTCCCGGGCGAGACTCAGCCTCACTCCCACCACTCTTCCCATGGGCTTGCATCCTCCTGCTTTGCTCTTTTGGCCGTGATTATTTGTCTACCACTTGGCTTCTTCCTTTTCCTACCCTTTGAAACAGGGTTTTTGCTTCCTTTTGAGTCAGCCTGGAGTTCCTGCGCTGTCTTAGCAAATATGTGAATAACGTAGGGTTGGATGACCCATGCTGCTCCGGGGAGAAGGATGAGAGAGAAGAAGAGGTTAGGGTATCAGCCAAGCTTTCTCCTTTCTCCTCTGGCCAGAAGTCATGGCTTGATGACCAGGGAAGGTGGCAGCTCTTTTCTTGAGCAGTAAGATGGTATTTCCAACATGCTCTTGATGTTAAGAACGTGTCCAGTCAAGACATTTGCCCCTTGGGTTGGTGGCACCTTCTTGGGATGATGTGACCCATTGGGATGCCTAGGTCAAGAGAAAGCAGAGAATGACCAATGTGAGGTCACCAGGATGCCCAGATCAACACACATTGGGAGATATGGGGGAGATGGGCTGGGGGATGCTGATGAAGAGGAGGGTAAGGGGAGGGTGGAACCACAACCACAGTGACGTGGAGGATGTTCCCAAAGAGGACAGCACCAAAGCTGCCCGAAAATCCAAATTTACCTTCAAATAACCTCAATTCCAAGACACCATCTCCAGAAAGTGGTGCAACACAAGCCCCGGAGATGCGGAAACCCCTCCACACCTCCGGTTTCAGCCTCCCTGCCCCTCTCCTTTGCATTTTATAACTTGGTAACAATAAACCCACAACGAAACCAGGGGAACCTCAAACAAAAAACCCCTGCAAATTATTTCAGCTCAACAGATCGGAAGGAGGCCAAGACGCTGGCGGAGCTGTCGCTTTCTATTTTCCAGCCCTTTGCACCAGTGGGAGAATTTAATGTAAATAACACACACACCCCCTATCCATCCACACCGCAAACACCGCACATCCAACCACAATATGGGTCGTAGCAAAGCTCTGAATCCATCCAGCTCTGATGAAGCCCTTGGCATGAAAATCCAGAGCCAACATCTCAGCTGAAAGTGGTGTTTTTGGTTTTTTTTTCCCTAAAAATCCTTCCTGGCAGAGTTTTCTGGGAGGTGATACAGCCCGGATTAGTATCCTGGCATCCCATGTAGCAGCGGGTGCACACGGAGGGTGAAGACACCCAATGCATCGGGTCCGCCCCAACATTTAAAGTGAAGAAAAAAGGGGGATTTAAGTTGAATTTATGATTTTTGCAGCCCTGGGGAGGAGCTTTTAAATCCTTCGGCCTGAGCTATCCCAGGGGTTATACATTTTATATATATATGCACATACACACATATATGTTATAAGGTTATAACTTTATAACATAAGGTTATATATGTGTATAGATATTTATATATAAAATATAAAGCTATAAAATTATAACCCCTTTTCCCTGCAAAGGGGCTGGAGAGCCCAGCCTCAAGCTTAGCTGCCTCCAGCTTAATCCCCTGCCAGCTCCTAACGAAGAATAGACCCGTTATTCATTAAATCGTGAAATAAAATTACAGATGCTTGAAAATACTTCCTGCTGGGGCATGTGCCCTGAAATCCTGCAGCCAGGTTTGCTGCATAGCCTGGGTTTATCTTAATCTCAGCCCATAACGCTGTCCTCAAACATCCCCCTGCAGCTTTTAGGCTCGGTTTTATGATCTTTAAGCTGAAATAAGGGGGGGTGGTGGTGGTGGTGTTCCTGCTTGGAAATGGGAAAACGTGCCCGGGAATAGAAGTGGATGCTAGAAATCCAGCAAAATTTTAATTTTTCAAGCTAAATAAGAGCTCTTAGAGACGAGCAATGAGAAGTGCCAAACTTTGTATTTCATAAATGACATTTCAACACAAATCGACACCCGTTTTTGGCTTTTAAGATGCCCCAGCCCCTTTTTTTTATGGCCAGGAAGGCAAGGGAGGTGCGAGCATCCCTCTCCGGGGTCGGATGTGACCCTCGTGGTGAAAATATTTGGTCCCCAAACTAGCAAGCTGTCCCAAAGAATGCAGGGACTCGGAGGCAATAAATTTTGCAGCCCTCCTGCTTTTTCACGGGGAAACAAAAGTGTTTGCAAAAGATGCTTGGTCAAAGAGGAAGAGGTAACCCGGAAAAAGATTAAAATGGGGGGGTTTGCAACCCGGGATCCCAAGCTTGCAAAAGGGGCCCCAGATTTAAGAAAAGGCACCTCAGGTTTGCAAAACGGGGCACAGTGTTTGTGCAAAGGGGTCTTGCTTTGCAAAATGGGACCCCAGGTGTAAGAAAAGGGACACCAGGTTTGCAAAATGGGGCCTCAGGTTTCCAAAAAGGCCCTCCAGGTTTGCAAAAGGAGTCCCAGGTTTAAGAGAAGTCACCCCAGGTTTAAGAAAAGGAGTCCTGATTTAAACAGGGTCCCAGGATTGCTAAAAGGGATCCCAGGTTTGTACAAACCCCCGCACAAAGGCCCCCAGGTTTGCATAGAGCAATGGGTGTCCCAGGAAGATTTCCCACCCCAACGTGTGCGGGAAATGCCCTTGAACCCCCAAACAGGTATTAAAAATAAAAAAAGCTGGGTTTTGGGAGATGATTTAATTGGCAGCAGCCCCTCATTGAGTGGCTCAAGGGCTGGGTTTTATCCCCGTGCAATTTTTTCCCAGCTAATCTGCTAACGACTTGATCCCCGTGCTGTTATTTCAGCAAAAAGAGTGTGAAAAAAGCACCCAAAAAATCCCCATTTGGAGCAGAAAAGTCTTTGCCAGGACCAGCTGCCCTTGGGAGTCCCCCCCAAGACCTTAATTTATTTTGCAGGATGGTGTCTCCCAAGAGGCTCATTTTCGCAGCTTTGGGGTCTCCCAAGAAACTAATTTTTCTGGTATGGATGCCCCCAGAAAGACCCAATTTTGCAACACAGGGCCCCCCCCAGCTTATTTTTCCAACGTGGAGACCCCCCCAAGACCTTTTTTTTTTTTGCAGTGTGGGGGTCCCCCAAGAGACACAATTTTGCAGCACAGGGTCCCCCAATAAACTCATTTTTGCAGCATGGGGTACCCTAAGAGACACTTTTTTTTTTTTTTGCAGGATGGGGTCCCCAAAGACCCATTTTTGAGCCGGTGGGGGCCCCCCAAGAGTCATTTTGCAGGGTTGGGGCCCCACCTGCCAGGGGCCCAAGAGACCCATTTTATATTTTGTGAGCATGGGGGTCCCCAACCCCCTCATTTTTCCAGCATGGCGTCCCCCAATAAACCTATTTTTGCATGATGGGATCTCCCCCCGACCTATTTTTGCAGTGCAGGGTGCCCCAGAGAGACCCAGTTTTGCACTGGGGCCACCCAGTAAATCTATTTTTCCAGCACGGGGGTCCCTAGGGAACCCCAGCAGCTCTTGGCCACACTGACCCCCTGCTGCATCTGACCCCCCCAGCTATTTTCTGCACCTGAGGCCTCCTGAGAGGGATATTTTTGCAGTTAGCGCCAGCCTAAAGATATCTGGCCTAAAGATAAACCCAGCCTAGAGCAGAGCCCCTTCACGTGCCCCCCCCCCACCATTCCCCATCACCCAGGAGCCCCCAGGCCCTCTGTGGCGAGGATAACGATAATTTTAACGATTGCCCTTGAGAAATGAAACGTTTCACTGAAGTGTTTTAAGATGGGTTTTTGAATGGGTTCAGCCTCGGTTTTGA
Source organism: Gorsachius magnificus (assembly GCA_034008185.1). NCBI lineage: Eukaryota > Metazoa > Chordata > Aves > Pelecaniformes > Ardeidae > Gorsachius > Gorsachius magnificus. Next base: position 892,606 of record CM067096.1, read on the forward strand.
GTCGATTCAGGAGACAAAAAATGCAGTGTCGGTGGAGGACCATCAGGGGCAGGGGGGGATGCACCTGGGAAGCCAGAAAATGCCAGAAAAGGGGCTGAAAATGGGCAAAAAAATAATGATAGATAAATGAGAGAAGAATGACAAAATGCACAAATAAAACAAGGAAAAGAAATGAAAACTTAAAAGAATGCCAGCTTGAAATGATATAAAAATAAAAGAACGTGACAATAAGAGAACGTGAAAAGAAAAATGATCCCAGAATAAACCCAGTAACGTTTGTTATTTTACTGTGCTCCCCTCCCTGTGCTCCTGCGACGCCGCTCGGCTGGGAAAACCGACTCCGGGACAGGAATGACTTTGCGCTGGAGCAGATGAGGAGCACACACCTTCCTCCTCCTCCTCTTCTTCCTCCTCCTCTTCTTCTTCCTCCTCCTCCTCCTCCTCCCGCCCCAGCCCGCCCTGCGGGGGGTTCCCGGCCGCTTTGTTCCCCCCCAGCGCCCTTAGCGGGGAACCGGAGCGGGGGAACCGGCCGGGCACAATGCACATCCCGCCTTCAATAACACCGGGAGGGGCTGGAGGTTTTTTTTTTTTGGGGGGGGGGGGGGGTGTTCCGGGATTAAATAAACACGGGGGTTTTTTTCCCACCTTTCTGGAATTTTCCTGACCCCGCGAATGGCCCTGCTCAAGGTTTATTTTATTATTTTTTATTTTGTTCTCCGGCTGTTCCGGGAAAACAAACCACGCAGGCATCAAAAAAACGCAACAACCCCCAAACCTCCTTGGACGTCAGGTGACGGCGGAGAATAAGATCCGAAAAAATGTTAATGCCTGGAAAGAAAAAAAAATCTGTGGTGGATTAAAGCTTGTTAGAAAAGGCCTTTGCTAACAAGCGCGGCGGTGGGATGTGGGAGGATGCTGGAGCGGCCCTTGGTACCCACCACAAGCTGGATGCGAAGGGAGGGAATTCCCCAAAACCCCCTTAATCCCTGGATCGATCTCCTAGATTTTGGAAAATCCTCCCCAACCCCCCTACTCCCCCACTGTGGGATTCCAGTGATGCTCCAAGGGCTCCCGGCTGGTGCCACAAGTGTCAGGAGTTCGCCATGACCTCAGCCCTGTTGCTCCTCTCTCTCCAGCCAAACTTTTCCTTTCACAGTGGCAGTTTTTTTGCTCTGCCAGCTCCTTCGGAAAAGGGACCAAAAAAGTGTTTGGCCACGGGAAGGAGGTGAAAAATTCGAATCTCCAGTTGGTCACTTAGTAGCAGCATTTATTCTGTGTATTTATTAAGGATATTTGTTGTTGTCCCAGTCCTAGAACACAGTATTATTTTATTTAATTAGACAGAATTATTCCATCACATCATATCTTGTTATATCCTATTTTATATGCTTCTCATATATAGTAGAGCAGATTTATTATAGAATTTATCTAATATAGAATTATATTAATGGATTAAAATTCTGTTTATACACTATACTACCTGTGCATGTATCATTTTGCAGCTTTCTAATACAAAACAGACCCCAATCCCCCATAACTATTTTTATTTCTATATAATTTTGCAGCTGGTGTATCTGAGTATCCCCTCCTGCCTCAGCCCCCCACATCCCGGCTCATCCCAACCCTCAGCATCCTCATGGTTTTTCTCCATGAGGAAAACACCACCCAAGTGTTTATATCTTATATGGGGAATAAAACTCTTCCAGCTGGTCCCTGGCATCCCAGATCCAGCTGTTAATTAATTTTCGATGGATACAATGCTACAATTTTTCCCAAATTTTGGAAAATTTGATGTTTGGGGCATGCAGCATTATATTTATTAGCTTTTTTTTTGCTTCTTTCTCCCAAATGTCTTTTCACACCTTTCCAACCTTCCAATTTTAGGGATTTGCTTGGAAAATAAATGAGTGTCCGATGCCTATAGAGATCATAAAGATGATGGGGTTTCGGTGGGACGTTAGTTTTTCGGCACAGCAACGCTGGGATTTGCAGCATCGCGTCGGATTTAGAGCCTCGATGGAAAATTACTGTCGGGCGAACAAAGAAATCTGGGATTTGGGAGTGGGAAAGGGAATAAACAGGCGGGCCAGGAAGCTGGGAGGAAATCTTGGGCAGGGGAAGGGAAGGGAGAGAAAAGTTCGCGCGACAGGGGGTGGCGAAAATAACCCCCCTGGGGGAGGCTGGGGCCGTGGGAAAGGGGGCGACTGGCTTCCGCTCCCTGAAATCCCCCCAAAATGAGGATTATACGGCCGGAGTATGATGGCGATGGGGCGCAGCATGTCCCCCCCGTGCGCTCGAGGCTGGCAGGGCCAGCAACTGCTCACTGCTTTGTCGTCAATGGGTTTTTTCAGGCCTGTGTCCCCCGTCCCCCCCCCTCCAGCACCCATATTTTGGCTGTGGGGCCATTTTGGGGGACAAAGGGGTGATTTAACTTCCCTGGGCTTATTCAGACTGGTATCGCTTTGCAGGCAGTCAGTGTGCAAGGGGAGCAAGCATGCAAGGGAACAGGCACAGCAGGGGAGCAAGGGGGAAGGGCAACTGTGTGCAAGGGGAGCGAGCGTGCAAGGGGAGCAAGCATACAAAGGTTTAAAGTGCAACAGGAGCAAGCATAGAAGAGGAACAAGCTTGAAATGGGAGCAAGTGTGCAAGGGGATCAAGCATGCAAAGCATGCAAAGGGTGCAAGCGTGCAAGGGCACAAGCGTGCGAGGGGAGCAGGACTCTCCCGCAGCCAGCGGGCTTTGCTGCGCAGCCGAGCGCGGCGGGAGCTGGGCTTTGCAAAGCCAACACAGCCTGACCCGACGCCCTGACCCTGCAGACACAGCACAAACGCTGCCAGCAGCTCCCACCGCTTTCCCCCCCAGGGCAAAATATCTCTGGGGAGTGTGCATTTGTTAATTTTTCTTCATTTTTCCCTTGCCTTTTAGAAAATAAACTTTAAAAAAAGAGAGATATTTAAAAAAAAAAAAGGCGCTTGCAAGCTGGGCGAGCACCCAGCCTTGGCACCCAAGTCCCCCATGCACCCAGGGCTGTAAATGATCATTTTCAGGGGTATTTTGGATGCAAATTGCCTAAATTTGGCTCATGAAGAGGCAGATGGAAAGCGGGTGACCCCAGGGGGGACACATGAGCCCGCCCCAACCCCGTGGGCGTTTTTGGCTGCTGGAGGTGGCCATGACCCCAGGAAAAGGGCTTGACCAGGATGCTGATCCCCCATCCCAGGGGAATTTCTCCATCCAGGAGGATATATCCAGCTCCGGAGCATCCTGAAAAATGGAAAACGGGGGGAATGAGGAGCCCAGGAGAAACAGGAAGGAGGCAGCTGCCTGCTCCCAGGCAAGTCGGTGCCCGGCATCAGGCCGCTGCATGCCCAACCATGCTGCCCTCTGCCTTTGTGCAAGAGCTTGGTATGAGGAAGAAACTACTCCTCCTCCTCCTCCTCCCCACATCCTCGAAGGGGTGCCAGAGCCTGGCTGGGGCATCACCCCAAAATCCAGCCCCCACCCCAGAGTGGCCTATCCCCAGATGTCCCCACCGCCGCCATCCCTTTTGGTGGGGGTTCCTGTGCAAGAGATGCTCCAAAGCATCTGCTGCTGGTCGCCCCACGGATGTCCTTCACCCCATGGATTTCCTTCACCCCACAGATGATGTCCTTAAATGCCCTTCACCCCACCATGTCCTTTACCCCATGGATGATGTCCTTCACCCCACCATATTCTTCACCCCACGGATGATGTCCTTCACCCCATGGTTCATGTACGTCACCCCACAATGTCCTTCACCCCATGGATGCCCTTCACCTCACCGATGTCCTTCATCCCCCCATGGACCCCACCAAGCCCTCTGGGAAATGGTGCCTGTTGGTGTCCTGAGCTTCCCAGGACTCAGCCTCTGCTTGCAGCTGTCTGGGAGCCTGACGTGCCGGAGCAAAGCTCCACCGCCCTCCCCAACCACCAGCCGGCAACGGGCCCCAATTATTGCAACAGGAGGCAACAAGCCTTGGCCTGACACCCCAAACTTTTGGGGCTCCTGTGGGTCCACAGGCGGGAGGGCAGGTCCCTGCAGCTCCAGGATGGATCATTTTAGGGTGGGTGTTGCCAGGATTTGACCTTGGTTTTGGGAAGCAAGGGGGATTTTTTTTTTTGCTCCCCTTGCAAAGGCCAAGCATCATTTTTTGGAGGGGTTCCTGGTCTGGGTGGGGGAACCCTTAAAATATTGACCCCCCACAATGAGCCAGGGAATGTGGGAAGGGGATAAAAATAAATCAGAAATCCAGGGCAGGGGAATGCAGGGTGTAATTCAAAAGCCGCAAGAATTTTGGAGGCTAAAAATTGAGGGAGGGATGAAAGCGACTGCGTGGGAACCTCACAAACCTCGGCAGGATCCGTGGGTGACCTTGCTTTGACATCCCGAAAAATTTTGCTCTATCCAAGTGGCATTGCTCACCGCCCTGGCATGCTTGGCTGCCCCCCCACACCCCCTAAACTGGGGCTTGAAGCACCTAAAGGACCCCGCTGGGGGGGTATTTTCCAGGATGCTCTGAGCATCCCCTGTGGCTCAGCATCCCCCAAACCCACGGTCACATTTGCAGCCAGGCCGGTTTTCCAGCATGCCGGGACGTGCTGGAAAGCACTTGCTTTTCCAGCATTTTCCTATCTCTCTCCGCTCCTATGCAAAGAATTTGGTGCTCAAAAACCGGTGCCGGGGGCTTTGCTCCGGCTCAATCGCACCCTCCCTGAGGGATGCGGCTGTGATGCTGCCTGCAGGGTCTGGCTTTTGGGACTGCATGGGAATTGCATGGGACTGAATGGGAATTGCATGGGATTGCATGGGATTGTATGGGATTTGCATGGGAATTACATGGGATTGCATGGGATTGCACGGGAATTGCATGGGATTGCTTGGGATTGCACAGGACTGCATAGGACGGCATGGGACTCTATGGGATTATGGGATTCCTTTCCATGGGATTCCATGGGAAGCAAAGCCTGCAAACAGAGGAGCCGCTTCTGCAGGTGCATGAAGGATTTTGGGGGATGCGGGATTATGACGAAGGGGGGGGATTTTGCACCCATGCCCTTTGGGACGGATGCAGGCCCTATTGCAGCCCTTTGGCAAATATTCGGGGCTTTGAACTGGTCCTGTTGCATTTACAGCCCCTGGGAATGGGGAAGGAAAATCCAGCCTGGAAGATATCGGAGCCAGTTTGGCTGTCAGGGACTTTCAGGCTCCATCGGTGCCTTGAAATCGGATTTAAAAGCATTAAACCTTGCAAACTGCCCAGATAAGGTGCAAAAAGCCACTTGGCATCCCCTCTGGCCAAATCCAGATGGGAACTGCCCCCCCCAAATGTCAGGATTTAATGGCAAACAGCATCGATGCCCCTTCCCTATGGCTGCAGCAAGAACCTCCACGTCACCCCATGTTTTTGGGGGGTCTGAGCCCCCTGTTCCGCCACCTCCGCTTTCTTCTAATGAGCGGAGAATTTCCCTTTCCTTCTGCTTTTGTATTTAATCAGCTGCTCATTAAAACCTTGGGCTTTAATTACTCCAGACGAGGTGCAGTGGGGGCCGCATTTCCAATTTCCTTTCTTTAATTCTTTTAATTGGGAGAAGCAAGGGGCCAGTGACCCAGCATGGCAAGAATATCAACCACGGGGGGGGTTTCTTGGTTTTCTTGGGGTTATTTTCTACTGATTTTATCCAACGGCTTTGCATCATCCCCCAAAACAGGGATAACATCCCCAAATCCATGAGCAAAGGGGTTGCAAGCTCTGCTTTATCTTGCCCATCGATGCTCAGGGCATGCGTTTGCTGACTCTTCACCTCTCCCAACCTGACGCAGCCAACAATAACACAGATAATTTTATCCAACCTTTTTATTCTTCATCATTTCTAAACCCTAAATAAAAATTTTAATAAATACCAAAGCTGACGGAGACAGTTTTTGGGAGGTTTTTTTTTTTTGGAGGCAAGCCGGCAGCGCAGCTTCTCTTCTTCCCCAACTTGGAAAGGAATGGGTCAAGTCATGAGTTTTGCAATCCGCATCCTGGATTTTTGGGAGATGCTGACTCATGAGTTTGGGGAATGGGGTTATCGAGAGGGCGGGCGAGTCTTTGGGAGATGGAGAGATGCTGGGAGCACCCCCAAAAAATCAAATTGCATCATCTTGGGAGGGTGATGACCCCCCCAAAAAATCAAATTGCAGCACCTTGGGAGGGTGATGACCCCCCCAAAATCAAATCGCATCATCCCAAGAGGGTGATGACCTCCAAAAAATCAAATTGCATCACCCTGGGAGGATGACGACTTCCAAAAAATCAAATTACAACATTCTGGGAGGATGGTGACCCCCCAAAAAATCAAATTGCATGGTCCTGGGAGGATGGCGACCCCCAAAAGCCCAGCCCAGCACTGCTGGAGCAGGAGGGCACAGGGCAGCAGGGCCACGCTCGCCGCCCGGGGGCAAGGGCGATGATGCTTTTTTGCTTCTGAGTTAGCAGAAACGCGTTTGATGTACGGGACTGGCTTTAAAACATGCCCCTGCAAAATAGGTTTTGTGACTGTAGAGCAAAGAAATACCTGACTAATTATTATTCAGCAAGTTAATTAGGTAATGGGGATTAATCTGTCTTCCTGCGGGGCGGTAATTGCCGATGCGAGCTTGCTCCGACATATTCCCAGTCCAGAAACTGGACACTTCCCAGTCCAGTCAGGGGCTGGGGGGGGGAAAAACCCATCTTGTCTGTAGCTGGAGGGATTTTTAATGCAAGATGGGAGGATCTTGAACTCTAAGATGAGGATTTTTTTCCCCTTTCTGGTGTTTCACAGCTTGGGATGCTGCCTGCGCCTGGCATCCTACGTGCTCCCGGCATCCGATGTACTCCCCATGGATGCAGGGGGAAAAATTCGCCCGGCTCCAGCCTCATGTGGTGGTGGGGAAAATTATGAATTAAATTAATTAATTAAAAGTGGCATGGCATCCCATGGAGCGTCCCTGAAGCTCTTTAGCTCTTCCTTCTCCATCCGAAGTGGGATGTGGGGAGCCTCTCACCCTGCGTCCCCCCCTGGGGAGGGGCTCGGCAGCACCCAGCCCACCCTTGCATTTGATAGCACAGCAGCGATGGCATTCCCAGCCTCAAACTCCATATTTATGCAGCTCCCCATCCCCAAAACCCTCAAAATCACCCCCAAAATTAATCCTCCAGCCCCTTTCCAGGCTCCCCGCAAGTGTCAGGCTGCAGAGAGCCCATTTCAGGGCTGCTGATTCCCCCCCCTGCCAGTGGCTCCCTCTCGCCCAGCTTGCAGGCTGTCAGGATGCCTTAAATTAGAAAAATGGGGCTATTTTTGGTGAAAAATCAGCATTTTTGGCTTTGCCAAGCCCAGCAGGGAACGCGGGACAGGCAGTTCAAAACCTGCCTGCAATGAGAGCCATCGCTCCGGGAGCAAACCTGCTGGATGCTTGGCGTTGGGCAAGGAGCCGGTCACTGCAAAATCCCCCCCCAACCTGGAAAATTCCTAAATCCTGAGCAATTTGGGGTGGATTCCTGCCAAAACGGTGATGCCAGGGAGGGGAGGATGCTCTTTGCCAGGTGATGGGGTTTTGCTGCCAGCATTTTTTGGGGCGCCACTGTTGTGACTCTTGCTTGCACATCCTTTATCATGGTGACTTTGAGCCAAGGTCGGTGGCCTTGGGGGTGTGCCAGCTGCCCAGCCATGGGGCAGCAAACTGGCAAAAATGTCTTAATTCCGCCCTTTTCCTCCCCTAGGCGGAGAAAATCCTGGTGGTTGAACCCCAGAAACACTGCACCCCCTCCCAGTTCCCCCTTAGCATCATCCACACGATGGATGAAAAAAACCCTTGGATTTATAAAAAATTAAACAAAAAGGAGCATCCCTGCCCATTAGGAGAGGACAATGGCTGTTATCTGCTTATTATCATTAATGATTAATTTGTATCCTTAACAGCCACTCTCCTTTTGCTCCACAAATAACTCCCGAAGAAGGAAACTCCAGCAAATGGGAATTATTTCATCTTTTTCCTGCCATTTGGGCTGTGTGAGGGCAGTTTGTGAGGTTCAAGGAGCTTTTCTAGGTATAGATTTGGATTTTTTATAGGTATATGTACCTATAGATACATCTGTGCCTATATCTGTGCCTATATCCGTGCCTATATCCATGCCTATATCCATGCCTATATCCATGCATGTGTGTATAGACCCCTTTTTCTTTCTGCTTGGCAGAGAAAGAGGAATCAGCTCGCATGAACATGCGAAGCCGAAGGGAAAGTGGATTTTCCCCCCCTCTCCCCGCCTTCCCAGGGTTGTCGGCTCCGGCTCCGGCTCCGGCGGCAGGACACCGCCCCACACTGTGACTCACCCGGTTATTTTTAGCCCCGGCCTCTTTTCTCCCCATGGCTCTGTGCACGTTGGGTTGCCCTAAAAATGCAAAACCAAGGCCTGAAATGCCAGATCGGCCTTTGCAAGGCCCAGGGGCCAGGGAGGAATTTCCCCCCTTTAACAGCTAAACCTGAAATTCCCTTTCTTTGCCCCAATCTTTTCCATCTTTCGAGGGTGAAAAGCCCCCAAACCCAGTGCAGTATGGGACTAGGACGTCGCTGCCTTGCCTGGAAAAGTTGAAATGAGTCTTGCTGCTCATTAATTGTGATCCATTAAATGACAAGGATCGCTTTTACTGGGTTCGGCGTTCCTGCCTGCTCCGGCGTGGAGCATCTGCCCCACTCTAACCCAAGGACTTGGAGGGTTTAATGCACCTTAATCCCGGCCTAACAAGGCGAGGGGTTTAATTAGTCCTGGTTTAAAGATAAAGAGCGGAATCCAAGAGATTACGGCTGTGAACTCCTAACGGGCATTACAGAGCTTCGGTGTCTGCAGGGTTGAGGTGATGGGGCTGATGCTGCACCACATCCCTTGAGCTGGACCGAGTAGTGCTGGGATGCAGCAGGACCCACCCCTGGATACGGATGGAGCTGAAAACCCTGCCAGGAGCAAGACAAAATCCCAATGGAAAAATCAACCCAAGATATTTTAAGGCTGAGATCCCCGGCGAAGGTAGTGCCCGTGTTACCCAACCCAATTTTATTACAAATCCCCATTTCCTTACAGACTTTGCCCTGCATTTCATCACCTGGGCTGATGTATTCCAGCTTCAGCCGCTTCCCGGCCCAACCCCGCACCTCCAAAGAGCCCCACGGCAGCAAAACTGCCGTAGGTTGACCCAATTTGCAGAATGCCAGCGCGGCAATGGGGTCAGCGGGGCGCGGTGCTGGCCAGATGTTGACAGCTGCTTCCCACTGTCCGGGGCTGGGGCTGTTGCGCCAGCAGCAAGAGGAGTTACAAGCTCAGGTGGAGGCTTTGTTGGTTTTTTTCCATGATTTTTTTGGGGATGGGGACAAATTGGGATGGTGCCTCCCTGGAAATCCCATTTTTGGGAATTTTTGCCTGGATTTTGAAAGGGGAAAAACCCCCCTTTTGGCCCAGGGATTTATTTTAAAGCTCCTCCAGGCTCAAACGCGTTGAAGGATGCTGGAAATACTGAAATAAAAATGAAAATCAATTCTCCCCTGAAGTGGATTGACCCCAACCCAAGGTCGCTCCACATCGGAGGTCAAGTGTGAAAGTTTTCCCGGAATTTTTTAGGGATAATCCGGGATTTTTGGCTACGGAGACGCTGACAGCAAAGCCAAATTCCCTCCCTTGCGCCGTCCGGCGATGCCGATTTTATTACCCCAACCCCATCCCGGGAAAGGCTATCCCAACCTGGATTTGCTGGAAAAAATGGGAGCTGCTGCCCCCCAAACCAAATCCCCAATCCTGTGCAACAGCGGGACGCCCGTGCCCTGGTGTCCCCGGGGACAGGGTTAGGGATGGGAGAGGCCTCAAGATAACGCCCTCGTGAGATGACAACACGATGTGATGTGGGCAAGGGCTGTAAAAGAGACCGGATTTCCTCGTCTGCAGGGAATTACATTTTTCAGTAGAAATCCTGCCGGCCGCGTGGCGGGGGTGCGGGTACTGCACCGGTGAGTCAAAGCCAAGGGCGAGGACGCAGAGGCTGAGCCCACGGCCGCCGGCCTTGTCACGACTCCAATGCCCACGCCCGTCACCGTGGCCTCCGTCCTCCCCCCAAAATCCCACCTTGACCCTTAAAAAAATCCCAATTTCCCCTTTTTTCCCTTCATTCCCATCCCCCTGGGAGCACCAGGTTATTATTTTAACCCATTTTCCCCCGTTCAAAGGGATGGGACTGACAAAATCTCCCCTAAATCCCCCCAGCTCATCACACCACCCGGGATTAGCCCTCCTCCGGCCCTTTTCCCTTCTGTCAGCATTCCTGCCCGACACCTTTTTTTTTTCCCCTCCCTTACCATAAAAATGCCAAATCAGCAAAAAATTTGCCCATTTCCCATTTGGGATGAGCAAAAAAAAGGGGGAGAAAAATTTAAATAGCGGCTTGGGATTGCTAAACTTTGTATTTCTTGGAGTTTAGAGTCTAGGATTTGCCCGAAATGGCCAAATTTGGGGCAAAATTTTGCAGCTTTAGGAAGATCAAATGAATGGTTGACTTTGATTTTTTAAAATTTTTACCCAATTTCTGCTCGTTTTTTTTTTTTTTATTTTTTTTTTTTTTTTTTTTTTTTAAAAAAGGTTGGGAGAAAATAACGTGGGGGAAGGGAATTTTGGAATTATTTTTATGGTTTTGAATGATATTTTAAAAACGGTTTTGGGGGGAAGGGGGGAATTTTGGGGCCTGAGGGTGGACAAAGAGCTGCAGGCGCGTCCCCGCGCGGGACCCCCGGCATCACCTTTTGTGGCCTGGCAGTGGGACGCCGGGATGGGAGGAGCTGGCGGACGTGCACGCCGGCACATCCACCCCAGAAACCCCTGCCTGGCTGGTTTTCCATCCAGATTTTCGGTTGCGTGCACCCCAAAAATTCATTGCACCCTGGAAAAGTGGGAGAGGGGTTGCTCAGCTTGCTCCAACGCAGCTCTATGCCTTGGAGGGGGTTGTGTTGGGCGCGGGTTTTTGCACCAGCAGTGGGGTTTTCCTCTGGGTCTGGGGTATTGCACAGGCCACAGGGGTTTGCACCATGTGCAGGGTTTTGCACCACGTGCAGGGTTTTGCACCATGGCTGGCGTATTGTGCTGGCCGTGGGGTATTGCACCAGGTGCAGGGTTCTGCACCGGGGTGGTGCTAGAGGAGGATGCTCACTCGTGGTGGCTTCTTCTCCCGTCGTTGCTGTCCAGCGCCATTGCTGGGATGCTGGGGTTTGCTCAGCTCTGGGACTCCTGGATTTTTTTGGGATCGAGGCTGGCAGATCTGGGACTCCCAGAGGTTGTACTTCGCAAAGGAGTTGGGTGCAAGGGGGTGCTCACGGGGGCTTGCAGCAAAGTGCTTGCGCAAGTGCACACATGGGTACAGGCACACACACACGTGCACACTCGTGTGCACACAGAGGCACACATCTGCATACAGGCACATGTGCACACACAGGCACACTCACAGGTGCACACACACCTGCACACACACATACAAGCAACTTGCACACACACAGAGGTACCTTCACAGGCTCACACACAGACTTGCACACTCGCACACGTGCAGGTGCGGGCACACACATGCTTGCACACTCACACGTGCGCGCGCTTGCATCCTCTCGCCCGCGCACGCCCGCTCACGCGTGCGGGCACACTCGCGCACCCGTTGCGCGCCCTTGCACACTCACACGCGTGCACACTCCTCCCCCTCCCCCCGCACGTGCACGCCCCCCTCCCGCCCCCGCGCCCCGTGCGGACTCGCACGCGCTCCCCCACCCCCACCCCCCCGCCCGGCCCCGCCCCCTCCCCGCCTCCTCCCCGCAAGGCCCCGCCCTCTCCCGCCGCCCAATGAGCGCCGCCGCCCGGCGCCGCCGCGCGCCCCCCGCTCGCCCGCTCTCTTAAGCCAACCCCCCGCCCCGGCCCGCCCCCCACCCCCCACAAGGTGAGCCCGCCGCGCGTGGAAAATCCCCGCCGTCCCGCTCCCCCCCCCCCCCCCCCCCCCCCGCGCGTTAAACAACCGGAGCAACGGCGCTCACCCACGGGCGATCCGCTTGGGGGGGGCAGCCGGGCTGCGTTCGGCCTCTTCCAGGCGTCAGGCGCCCCCGGGCGCACCCGCGCCGCGGACACGCGTGGGGACCTGTCCGTGGGCGCCCCCCCGCCGAAAAAGCGAGTTTTTTTACAAAATTTTACCTTAAAACCAAAGTAAAACGCCCCGAAACGGCCCCCCCCGGCAGTCTCAGCGATTCCCAGCGCGCCGGGGACAGAGTTTTGAGGTAACCCCCCCTTTGAGGTGAGAAAATGCGAAGGAATGAGCCAAAAAAAGGCACTTTTGGCCCCATTTTGGGGGTGAGGGAAAGGCAGGAAGGCCCCAAAACTGTGGAGTTTGCTTTTGGGGGGGTGACAGGCCGGGGTGATATGGGGGGGACCCCCTTAGGCGCGTTTCCCCCCCCCCAGCACCACTATTGCAGCGTGCACCATTTTGACAAAATTCCCATCAGTTTTGCCCCCCCAAAAATGGAATTATTAAGTAATAACTATCAGTTGGCAGCAGCCAAGCCCTCCCAGCGCCTTGACCTGCCTCAAATAAAGAGATTTCTAATAATAAAGGTGGGTTAAAGCACTGCGATGTCAGGCCCTAAATGAGGAAGGTGAATTAATTGTGACGGGGTCATTAACATTAGACCCCGGGGTTTGCTTGTCCCGGCCTTGCCTGGGGATGTTGGCCCCCAAAATATTCCCTCTCGGGAGTCTTTTGGGGATTTAGTCAAGTATGTAGGTTGGGGTTTGGTGGCTTTTTTTTTTTTCCCCTCCTCCACAGAAGGAAATAAAAAATCCACTCCGTGGCGGTGCAAAGTGCTGGGCAATGTGTAATTAAAAATAAAACCAGTAATTTTATCGCAATTAAAGATGTTACAGGAACATCTCTCATATTTCTCCCCAGCAAACAACTTATTTTTCCCCCAGCTTTGGAGGGAAATACTTGGGCAATACTGGATTTTTTTTTTTCCCTAATTTAACTTTATATTTTTATATATTTTTTTTTCATTATTATTTTACTTAAGGCTGGCTCTACCCCAGCACCCTCTTTTTTTTTTTTTTTTTTTTTTTTTAATGGGCGAGGTGTGGGTTTGGGGCCGGGAGCTGGGAACGTGACGGCCGGCAGCGCACTGATGGGGGCAGGAATTAAAAAGAAATTTGCTCTTGTAACGAAGAAATCTGATGCGCTGCCGGCTGGGCTTAACTCCTGGCTACTGAAATGGAGCCGGAGACGCGCTTGCTCTGCTTTTCCATCTTAATAACTGCCCTGTTAAATAAATTTGGGTTAGAAATGATTAATTTTTGTTAAGGTAATTAATTGCAGGAATAACTTGCTGCGCTCTGATGGGCGACACTTAAATCCAGAGTTTGTTTTGCAAGGAGCAAAAAGGATTTTTATCGAAGGTAGGGGTGTTGGGAGGTGGAGGGCGAGCTCACCCCTCTGCTCTTAAATTTAATATTTGATATTATTAGTGTGGGACATGGTTTCCTGCCCATGGAGCTGGGCCGCTCCGGCTCTTTGCGTGCGAAAACATCTCCCGGGCTCGTCACAGACGCTCTTGCGGTTGCTTCAGTCGGAGGGCTTGTGTTGCCGTCCCCAGCTGACCTTTAAGAAAAAAAAAAAAATAAGAAATAAAACGATGTCACCCTGACACCACTTCCCCTCACCGTGAGTTTTCTCCCACACCTATAATCCCCCAAAATCTTGGCCGATTCCTGCAGTGCTGGTGTTACCCCCTGCTTTTTGGCTGTGACCCCCCCCTGCCCCGTTAATAAACGCTGGTGCTGTGGCACATGCCCTGGCTTTAGGAGTGGGTTTTACCCGGCCCTTGGTGGGTGCGTAAGTTTTTCCTGGGCTGGCCAGGGTGTTATCCCAGGCAATGGTTGGATCCGGTTATCCTCACTCCAGCAAGTGTGCAAACAAGCGGGCAGCCCCCTCCCCGCAATAACCCCCTGCGTCCGTCCCAGGACAGAACCCCTTGCAATCAACTTCTGGGATGCTCGTTAAAGCCTCGTGGCTAATTTTTATGGGCCCTTTTAAATATGGATCTTCCTGAAATTCCCTCCCAGGACAAACTTTTTTAAATTTTTTTTTTTTGTTTTTTAAAGGGATTATTTATTTCCCTGTTCCTTGAGGCAGGCAGCATTCCAAAATCCTTCCACGCTGGAAGAAAAAGAAAAAAAAATGGGTAAAAAAAAACCAAAACCAAAACCAAACCACCTGCATTGTAAAGGCAAACACAGGCCGCTGGGGGCTTGGGGGGAGCTGCTGTCACCCCACGGGCCAGTGTCTCCTCCATGTCCCAGCTTCTGTGTTTGAGCGGTGAAGGAAGCAGGAAGCAGCAAAAAAACCCCTGAATTTATTAAAATTACAAGCGCTGTGCTCCCTTTCCTCTAAGTTACTAGAGGGGGAAAAAAACAGGTGTGCTGGATATCTGCAGGCTGTAAATAAGTTTATTGCACAAAAGCAGCGAGGGGAAGGACGCTGTAGGGTTGGTTTTTTTTCCCCCCTAAACGCCAAATAAAGCCGCTGTTTTCTGCAAGTAGTTAAAAAAACCAAAACAAAACAACATACAAACCAGCAACCACGCGACAAAAACCATGTGTGGTTTTGCGGAGTTTCCCATGCAAGGCTGTCCTGAAAAATCAACCTTTCCCCCCCCACCCCCCCGCCGAACTCGCCATCTTAAGCCTTTCCTTTAATGGCGAAGTCGAAGCCAAGAGGCTCCCGGATCGGGCCGGGCAGCGTGTTTGGAGCTGACTCACAGTGACCCTGCCTGGGCAGAGCCTCCAAAAATGCCGGCAGCCTTCCTACCAGCGCAGTCCCTTCGCCTCTTCGAGCTGCTGGAGTTAAATAAGAATATGAGGGCGTTTTGCTAGACGTCAAAAATATTAAGGTTTTGGGGTTTGGTTTTATTTTTCTGGAGGTTAAGATAGCAAAAGTAACTTTATTTTTCCTTTGTGGGGTAGTGGCTGGTATGGGAGCGTGGCTCACGCTGTCGTGATGTGTCCCCATCCCTGCGGCACGGTGCCGCTGTGACTCACACGGCGTGCCTGCCCGACGTGGAGGATCACCCGGCAGCTTTCCTGGAGCGGGCGAGCCGGACTTTAGCAATGGAAAGTAAAAATTGCTCCCCCAAAAAGCAAGGGATAGCCCCCAAAAAGCAAAGAAAGATCACCTAACACCCCAAAACAAAAATAAAATTCCCCCAAACCACCCAAAGACCAAAAACCCCTCATTTTTTTAACATTTATTCAAGCACGGGTTGCTTTTGGCATTCCTGCTCTTGCCTGTTGCAGTTTTGCAGAGCAGGCAGATGGATGGGGTTGGAGTCAGGGTTTCAGATTTTTTTTTTGGGGCTTTTTCCTTGGTTTTCTGGGATGCCAGCAACTTTCCAGCCTGTCTTTGCCCTCCTAAGCGGGGCATTTTCTTCTTGGAGCGAGTTTATTCAGAGGCGCTGAACAAAACTAAGTGCCAACACCTCCCTGATGGGTTGTATTGGGGCCAAGCCAAATTAATGAGCTTCATTAACAGGGCTGGCTTTATTCCCTGTTGCTTTTTCCCCGCAAACTTTAGCGTGGGGAGAGATGGCTTGGCTGGAGAGGCGAGGTCAATGAGCGGCACCTATTTATATTTATTATTTATTAAAAAAAAAAAAAAAGCTTCCTAAATAAGAAAATATCCTTTTTTTGCTGTGTTTTCTTTGCAGTCAGCCCTCCTGATCGAGGGCTTGCATTTAGGTGGGGTCTGACCAGCCCCAATCCCTTGGGAATATTAATCCGAGATGCTGGAGGAGCATCCCTGCATTGGGGTGATGCACCAGTACTTGGGATAACCGGGGAGAGCCCAGCCCCCCAAATTAAAGGGCTTATAAATTTCATGTGGATCATCCCAAAGCTGATTAACCGGGAATGTCGGATCCTGGTTCTTGGAGCTGAGTGCAGGGAAAATCTCCTGCCTGGGATAATTGGGCCGTTAACGAAGGTGGCCTAAGCACTGGCCTGCCCTGACCCTGCTCCCAAACAAGGCTCTGATTGTCGCTCTGGCTTAAGCCAGGAGGAAGAGGAGGCGAGTGAAGGGTTTGCCAAATAGTCGGGATTTTGCTTAGCGACTGTTAATTAGGCGCCGAGGCAAAAACTTCATTAGCAGTGGCTGTTCAGGGCGTCCTTGTGCCGGTGCTGGGACGATGCTTGGCCAGCCAGTGGCATCACCACGGTGTCCCCAAAAGCGTCTTGCCCTGGCACGTTGCCTGCGTGTCACATGGAGCCCTCAGAAGGGATCCTGCGAGCCCAGATAAAACCTCCTGCCCAAGTCTAGAGGCAAAAAATTCCTGGAATCCCCAAACAGTATTTCTTAATTTTTTTTTTTCCCACTAGCCCACGTGGATGCTGTAAAAAAAGCAAGTTTTCTCTTTTATCACACATATTCATGCTCACAACCTTACAGGCAGCCCTCATCCTCCCGCTGCTCCCCGGGACACCTCTCTCACAGGGGTTGCATAGCTGGGACCCCGAGTTTAACCCTTTTGTTTGTTGCCTTCCCCCTTTCCCTGCAGATGACGGCTCGCCTGATGCTTGCCGTGGGAGGAGCGGTGCTGGGTTCCTTGCAATTCGGCTACAACACCGGTGTCATCAATGCCCCGCAGAAGGTGAGCGTGCGCCGAGCAACCTTGCCGTGGCAAAATTCCACCCTCCCCAACCCCCCCGTGCCCGAAAACAAACCTGCATGCGCTGCCAGCCTGGCTAAAATAGTACATCCCGCTAGGCAGCTTACTGCCTGTAATGGGATTTGCGAGGGAGTTACTTAGCTCCCGCCTTCCCAGGAGAATTAGTTCCCTCCTCGCTTAGTGTTTTTGCCGGGAAAAATCTCAGGAACGCGTGCAGGATGCTCTCTGGGTGGGACCAGCGTAACTTTTAACCTCGGCTTTTAGCAGAGGTCTGGGAGCTAATTAGAGTTTGAGTCATCTCCAAGCGGGGGAATGACCGTGCCGGTTGTGCCCCGCAGCATCGGGGCAGGACGTCCCTGGGAGGAGAGAGGGGTCCTGGGACGGGATGGAGAGCAGGAAGTGTTCGCTCCTTCCCCTAGTGTAGTGCCAGTGGGTACATGGGAGCCTTGAAAAACTGGACTTCCCCCAAATTATGAAGCTTTTTGAGGTGTTAAAGGCTCAGAAACCCCACGCGGTGCTCAGGTGCCGAAGGAGAAACAGGGTCCAGCTGCTTCCGCGTGGGAGCAGAGCATGTCCCTGAGCATCATCGCAGTCTCTGGTGCACCATCCCGAATAATTAAAACCACCAAGGCAGGATTCACGCCACGAGGTTTTTAATCCCATTACCAGCCAGTGGGCTGCAAAACCTCACCTCGAGCACTGAAAAAACTCTGTGGGAGAGAAGACCCTGTGCAACACTTCCCAGACCCCCATCAGTGTGGAAAGAGCAATAAAGATGCAAATTGCCTTTATTCGAGGTATTGCATTAAATTGCATTTAATCACAGTGAGTGGCCCATGCGGGATTTCACATGTCTGGAGGCTGCGACTCCTGTCCAGCGTCCTCTGTGCTGGCACCCACGGCCACGGTGCACCCGTCCATCTGCTGAAAGCATCAGCCTGCTAAAAAAATCTTGACCTGTGCTCACCTTCCCCTGGACTGATCCATGCTGCCAGCGTTTGGCTGAACATCCTCGTCTGGACATGGGCATTGGGAATGGTGTTTGAAACAGCGGCGAGCTGGGAAATCCCTGGAAATGTGCTGAGGAGCTTCTGTGAGGCGTCTGCCCTTCTTTTTCCCTGAGCTCTGGCACCGCGGGGAGCAGGCACTCCGTAATTACTGCCTGGCATCGGAGCTCAGCCCCCGTGTCCCGAGGACGCGCATGGTTTCCCCAGGGACTTTTCTCCATCTTCCCCTGATGCAGGGCGATGCTGCTTGGGGTGACGTGGGCAGGGACCCTGTCTGAGTTGGGGTCTCCCCTGGGGACTGAGCTCCCGTTCCTGCAGACCCCCAGCACAGCAAGTCACCCCCTCTGCTCTGAGGGGTGTTGCCTCAGTTTCCCCTCGTGCGTTTTAGGATTAAACCTTTGGGGCTCAGGCCAGGGATGGGCTGTGTGTTTTAGGGGCAAATCACCCAGCAAGTGATGCTGCGTTTGGGGTGCAGAACTATTGGGGGGGAAAGGATTTGGGGTGCTCTATTGGGTGGCATGACGGGAGGCAGGGTGGGTGTTGTCTTGGGTAGCGGGAGGCTCTGGGCACGGGGGCTTATCCTGCCTTTAAGGGTGGGGACGCGTTGGGGTGCAGGATTGGGGACACATTGGGGTGCAGGATGGGGATGAGTTGGGGTGCAGGATGGGGGTGCATCAGGATTGGAATGCATCAGTGCACAGGGTTGGGATGGGGCTGCGGGGGGGATGGGAATTGGGGTGCAGGACGGGTTAGGATGCAGGATGGGTATACATGGGGTGCAGGATTGGGATAGGGATGCATGGGGGTGCAGGGTGAGGATGCATTGGGATAAATTGGGATGCAGGGTTGGGATGCAAGATTTGGATGCGTGGGGGTGCAGGATTGGGATGGGGCTGCATGGGGGTGCCTGGGGATAAATTGGGGTGCAAGATTGGGGTTGGGATGCAGGGTGGAGATGTATGGGGGTGCAGGATTGGGACTGGGATGCACGGGGGTGTGGGACTGGGATGAATCATTCCCCTGGCTTCAGTGATGCGAGCGCAGCAGTGGTTGCTGGCAGTGGCTCCCCGCAGCCTCGCAGAAAGGCTCCTTTCTCAGGCGGGGGGTGCTGAGCGCCAGTTCTGCGGTCCTCTTAATGTTCTCCTCCCCACTGCTGAAACAGTGGCTCGGTGCTTTGTGGGGTGTTTGCGGATGTGATGCAGAGGGGACGGCCTGAAACTGGGCGAGGGCTGGTAGGAAACACAGCTGAAATGAAATGAGGGCGGGGGGGAACCCCTGAACTTTTGCAACGTGCAGTGATTTATTTTTTTTCCCCCATGCTTCTTAGTTGAAACTGATAATTTTTCATCTTCTCTTCTCCCAAAAACCAGCTCGTGGTGGGTTTTTCCATCTGTCCTTTGTTGCAAGGGGGCCAGGAGGGGGGTATTTGGGTGCTAGTTTTTGATAAACTGTCGCTTGGATTAATTTTTTTTATGCTTCAAGGGGAGGGAGAGAGCTGGAGGCTTCTGAGGAAGGTAGGGAGGAATTTAGAGCCCGGCAAGGTTCGGTGGGGTGTGTGCAGAGACCATGTACCTGCACCAAGAGCCTGAGCCAGACCTGGGTTCTCCAAATCATAACAATATCAATTATTTGTTTTCTTAGGAAAAGGGGGAAAAGTCCCCAGAGCATCAAAACCTCCAGGTGAAGCCAGAGGCAAACGGAGTCACTTAAAACCCTGATGGTTTAGGGGCTTTGTAAAAGGGAAAAAAAAAATTATGTTACTGGAATTTATAGCAACGCACGTGGCAGGGGCTGTGTTTCTTGCGCTGCTGCTCCCAGGGGCTCTCTTCTGTGCTTGAAGCGATGGGAAAACTGGGAAATGAAGCGCAATTGTGCCAACGCTTAACGGAGAGCTGAGCACATGTGAAAGCCTTCAAAGCGGCGAGGTGTTTGAGGTGCTGGAGCGGCCGCAGCTTCCCCTGCTTGCATGAAATCTCTGCACCTTCCAGCCAGGGTTGGTTGGTCGTGTTGTGGAGCCCTTTGCTTTTTTGTTTTGGGTATGGGTGACCCTTAACTAAGTGACTTGAAGCTTTCAGCCATGGGCTGGCTTTAAAAATACGTTAAAAAAAATACATGAGATATATAAAAAAGGGTGTTCTGTGAAGAGGGTGATTAAAACCAAGCACCTGTCCTGGATGTCAGCGTCGCAGAAGCATTGCGGTGTTGCAGAATTATAGCGGCAGTATTGCGTTACGGAAGTATTGCAGGAAAAAAACCCCTAGAAACTAAATTCAGGGGGATGGGAGTTGATCAGCTGCCTTGCTGTCTTCCTCACCTTCCTCCACCATCTCTGCCGTCTCCCCCCTCCCTGTGTTGCTTCTCCTTCGGCGATGTAGGCATCCCTCCCTGCCTCCTGTGCCCTGGGGAGGAGTGTGACTTCCCCGCAGTCGCCCTGTGTTGTCAGGGGCGAGACCAGAACCTGTCCGGCTGCATTTCCCTCGCGCATCCCATCAGGTTTCCTCCCCTGGGTTGGAGCCGAGCCACCAGCTGGGCGGCTCCCGGCTCCATGACGCATTGTCTTGTGAGCTGGGCTCGCCGGCCAAGGGTCTGTAGGTGGCCGGACAACTGGTAATACCATTGGCACAGATGAAATGGGGATGGTTTTAACCCATGGCTTCATTTCTCCCACGCCTTTCACAGGTGATTGAGGACTTCTACAACCGTACCTGGCTGTACCGATATGAGGAGCCCATCAGCCCTGCCACCCTCACCACGCTCTGGTCCCTCTCTGTCGCCATCTTCTCCGTCGGAGGCATGATTGGATCCTTTTCTGTGGGGCTCTTTGTCAATCGCTTTGGACGGTGAGCACCAAGCATGGGGGAGCTGTGGTGGACCTCAACAAGGGGGTTGTGCAGCCTCACCCCACTCTGGCATCCCGCAGGGGTGGCTTTGGGCACCTCCCTCCTGCCAAGAGCTGATGTTTGGGTTCTCCCGACACCCCTTCAGCCTCTCTGACCCCCATGGTCCTCATCACCCTCCACCCTTCTCTCCCCAGGCGCAACTCCATGCTGATGTCCAATATTCTCGCCTTTGTGTCCGCCATCCTCATGGGCTTCTCCAAGATGGCTTTCTCCTTTGAGATGCTCATCCTCGGCCGCTTCATCATCGGCCTCTACTCTGGCCTCACCACTGGTTTTGTGCCCATGTACGTGGGTGAGGTGTCGCCCACCGCCCTGCGGGGCGCGCTGGGGACCTTCCACCAGCTTGGCATCGTCTTGGGCATCCTCATCGCCCAAGTAAGTGCCAGAGAACCAGCCAGAGGGGGGTTCCCCATCTTTGACGCTGATGCTCATCAGGGTCTGCAGGGGACGGGGTTTGGTGCAGCAGTGCAGGTCATTGCCCATGCAGTGGATCTGCTCCTTCAGAAGGAGATGGGGCTGGAGGGGTGGACCTGGGGCTCAGCAGGAGCAGGGCTGCTGTGAGATCTTGACGTTTGGGGTAGGCAGCGTTGTGATGTGATGTCCGTTGGCTGTCTGGAAGCAACATGGCTGTCTGTGTCCCTCTGATGGGTGCCCAAGCATGTATTGCAGCAACGAGCCGCAGAGTTGAGTCCAACTTGAGCTGGGAACAGGTGGCTCCAACCCCTCTTGTCCTCAGGTGTTCGGTTTGGACTTGATCATGGGAAATGACTCACTCTGGCCGCTGCTCCTGGGGTTCATCTTTGTCCCAGCCCTGCTGCAGTGTATCATCCTGCCCTTCGCCCCTGAGAGCCCCCGCTTCCTCCTCATCAACCGCAACGAGGAGAACAAAGCCAAGAGTGGTGAGCGATCCCCCTGTCCCCGAGCTTGTCCTGCTGTGCGGGAGGGTCCTCAGCTGCTCCTGACTCCAGTTCTCTCCCCTCAGTCCTCAAGAAGCTGCGGGGCACAACGGACGTCAGCAGTGACCTCCAGGAGATGAAGGAGGAGAGCCGGCAAATGATGAGGGAGAAGAAGGTCACCATAATGGAGCTCTTCCGTTCCCCCATGTATCGCCAGCCCATCCTCATCGCCATTGTCCTGCAGCTGTCCCAGCAGCTCTCGGGGATCAACGCGGTGAGTTCTGGGGGGACCTGGGTGCCGTGTGTCAGCTTGTTTCACCCAGAATGTGGGTTGTGCTGGCTCCAAGACCTGACTCCTTTCCTCATGGTGCATCCCTGCCCTTTGTAGGTCTTCTACTACTCCACCAGCATCTTCGAGAAGGCGGGTGTGGAGCAGCCTGTCTACGCCACCATTGGCTCTGGCGTGGTGAACACGGCTTTCACAGTTGTTTCGGTGAGTTTTGGCCCACCAGGTTCTCCCCGGGGAAGCTTTTCCTCCAGGCTGGGGTTGTGCTGATGGACGCCCATCTCTATCCTACAGCTCTTTGTGGTGGAACGAGCCGGACGCAGGACCCTCCACCTCATCGGCCTGGCGGGGATGGCGGGGTGCGCGGTGCTCATGACCATTGCCCTTACGCTGCTGGTGAGTGGTGGGCATTGAGGGGATGGGTGAGCTGGGTGGGGAGGTCCTGCCCCTCGCTGTGGTGGCTTGGACGAGGAGGAGGTCTGGATGGAGAGGAGGAAGGACTTGGCCTCCTAGAGGTGATGGCTGAGTGGTCCCCACTGCCCAGATCTCTCCTGAGGTCCCAGCAATCCAGTCTCCGATCTGGAGAAACCTTGTGGCTTCTCTGCCAGCACCACGCTTACTTGAGTCTCATCATCTAGCACGGCTGGATGCTTTGTCCCCCGTCACTGAACTGACCTTCTCTCTCTCCCTTGGACCAGGACCAAATGCCCTGGATGTCCTACCTCAGCATCGTGGCCATCTTCGGGTTCGTGGCCTTCTTTGAGATTGGCCCAGGCCCCATCCCCTGGTTTATCGTGGCAGAACTGTTCAGCCAAGGCCCTCGCCCCGCTGCCTTTGCTGTTGCTGGGCTGTCCAACTGGACCTCGAACTTCATCGTGGGCATGGGCTTCCAGTATGTTGAGGTAATTGATCGTCTCCTGGTGCTCTTGGGTTGCTCCTGGTGGGAGCAAGGTCTTTCCTTGCGCTCCTAGGGTTGCGCGAGTCCTCTGGAGCCCTAAAACCGGGACTGCGATGGTTTGGTTGGGTGAACGCCCTGAGGTAAGAGGGAGGGGGCCAGGATCTAGGGAAGGAACAGGGAGTTGGCCAGGCCCTGGTGCGTGGCGGCTGGTGGGGGCGCAGCACTCACCGGACCGTCCTGCGCCTGCTGTCCTGGCCCTGCTGCTGGAGCACCCTTTCCATCCATGTGCTCACCCCTTCCTCCTCTTTCTTCCTCCCCAGCAACTCTGTGGCTCCTACGTCTTCATCATCTTCACGGTGCTGCTAGTCCTCTTCTTCATCTTCACCTACTTCAAGGTGCCGGAGACGAAGGGTCGGACCTTTGACGAAATCGCCTCGGGTTTCCGTCAGGGGGGAGCGAGCCAGAGCGACAAAACCCCAGATGAGTTTCACAGCTTAGGCGCCGACTCCCAGGTGTAACCCACCCGTGGTGCCGCCTGCTCCTCCTGCCCGCCTGAGGTCCTTGGGGGTTATTTTTTAAAATGCTTTGTACAGAAACCAGGAAGGAGGGAGCGGGGGTGCGGGCGCCCGTGCACACACCCCCCCCCCGTCTGCAGCTCCCCCCGGTCCATTGGGGACAGACTGACCTATTTTATTGGTATTACTATTTTTTTTTTTTTCTGCTAGAAACAGTTTTGGGATTTATTTTATTTTTTTTTTTTAGCTGGTTTCGCGTCCAGGATTTCAAAGCCAACCCCGCAGCCTCCGCCAGCGGGAGGGCGGCTCCCTTTTTTTAACGACGCGATAGGATATTTTAACGAGAAATCACGTAGTGGAAGATTTTAAAGCTGGAAACGTTGGGGGTTTTTTTGGTTTTTAACCTTCTAATCCTAGAGAAATCACGTAAATCAACTAAACCCGAACCCACCCACTGTTTGGTGGTCTGAAATGCGTTCTTTTTTAAAGCAGTTGAATTGATTTCAAGCCCCCAGTGGGTTCGTGGCTGGGGATTTCCCTGCCTGGGGGGAGCGGCTGGAAAGGTCAATATCCCGCAGCGGGGTGCGGGGCGTCACCCTCCTCTGCCGGAATTGGGAAGTGTGTCTTTTATTTTATTATTTCTTTTTTTTTTTTTTGGTTGTTTTTTTTTTTTTGTTTTTTCCCCCCCGATTTAATCTCGGCAATATTTGCTGGATGCTGAAGCGCCGGTCGAGCCAGCCGGCAGCTGCCCGCCACCACAACCCACCCAGCCCTGGACTCACCAAAATCCATCGTCAGGCGGATGCATCTGCTTCCCGCTCTGTGTATAGACTGGAAGATATTTATATTATATATATTTTTGTTCAATGGATGTTAATAGTAGATGTTTAAGTTATAGCGTTCCTGATTCGACAAGCAACGTACTGTAAATATTCTTGGCGTATATTCACGTTGTGTCATGTACACACCCAGGTACAGAGGCGACGGTGTAGTTTCTAGAGCGATGTAAGGAAAAAAAAAGCTTGTACAGGGTTAGGATGACTTTTGTATAGTTCATGACCTGCACTGTAGTTGTACCCATTGCACTGAACTGTAGTGTATTAAAAAAAAAAAGAGAGAGAGAGAGAGAAATCCTGTCCTTTTCAAACAAAACTGAGAAAAAAAGAAAGAAAAATAAAAAACCAAACCCTCCCAGAAAGTGCCGCCCCCCCCCGCCTGCAGCCAGCAGGGGTGTGACCAGCACATTCCCAAAGCCCCAGGCAGTTGGTTTAAAACAGGATTTTTTTTTTTTTTTTTAAATGTATTGGTCCATTTTGGAAGCGATCGCACTTGACAGAAAATAAAAGGTGGGGGTGGTGGGAAATAAATCTAAAACCACCTGGTGACAGACTTGGGGTCACAGCTGGGGGCAGCGTGGTGCCTCCCCCTGGTGCAGTTTGGTTTTTTGGTTTTCTTTTTTTTTTTTTTTTTTTTTTTTTTTTTTTGTTTTTAAAATGAACACAGAAACGTAAGTGCCAAGAGGCCGGTGTGTGCTGTGCTAACAATAAAGGAGAATGTGTGCAGCGACCCAGCCGGCTGCCTCCCGTGCCTTTATTTCGCTGTGTTTCGGTGGTGGGGCCATGGGGGGGGGGGGGGGGGGGGGGGAGTGTCCCTCCATCCCTGCATCCTCCATGCTTAAACACCATCACTTGTGCCAGGTCTGCCGAGGCTCGGGTTTAATTCCCCACAGCCCCTCAGGGCAGGGCCGGGACAGGGCAATGGGGCCAGAGGTGCTGGGGCATGCATGGGCACAGACTGGGGGGCTCCCAGCTTGGCCTCACAAAGATTTTCCTCCAGGGGATCACCACCCTCCCTGGGCACATGCCTGGGTTTTAGTTGCCCCTCCTGGGACTGCGGGGGCACCTGGCTGGAGCCCTGGCCTGCTCCGGACCCCAGATTTTGTCCCCCCCGGACCTGCCCGGGGCCTTGTGACAAGCATTTGCTTTGGGCAGGAGCTGCTGCCTTGTGCATGGGCACCAGAGCGAGGCAGGGAGGGGGGGCTGCTGCTCCTTGGCAGATTTTTTTTTTTTTTTTTCTCTTTCCCCTTGAACTGAGACAGTGCCAAGCACTGCAAGCCTGAACACTTTCAGGCAAAGAAATGCTGATCTTGGTCACTTCAGGCTTTTTTTTTTCCCTATTTATTGAACCGTCTCTTTGCCCTAAAGTGCAGGCACTGGTGACAGCCATTGCAGCACGTTGTAGGACATAGCTCGTGTAAAAAAAAAAAAAAAAAAAATCTTTGGAAGCTCCCAAAGACACCCTTATCTGCCCAGGGTCCTGCTTGGCACCCGCGCTGACATTTCCATGCCCAGCCCTTGCCTGGCACTGCTCTGAGAGATGCTCGGCTCCACATAAAGTTCATTTTCTCGCCATCTTTTACGGTGTTGACAGCCAGGAACAGCGACTGGGAGCCGCTGGCCTGGCACCGCAGGCAGGCTCAATCCCGAGGGATTACCACCACGCTGGAGCCCGCAGCTCCAAATCCCCGGCCACGGTGACCCAAATCCTCCATGCCCTGAGGCCCCTTCCTCCAGTCACAGTTTCCTGTCCTGCAGAGATGGCTGGTCTGGCCATGGAGGGACCCAACAAGGGTGGACGCGTCTACCAGCATCTCCCAGTGGAAGATGGGGAGGGCTCCCACGCCTCCCCCCCCCCCAAAGGCTTTCTGCCGTGGGGGCCCCTGTGCACCCCAGCCAGTGCTACTCCCCCCCCCCCCCCCCCCCCCGCCCCGAGGCTTTCCCTTTACCAGCAGCATCAATCCCTTCTAATTGCTCAGGTCCCAGCTTGACGAAGCATTTAGAAAGTGTACTTGACTCCATCCCAACTCAGCAAGGCAATTAAATGCACTCATAAATCCTCCTGAAGTAAATGAGACTTAATCGTAGGCTTAAAGCTCAGCTGAATCCAGGCCCCAGCAGCAGGGCAAGTTTCCCTTCACCTCCTTCCCAGCTGTGCGTGGCTTGTCACATGCTGTGGCATCTGAGCCGAGCTCGCCGTCCCGTCTCGCTCTCCTCCAGCCCTTCCCTGGTGTCCCTTCGCCTCCGCGCCGAGGGTCACACGTACCCGCTGTCCTACTGGGACTCCACTCCCTGGGACAGAAACCCCTGAGAGCCGCAGGTTGGGAGTGTGCATGGTGGGGGTCTGCGGGCATGGTGACAAAGGGGATTTCACCGAATCCCAGACTGGCAGGAGCTGGAAGGGCCCTCCAGAGATCACCCAGTCCCACCCCCCTGGTCAAGCAGGCTCACCCAGAGCAGGCTGCACAGGACAGCATCCAGGTCAGGGTTGAATATCTCCAGAGAAGGAGACTCCACAGCCCCCCTGGGCAGCCTGGGCCAGGGCTCAGGCACCCTCAAAGTCAAGAAGTTCTTTCTCACGTTCAACTGGAACCTCTTCTGCTTCAGTTTGTGCCCATTGCCCCTTGTCCTGGCGCTGGGCACCACTGGGAAGAGTCTGGCTCCGTCCTCGTGACACCCACCCTTAGATATTTGTACGTGTTGGTAAGATCCCCTCTCAGCCTTCTCTTCTCCAGGCTAAACAAGCCCAGCTCCCCCAGCCTTTCCCCATAGGAGAGATGCTCCAGTCCCCAGACTTCCTCCTCCTGAGGCTGGTGTCAGAGTTAACAGGATGCCTACGCACTGGCAAACTCTTGGCCAGGAGGAAACCACTTTGGGTTGGAAGCTCTGAGTGGAGCTCACTGGCCTTCGAGTCCTTTCCCTCAAGACTGCTTATAGCCCCTTACGCTGTTCTTGTGGTCCCTCCCAGATGCCAAGTTCCTCCACGAGGGGAACAAGAGAGTTCCTTGGTGCTCCAGAGCTACCAGGCTCCTCTAATGCTCTGCAAAACGAGAGAACGTAGATTTGGAGATGGAGGGGCACTGCCAGGAGGTGCGATGCCTGATCAAGCTCAACCAGGCCCAGAGGAGCAGGTGTCAACTGCCCAAGTTCAGTACACGGCGAAGACCTCCCCGTGTCCCTCCTGTCCCCCTCATCAAACCGAAAGGCAAATTGAGGAAGCCATGAACAAACACATCTCAGCCGGTCTTAGCTTCTGGACAGACAATGCGAGGACGTAAGAGGCTGTTTGCTTGCTGATAAATCATGAGGTAATGGTTAATGTGTTGGGTGTGGGTTGCGCCTTTGCTTCCCACCCTCACGCTGCCATTCCCTAACTGCCTACAGAGCTTGACCAGCAGGTAGAAATTAACTCCTACCAAAACGTTTAATTTTCAAACACCTTTAGACAGAAAGGGACATGTCTGGGAGGATGGTGGCAGCAGGAAGGACCTCCAGCTTGTAATGCTTTTTTTTTTTTCCCAGTTAAACAGGTAACCTGGCCACCAGCTGGATCTGCAGAGGGAGCTCTTTATTTTGCGTAGGAAGGCCCAGAGTTAATCAACTTTAACAAATGACCAATGGCTTCAAGACACTCTGTTTGGGGCAGCTGTTTTGCCAGGTCAAAGGCTTTCATCCCCAGCTCACGAGCCTGGAACGAAGCAGAAAAGACAAGGCCACCATCAGGAATTTGGCTTTTCTCAAGGGGTAGTTAAAATACCCGCAGGGACTCGGGGGAGGAGTTGCACGGGAGCAGATCCAGACCCCAGCTGCTCAGCCGCGGGCTCCCGAGGGTGACCCGCACAAGCTGCTTTGCAGGAGAGAGTAAAGCTGCCAGCAGAGATCACATTCGGGACCCAGGGGTGCAGACAGAAGGGATTGCGAACCCCAGCCCCCTGTGCAGGAGATCATCACCTCCCATCCAAGACAGCGGCTCCTCTGGACATTCCCAAAGCTCCTTCAGGAAAAAAACAGCTGTATTGACTCAACCTCAGCTAAATCCCTCATTTCCCTTGGTAGCTCTTCCAGGGATTGGACATCCTCACAATTATAAAGCCGTGCCTTTCTCCAATTTCAATTCCAAACACTGACGTTACAGCTTTCCCTGATACAATGAAGCATCGTCCACATTTTCACCACCCGAAACCCAGACAGAAGGAACTGAGGCTTCTGAGCGCCCAGCCCGAACAGAGGCATCCAATTTCCAGATGGTTACTGCTCAGCACGTCCTCAAAATCAATGATTTTTCAGGCAGAGAATGGGGCACTCTGCAGTTAGCAGTCGCACCTGCAACTTTTAGCCAATAAAATAACAGGGTTGCAAACTCCAAACTGAATTATGGGGTCCAATGGAGTGACCCTACATTAATATAATGGTAATTACAGGGAGTCTGGCTCAAGGAGAGGTACGTCCAAGGCCCACACCTGACCTGACATCTAAATGCAGCCAGGATATCGCAAAGGATGAAGCTGGGAAATGTGGGTACCTACAGGATTGACTGAGGATGGCCTGGCAGAGACCAGAGCAGACCCAGGGGGCTTTGTTAGCCTTGACAGAGTGCAGACCGCGAGACAGCTCCACGCAGAGCTGCGGCAGCAGCTTTGTCCTCAGTCACCCAGCACTGCGAGGCCGTTGCGGACTCAGGATTGGTGCCGGGTGAACCCAGGCAAGTGGTTTCACGAGACAGGGCAAGCACTGAAACAGAGGTAGGGAACTCTCTGACCCTTTCACCAGGCGAAACTTACCTTGGAGAAATCTGTGGTCAGGTAATAAAGCATGGCAAGAGCATGCAGAACTCTGGCAGTTTCCCCAGGCTGCTGCTTTGGTGCCTGTTCTCTGACATCTAACACTGCAGCCAGTACTCGGGTTGCTTCCGCTTGCTGGGCTTCAGCTGCACGGAGGGTGAAATCGACTCGTTGGACGGATGTATGCATGCAAGACAATATATTCAAAACTGCCCAATTATCTCTTCTACACACCAAAGCATTGCGACTACAAGCATCAACACGGTATCCCAGCTCCATGCAAATTCCATGCCCATTAACAGATATCTTTTCATCTGGGCAGTAATTGTGCTGATTAGCCTTTAGTAAGGATGTGGAGTCATAACAGCTGCATGAAAAGAGCAACCTTCAGACTCCTGTCATAACTGGGGACGGTAGTGCGTGGCCCTGTCTTGGTGTGGTTCCGACTGGATGGAGACAGTGCCAGGCCAAGGGATTTACAGGGACGTTTCTCTTCTCTGACAATATTCTCATTAGCACAGATGGTAGGAAGAAGACAAGGACCTGAGTCTAGCCTGACCCCAGTGGAGCGTACAGTAGTACCACGTGTATTTCCTACTGCTTTGTGTGCCTTTATGTCGTAGTGAGAGACTCCCCAGCTTCTCTCCCGAGAGTATTCTCTGGATTAATACATCCACTTATCCATATGCGCTGCTCCATCATGTCTTGCTTCACAAGACAGAGTTGTAAACCTGCCTATGTGAAATGAAATGTTGCTTTCAGGTAATTAAATGGACACAAAGGAGCGGTAGATAAATGAGAATGGTGAAGTGGAATCGAATTCCTGAAAGGCAAAATCTTGTATTGTGACAGTCGCTGCCAAGGGCGCCGTGAAAAGGGCACATAAACAAAAGGGGCAGAGCTGCGTTTCCACTTGAACACCCTCATTCCTAAAGTGGCCTTGGTGGTCCCATCCAGCCCAATCCACAGAGCATCAACATCAGAAATACCTGTGATTCCGATTCAGTTTGGTCTACAGAACTGCCATGGCAATGCCCAACACTGTAAATACGAACAGCAGGACGGACGGACGCTTTAAAATCCCGTCCTCCAAATGGTTCTGCGCGATAGCGGTGCTTACTCAGACGATCTTTGATCAGTTCCTTGTCCTCAGTGAACAGAGATGTTTCCGGTCGTGACGTGAGAATTTGCTCCTGCGCTTGAACTGACCTCACAAGAAAGGCACGCCAGATGTCAGTTACCTATCAGGAAGCAAATGAATTATTTGACTTGTATGAATACATGGTATTTAGCAACGCGTTGTTCTGTAAACAATGTGTCCTGCAATGCACGTCCCTGCCACAATAACCGGAGTGCCTGCTGGTTAGTGAGCTGGCTGCTGCCAAGCGGGATGTTTCACGTAGAGATCTGACCGCTCGTCTCCCAGCAGCAGCTTTTTTGGAAGCTCGTTTCTCCGTCTGACTGTTAGTGTTCATCAAACTTCCACAAATCTAACTAAACCGTTATGTAAAAGCAAGTTTGGTTGAAGTTTGCACGGGGAATTCAGGCAGACTGCACAACTGCCAAGGCCTGGTTTCCACAGAAAATCAAGCTAAACCAAGGAAAGGTCATTTTTTTCCAGTTATTACAGCAGTTAGAGAACTGTCACTTCCCTCACTTGGTCATTCGGTTCTAACAATCTTGTATCAGTCTGACTTATTGATTCTCAGCATCGATTTTGCGTGGCTCACTTGTATCCCATTGCTGCTCAGCAGCTCTTCCCTGGCTACGGGAATTCCTTGGCGACTTTCCCTACTTGTGGGACTCTCTTCAACCTCTGTTAGGTTGGACATTAGGAAAAATTCCTTCCCCACAAGGGCTGTCAAGCACTGGAAGGGGCTGCCCAGGGAAGGAGTTGAGTCCCCATCCCTGGGGGGATTTAAAAGCCAGGCAGACGAGGTGCTTAGGGACAGGGTTTAGTGGTGGGATGGCAGGGTTAGGGGAACGGTTGGGATTGGTGATCTTAAAAGGCTTTCCCAACCCAAACGATTCTGTGATTCTATGATTCTCTGGTGCGGGGTAGCTGGTAGCAAAGCTATTTTTTAACAAGGTTTGGCTGCCCAAATCAAAGACAACTTGAATAACAATTTTTAGAACCATAGAATTGGTCAGGTTGGAAAAGTACCTTTAAGATCACCAAGCCCAACTGCTTTTAACCAAGTACAGAATTTCCCTCTCCTGGTTTTCACTTGGAGAAATATTTAAGTATGAAAACAGTTTCTGAGATTGATCCTAAAAGGCAACGCTGGCACTTGATGTGGTCACCATCATACGAAAGGCAGTCAGAAACAGGAAAAACAGTGGAAAGAGCACAGAAAAACCAGAAATATATAGAAGATGAGCTTTGGCTTTACCAACCTCAGCGTAGAGTGAGTTTGCTATGTCCATTTTGTTCTGGCGAAAGAAAACATTAGCCATGTGGAAATACCCTCCTGAGGTCTCAATAGATTTCAGTCCAAACGTAGAACTAGCAAGGTAAATCTGAAATTGATATTTAAAAAAACCAAACAAACAAAAACCAAAACGTGGAAGTTCAATGTTCTTCTCAAACCTGGGAAATTTTTCATCGTGGGTTAATAATGTTGCAAGCATTGAGGTTTTTTCTGCTTAACTGTAGCATTAATTATACCTGATTAGGACTGTAAAATACGGTACTAAAAAAGCTGTATTTTGGATTTTATGCAAAGGAATGCAACACCCCCAGATCCCCTGCTTGCTGGGGCAGAGGAACCTTAACACAGCATGTTACCCCGCTGAAGCATGGGGCAGGTTTCCCCCATATCACTGTGCAACCCCTGTATCTCTCGTCTTCAAACGCACAACCTGCTGCCACTTTTCAGCTCACCAGTCCTGCCCGTGGCGCCCATTTCTCCCCCCCGAAGCCCCAGACGGAGCCAGGGGAGCGGGAAGGCAGTGGTGCATTCCAGCTATTCTGAGACAGCGTGTGACTCTCAGCAGATCTCAGACACGCGCAGCCAAAGTTCAGGCAGGTCTTGGGCACGCGCTGACGCAGACCAGCCACTTGCTAATAGCAAGAAATTATTACCTGACGCCCTTCCAGGCACCAGATTCAGGGCACTTAAAAAACCCCAATCGCACAGCAGGGAATCTCTCCCCAAAAGTTTACAGATGAAGCACAGGCAGGGTTGTCTATGTTATAACAGAAAGGATCTAATTCTCCTCAACCGTATGTCATCATTGACACCCACACAAAGCTACTATCAAATTCAACAGTAGTGGGTATACATCACTCTGCACAGGATAAATTTAGTCTATGTGGGACATAAATAGGACATTGCGGAGTTCATCTGCCTTTGGGGGATCAAATGACAGGGAAAGCATCCTCAGAACACGACTGGCAACAACCACTTCAAATCTGACAACCTGCTCTGGGGGTGAAAAAGATTGAATTGAGGAAAATGCTATTGAAGCAGACATTTAAATAAGCATCTGTTAAATTATGGCTGACGGAGAACTGCTCTCTAACAGGAAAGTATTGAGGAAAATGACAGCCAAAAGAAAAAAGTAACTTATCTGTTGAACAAAAGGCAACTACACCAGTTTGGGGTAGAACTGTCTGTTCATCTCAGGACCATAACCAAGCCAAGAGATAAATTTCTAAGCAGATGCAGTGAAGACAAGGTCTACATCACTTCCAGGGAATAAGGATAACTGGTAAAACACAACTTTGGCAACACATGGATGCACAGGAGTCTGAGATCCAGACAGTTCAGGTGTTCACACCACATATCCTCTCGGTCCCTAAAATCAGGATTGCACATCTGCCTGCTGGCATTTTCCTATTGATCTAGAAGTGTTAGAGAAGGCAGAAAAATTGAAGTGTTTCTGGATATGAATTGGCTTACATCATTCGCCAGGTGATACAAAGCCTGTTCCAAGTTTCCTTCAGCAGCACAGAAAAGCCCCAGACCACGATGCAATTTATATTGAAGAGCAGCGCTGCAGTCTGGAGTTCTGAGGACAATCCACTGAGCTTGGGAGAGATACTTCGATGCCTCTGGAAGATGGCCAGCACCTGAAATGAGGCATAGAAACAGGCAGGCTACAGAGCATTTTTTTATTTAGAAAATTAGCGAATACTGCCTATGAACCCTTTGCAGTAGTTTGATACGGAGCCCTAGTTTGTGGATTCCCCACTTCTCTCCTGAGCGCTCCTCAGTTGAATGGGTGTTCAGCATCAACTTTACAGACAGGCTGTGTGTCTACAGCTACAAGAGAAGCCAGAAACCACGTACTGCATTCAATTAATTGTATTTCAATATTCAATTCAATGTATTTCATCCCTGAAACACGTGTCCAAAACAGGCTAGCTACAGCAGCCACTAACGACTCACGTATTATCACACTACAATGACTCAGGGCATTTTTTTTTTCCCCTGTCTCTTGCCACACAATTTACAACAATCCCTGAGACAGCTCAATGCTGCCAGCAGAGCGTTGTGTGTAGTCCTGTTACAGTAATGATGTACAGCGATTTCTCGGGCCTTTCCGTCTACAGCTGAGGAGAGCAGCTCTCCCCACGCAGAGTCCTACTTTGACATATTTTTTTTTTTTTAATTAAGCATACAGTCAATGAGGAAAAGCTCCGCTTCAGGCAGAGCACGCTTTTGTGAATGAACTGAGGCATTCCTCTGATGCAATGGCCTCAGAAAGGTTCCCTGGTTCCCTGAGATAAGAGCGTGAGCAACCACCCCAGGGAATGTAATGCTTTTGAGAGTGGTGTGAAGCCACAGAGGTAAAGGATAGATGTTCATACAGCTTCTGTTGTGGGAACGGGTAGAGATGGAAAAAACATTTCCCTTGCTTTCATTGATCTCTCATCACCCAGACCCACACAGAAAAAGGGTGGTGGGGGTGGGGTGTGACTTCTCAAATCTCTCTGAAAATGCCCTTGAGCCAGGGCAGGGTAGAGGCATGGCTCAATGTTGAAACAGCAGAGCTGGTCCTTCTCTGATAAATGGTAAAAGGAAACCAGAAACCTGACCCACAGGAGGTCTCGTCCTTGCCAGTGTTACTATTTAGACAATACTTACCAGTGGAGGCCTCAGCCAAGAGGAGATAAGCAGGCACCAATTGCACGGAACTTGAGCCGTACACTTCAGTACTGAAACGCAGTGCATGCAAAGCTGCAGGTATCGCTTCTTTATGCTTTCCGTCCAAAACAAACTCCCAGGCTGTGCTGTACGCAAGTTTGATGATGTATTTCTGCAGGGAAACGTAGGAATGGGACAGAGTGAGCAAAGGATAAGGAGAAATAAAATGCATGGGCTCTTTTTACATTTGAGTTTTCAAACTATGAAACAGTGATTGTAATGTGCTTTGTGTCTGTAATTAACGGATGGAAATTAAAGCTGTCATATTAGAGCCTGGCTTTCATTCCCACTTCTCGCAGGAATAGCTTTGGACATCCTGTTAGGTCATGTGGTGTCTTATGAGATGAAGAATCCTTTACGCCTACGAGAAAGGGCTAACAAGCAATAAAAGCTGTGAAGCACAGAAAATGATCATCACAAGACCACAGAAAAGATTAGACAAAGGGGCTACGGTGGGGTTTTGCTGACAGTAATAACGGTGACTCATAGCAGGCAGCGGAGCATGCGGTTTGCCAAGCTTGTGCCAGCCTGGCACATGTCCAGCTGCAGGAGGTGCTTCTGGAAGTGAGGAGAGAGCTCCTCACATGGTGCTGCAGCTTCCTCCCACCCTCTCCCGGCCAGTTCTGGGCCTGGTATTTTGGGCATGGAGTCTGGAAAGCCAGTCAAAACCAGAACACTCCTGTACATCCATTACCCAACTCCCAACACTTCTGCGTTGGCTTTTCACGCAGCGGTGCAGCGGGAAAGCTGCCTGCAAAGAAATCGTGTTGTTGGTGCTCCTAGTGGTGTTGCCGTGGTTAAGTCAGCAAAGCACTCGCTCTTCCCTTGCTAGGAGGCACGGGCAGGTCTGTGCAGTGAGCACTGGCAGAAAATACCATTTTACCTCTTTGTTGCCTTCTGTTTTACAGCTGTGGCTGAGCAGAGGGCAGAAAAAACAAAACCCAGTGCTTTTGGAGGGCAGACTTTGGCATTTTGCTGAGCTTTACGTGCTTGGGGAGAGACACACGCTACGGGTGAAGGAACAGCTCAGCAATAGGGAACCTCAAGGACAGCCTGCGAGTGTTTCCTGGAGATCCTGGCTGAGATAAAGGGACATCCTTTCTGGATAGATGAACGCATAGAAGAACACACCCCAGAGCGACAGCACCCTGCTATGGCAGGGAGAGCCAAGAGCTGGAAGACACAGCGGTCATCCCCTCTCCAACCCCTGAGCTACCAGCATACAGAGAGCAAAAAAGGCACACCTTTTCAAGTCATGGTGGGGGAGCAAGTGGTGCCCAGGAGAAAGTCAGCCCATGCTCAGGGCAAGGCATGATGAAAGCCGTTATTGATCAGGCTGCCTCCTCTGTCCACACCACTCTCTCCCTGCTGCAACCAGCACTGGCTTTGGTGCATGGGTATCAAGCAAATTGTCATCTGGGGAGGCACTGGCAATCAGGATCATTCTTTTCTAACTCCTTGTCAATAGGATCGTTGCTGCTTCCCATGACGTAAACATCTGCAGCAAGGATGAGCTAAGGGTTAGGTTCTTGCACAGCTCCCAGGAGAAGAAAGGGCAGGAGACAACAGAAGTCCTGCAGCACTGAATATTTGAGGCTGCGTAGTTACAGGCCTTGGGGGCATCGTTAGCTTTGGCCCTGCACTGTTCTTCATCTTGCTCCTAGCTCCACGCCCCCGGACCTGCAGACTTCAGGCTCTTTTCATGTGTGTTGCAATTACAGAGGTTTCTCTGAAGATGCCCCCACGCAGTTTTTCCCCAGTTGGGGTTTGAGGAGGCTGAGGACCCCAGCTCTGCTCCAGGTGGGCGCAAGAGGTCGGGAACACACTTGGGGTTCGGTGCCACATTCATTTACTCACTCACAGGTGCCAGAAACGATGGCACGATGGCACACTTGAAGAAACGACAATTTAAAGGCAGCGGCAGGCTTCCAGACACTTGGAGTTGAAACCTGCAGTCGGCGGGGCTAGCATTGGGGCTGGAGGACTGCTGTAGCTGGCTGAGGCATGGATCTTTTCCTGTACCCAGGGGCTGCGGTAAGCTGACATCACACAGGCAGGTGAGGCTATTCTACAAACAGAAACTTGGAGTTCTGTCAGTTTGGAGGTGCTGTCTGCAGGCATCCCCCCGGCGATGTTGACAAAAGCAGATTTCTATCAACAAAGCTTTGGAGTACAGATGAAGTATGAAACTCATAACCTCCTGGCTCTCAGCTTCATGCACCTTCCCTTAAGCCACAGGGCATTTTTGATGCGCACAGGCTTCTCTGGGTCCTGACAGAGGCTCGAGCTGTGTGTTTTCTAAACAAACACTGTGCAGGAGTTGGTGAAGTACAGCAGAAATGATCAAAAAATAATAAACCTATGGGCCGGCTTTGAGCAGAAGTTTTTTCTCCTGTCGTCATGAGACCGCATAGCTTTTCCCTGGGCTCCGAAGGCCTTCTTTAAAGCATTTTTGTTGGCTCTGTGCACAGGAAAATGATGAAGCCACCAAGATGGGGCTCCACACTGCTCTTCCAGCTCCTGTCAGCCAGCCTAAGCCCAACGCTGTCTACCCTATACCTCGCTGTACATAAAGGCAGACTTCATGGGTGGGCTAGGAGCTGCCGCCTTGCTGTGAAAGCAAGTGGGTGACAAACAAGATGTTTCTGTTTTTTCACTCCTTCCTTAAGAGAGAAGGAAGACAAAGTGTCCCTGTAGATACTGCTCCCAGAATCTATTTTATTCAAATAGCCTGGAGACAAAGGTCAAAGTACAAATGTAAGATGGTTGTTAAAGATCCTATAAAAATCTCTACTTTGAAAAAAAATTAAAAAATCAGCTAACCTCGGCGTGCACTCCCATTGAAAGGAGTGACTCTTGCTTTTCCACCAGCCCCATCTTCCTGCTCTTCCCTTGGAACCTAATAAAATCAAATTATTAGCTTCTAGCTAATCAAGGAGCACTTCCTTGATCAGGCGCTCACGTGGTCTTTTGTCATGTACCTAGGATAATTTTACTGGCTATAAAAGCAATGATGTAATAACAGACGCTTTCAACATCAGTCTTCAACATGTAGGTAAAGTTTCTTGGAAAAGCTTTAAGAAGTGAAGATGCAAAAAAAACCCCGTCACCTCCCCCAGTAAGAGCAATTTTAACTTCACTTCTTTCCAGACTTCATAAAAGATCAACTTAAATGTAACCTGGAGCAAAGGAGCTTTTGCATTTTTCCTGATGCTTCTGGGACTGTTCTAACACACCTTTGGACTTTGGTCAACAATCTCGCCTGCAATTCTCAAGCAGATGGGATTTCGAAAACAAAACTGGGTTGTCAGTGCCTGATTCCTCTAAAGCCTAAAGGAACCTGCTGCCTAAAGCCTGTTGCAAGCTTTCACCAAGCAGGACTTTTGTCTTATGCAGGTTCCACCCCTTTTAGATGTTCTCCTGCTGGATGTTCCCAAGAAAGACCACAGCAATGAGCCAGTCACCAAAGTACTAGCACCGGGCCCAGAAACAACCTTAAAAATAATACATGACATAAAATCCAGATTAATTATGTTCTTCCCAGTGGCACCATTTGATAGTCACCAGCTCACTTTCAGCTGTTCTGTTGTCCTATTACTTTGTGATTAGGAGTTATGCAACGGTAGAAGGATAATTTATTTTTATGGGCAAGATTTTAAGAAGCAGATGCATTTGGGTGGGTTTTTTTATTTTATCAACATTGTGGAAAAGCAAATCCTGCCACCCTGTAAACAAACAAACAAACAAACGAGTTGGAAACCACTCGGGCTGGAAAGGAGCTGCACATCTG
Organism: Gorsachius magnificus; assembly: GCA_034008185.1. Taxonomy (NCBI): domain Eukaryota; kingdom Metazoa; phylum Chordata; class Aves; order Pelecaniformes; family Ardeidae; genus Gorsachius; species Gorsachius magnificus. The sequence continues at coordinate 930,427 of CM067096.1, forward strand.
CACTGCCCACGAGGCCAAAAAGCAGAGATAAAAGACCGTACTTAGTGGGAAAGGGTGTGTAAAATTGGCCAGGTAAACAAAGGGAGGGGACTTTATTTCTTTGCCCCCCTGCTTGGAGAAAGGGGAATCCCTCACATCAGCGAAGGATGAGGACACCCTGTAAGAAGTAAAACTCAGCTGGATCCCAGACTGAGCGGGGAGATGCAGTAACTACCTGGCAAGGTGGGAGATCGGGATTACCGCTGCCTGAGGACTTCAAGTAAGGACTGCAAAAAAGGCAAGAGGCTCATAGAATCGGAGAGAGGATGCTCCTGCTCCCCTTAGTATAGAGTTTTTGTTTGAAAATAAAATTAAAGCTCTCCAACTGAGTACCGATCAACCAACAGGGTGCCCTCCCAACGCTTTGTACATCAAAATATAGGAAGAAGAGATCTAATTAAATTTCAGTGGCAGCACTTTGAAGTGGTGTTCGTCTTTCTTGTACGTACCTGCCTCTTCAGCAGCTGTTCTGCGCCATGCTTGCTTTCTTTTTCAGAAAGAAGAAAAGGGCGGGTTGTACGGATTGGAATCAGCAGCTGGCATATTCGCTCATGGATACTAACCCAATCAGCTTTTTGATGATCCACATCACTAACAAAATGGGGGAAGAACAGTGGTTTTGTTTGCTTGGAAATGATGAACAGTAAGATTATTGCCTGTGTTACCTTCTGGACTTTCACCACAAGAATTACCCACAACAGCCACCAGCCCTGACTCTGCTCACCAAACACATAATGTATACTTGATATGCCCCAAACGGGAACGCAGCACTGTCCTGCTGAGGGACTGTAATTCTGTACCTTAAAACCTTATTTAAATCACTCACAAAACTCCCGATACAGTTAGGTTTGAGCAAATGCCTGGCTTTCAACACTGAGGTACACAGAAAAAAAACCCCAAAGCCAAAACAAACCTCAAGTCATTGTGAAACCAATAAAATAGTTTCAGAGTTAACATACAGCTCCACTGAGGACCCCATGAAAGAGAATATATTTGTGTAAACATCCACAAAGCTCACTGCACTGCTCTCTATTTGATGTGGGCGCTGTTGGAAGCTAGGAGGAACACGACTGCTGAACGTGCCCGCCCTGGTTCCCACTACCCTGCCTGCTGAGCTTTGTCCTGGGCCTTCTCCCTGTCTCCTGAGCCTCATCCTGGGACTAGTCCCTGCCTCTTGCCCTGTCCCAGGCCTGTTCCTGCCTCCTGGGCCTCACTCTTGTGCCCAGAGCCTTGTTCTGGGCTTTCTCCCCACCTCTTGCGCTATCCCAGGCCCATTCCTGCCTCCCCAGCCTCGCCCCGGGCCTTCTCCCTGTGCCCTGAGCCTTGTCATGGGGCTGGTCCTTGCCTCTTTTCCGGCCCTGGGTCTGTTCCTGCCTCCCAGGCCTCCTCCGTATGCCCTGAGCCTTGTCCCGGGGCCGTTCCTGTCTCCCGCGCCTGGCCCCGGGACTTTTCCCCGCGCTCTCAGCCTCGCCCCTGCGGCCTGCGGCTCCTGGCGGGCCGTCCCGCCCGTGGCGGGGCTCTCACCAGTAGTACGTCAGGCGGCAGCGGCCGCAGCGGAGCCGCCCCGCCGCCCCGCACAGCTCGCAGGGCCGGGGCCCCGCCAGGGCCAGGATCTCGCCAGCGCCGCGCCGGGCGCCGCCGTGTTGCCAAGGCGACGCTTCCGGCGACGGGAGGGCGGGCGCTTCCGGCGGAAGGGGCGGGGCGGGGCGGGGCGGGCATGGCGGCGGCCGGCGGTGCGGACGAGGCGGCGGCGGAGGCGCGCGTGCGGGCCTGGGCGGCGGGGCAGGCGGCGCGCGGGCGGCGTGTGGCGCTGGTGACGTCGGGGGGGACGCAGGTGCCGCTGGAGGCGCGCCGCCCCCGCCCGGCGGCGCCGGCTCCGCCCCCTTCCCCGGGGGGCCCCCCCGCCCCGGTCCCCGCCTTGCTGCCCGCCCTCCGCGACTACCGCCGCGACCGGGCCGGGGGGCCATCGAATTCACCGGGCTGGCCGAGTACCTGGCGCCCCCCCCCGGTCGGGGGGAGCCCAGGCTGAGGGGACAGGGTGGCCCCGGGCCGGAGGGGTGAGGGAATAAAGGGGCCCGGGGGGCCTGGGCACCGGCTGAGGGTCTGGGTCGTCCCTGGGGGCCGTTGGGGCTTGGTCTGAGGGGATGGGGTGTCCCCCGGAGGGGGTTGCCCAGGCATGAGGGGAGGGTGGCTCTGGGGACCATGGGGCTGTGGAAAGGGGCCCGGTGGGTTGCAGCACCCCCGGTGTGAGGCTCTGGGTCATCCCTGGGGGCCGTTTGGGTTTGGTGTGAGGGGATGGGGATGAGGTGGCCCTGGTGGGGGACTGTGTCTGAGGGGACCCCGGTGTGTGGGGTCAATGCTGCCCTGCTTGGGACAGTGCCCGTGGCTGATGGGGGGGGGGGTCTCTGAGGGGGACCATAGGCTCCCCTGGTTGGTGCGAGGGGGGCCCAATCGGCTCTGGTCCATCCTGGGAGTCCCTGGGGTGGGCTGTTCAGTACGTGCCCATGGCAGTGGCTGACTGCAGTTGTGTTTCTCACAGGCTCCAGTGTCATGTTTTACCTGGCAGCTGCCGTGTCAGATTTCTACATCCCTGCCTCCGAGATGCCTGAGCACAAGATCCAGTCCTCAGAGGGGCCCCTGCAGGTGAGGTACCCCGGGCATGGCCCCCCTCTGCCGCCCCCTCCTCCCCTCCTGTCACCCTGACTGTCCCAGTGTCCTGATGGAGTCACCACTGCTGGGGGACTGGCTGTGGAGGGAACCTGGGAAAGGCCGCAAAGCAACAATGGCCAAAAAAGCATGTCTTTTCTCTGGGAATGGGAGGCTGCGTTTCCGTGTAGCAGAATGCCATGGAAATATCCCTTTAAAGTTGTACGCGCTTCCAGCAGGGAGCTGAGCTGATGGTGGATCTCGGGTAGCTGAAGAACAGTTGTTACTGGAGTAGTCGCGTGGCCTTCTTCCTGCTTAACGCTGACAACAGCCCAAAAGCATAATGCGCCTCTCATGCCCACATCCCTTTCAGCTATGGGAGCAGGTGGATACAGAGCTCTGAATATACCAAATTTAGTTTAATTAGTTTTTAACAAGTTGCTGGGCTTAATTCCTTATCCCTAGCGTAGGAAAAATGAGACCCTGTCCAATTCCCAGTGGCAGATCCAGAGGTTAAGAAGCTGGAGAACGAAGACTCCTACTTTGCTCCCCCATGCTTGGGCATATTTATGCTTCGTGTGCCTTAAAGAGTTGCTAGAAAGAAGGATTAAGACTTGACAAGGTGCCTGGATTTTGGGGAGCTGAAAACTTGGGGCTTCTGCAGTTGTAATTCTTTTTTTATCTTCCTCTGCTTATGTTTATATTCCTGGAGTGGGTTTTAGCTCTTAAATAACAAAATGTTTATGCAGTTACTGTGGGCTTGCTTAAGAACACCCTCCTTATTGTCAAGACCAGACTGATAATTTAATTTTACAGTGCATGCCAGTGATATTTTAAACTTGTTTGGTGACTTCTGACCAAATACTGCCTTGGAAAACTTCCCAGTGTAAAAATTATGGGAAATGAAGCTGGAATTTCCCAACACCCCCCCCCATCTCGTTCTCTTATTAAAATGCATTGTAATGTTTTTACTGAAACTTTTTTCTGCTGTCTTTCCCCAATGTAGATCACAATGAAGATGGTGCCAAAAATGCTCTCTCCTCTCGTCAAAGAATGGGCCCCAGAGGCATTTGTTATTTCCTTTAAACTGGAGACGGATCCCTTGATCTTAATTGATAAATCACGGCAGGCTCTAGAGAAATATCGTCACCAGGTGGTGGTAGCAAATATCCTGGAGTCGCGGAGAACCTCTGTTGTTATTGTAACCAAAGACTCACAGACTCCGTTATCTCTTTCTGATGAGGAAATAGCGCAAGGCATGGAAATAGAGGAAAAGATAGTGAGCTATCTTCAGGGCCAGCATACTGCATTTATAGAGAAGAAAGGCTGAGGACCAGCTCTGAACGAAACAAGTGAAATTGTCCTAGAGAGGGAGTGGAACTGGAACGATTCTCTATCCCAGGTAAATAAAACAATCCTCAGTGAAACGCTGTGGGAAAGGCTGCCGTCCAAAACCGCATAACTTTCTACAGCTTGGTAATGGTCATTGTTGCTTGCTTTGAAAAAGAAAAATACACTGAAGTGAAAACATTCCCAAGGATGATATTTGTTCTGGTGTCTAAGGAAGGAAAGGATTGTATTGCTTTATTTCTGTCCCGTGGGCTGGGAGACCCGGGAGGTGGAGAAATGGTATATGTGTCTGTATATAAAAGATTTTCTTGAATCTGCTTCTTCAAAGTTTCTTTTCTGAATTGTTGGAACCAAGGAATGGTGCTTTGCAGATATGACTGGACTGAAGTGACAGAGCTGGCAATTGGCTGGTATTGATAGCGGACGGGGAAATGAACGTGGCAAACAATGAAGGAGAAACGATGAGGAAGCAACAGCAACTTTGGAGATAAATCTGTTGTGCCGGGGGAGATCCAGCATGACTATGCTTCAAGAAATCTGCTCAGAAACACGGTTCAAACAATAGGTACTGCAGCGGCGTCCCTCAAGCAGCTGTTTCGCAAAGGTTTTCCTTCCATCGGGGGTGTTAACAGGCTGTTGGAGGGGGATAAAGGCAAGGAGACAACGTGGCACAGAGCACAGGCAGTGGCCTCTGAGCGTAGCGTGGGGACAAGAGGTTGGAGGAGGAGTAGGCGGTGAGGGTGGGGAGGTGAAAGCAGTTGGAGTGGCAGTGATCAGCTCTGGGAGGAGAACTGCCTCTTCGCTATCTGGATGGAATTAAAATGGGAGCCAGTTAGAACCAGGACATTCCTGGTTTTCTCTGCATCTGAAGGATTACCAACTTGTTCGTGTCTATTCCTCACGCTTACAAGAAGCAAAGTGTGCAATTCTGTGGTAAAAAAAACTTAACTGCAGCTCTACTGTTGTCCATCGTGTGTCTGTTTCCTTGCAATAAATTCACTGGAAGTCTGTAAAGACAGACAGTAACGCAGTTCTGCACTTCAAGCCTCTCCGGAGGTGAGACCGTGCTCTGTTTAAAACTACCGAGCATTCAAGAAGGCAACAGTGCTTTTTGTAACAATGCTGATCACCTGGAAATGAGGTGTGCTTATAAAAAGAGGGTAAACAACTCAGAAGAGCAAGAAAAGAGCATGGGGATGGGCTTGGCGGATCAGCAGGGAGCATTGAACGCTAAAGGGCTGTTACGGTGTGTGGGGAAGATATGTTTTGTGATGGGAGAAGCAGTCCAGATTAGTCAGGAATGCTGAGATCCAGATGGTAGCTGAGTCGGGAGAGGGAACTTAACAATTTCTACGTGGCTGGACTGATATTTGCAGAAGGTGGAGACAGTACTGAAGTGGAGACCATCCACAGATGTGGGATGTGCCTGTCGGAGACATGCAGATAGGGAAGGAGAAGATGGTGGAACATCCTGCACATGTGTTGTGTGCGCTCATCAGGTGCGAGAGCTGCCAGTCTTCATCGTCCAGTAGGTCATCAATGTGAACGTTGAGTCCTGCTGGTTTAGGGGTTTCATGTTCCCTGTATTTGGAGTCTTGCACTTAGAAGCAGGGGCGGGCCGGTGGAGATGAGAATATAAAAACTTGTGTAAATTGAACGTGCCCTCGCAGGGCTGTTAGAATAAGGGGTGGGAGAAGTGCAACAAATGCTGTCTTTGGAGTGTTCTGGTCTTTCTCTGGAAGGTGACTGTGAAGGAGAGAATAATAATCTCAATTTTTGAGGAGAAAACTCTGGCATTGCCTGTCTTGGACCTTGCAGGAGTTCCTGTGTGACTTGGGAACGCAGCCATGGGCTTCCCTGTGTGATGTCTGCTTCAGCAGGGTGGTGAAGCCCAGGTTTGGGAGACTTCCAAAACTCAACCTAAGCCACAGCCATCCCAATCCAGTGTTGGTGATGGTCCTGTTCCCAGCGGGAGGTTGAACGAAGACCTTGAGAATGCCCATCCCACCACTGCCTCTAGCGCTGGCAGTACTGGGCACCAGCCCTTCTCTTTCGGGAGTGTTGGTTGTGGTACCCTGGTACCGTGAGTGGGAAGCGGCTCCTGCAGGTCCAGGACCACCTGTACGTTGCTTTCTGAGGGTCCCAGGCTCTGCTCAGCTGAAGGTCCCTGCCATGCGCTGCAGCATCCCCGTTGTCCGTGGCTTGGTCTCCTCCTTTCTCTGCCCATGCCTTCAGCTGGTGAGTCAGCTCTGCAGGACAAGCCCTACTTTACCTTGCAGTTTCACGTACGTCCATGGTCTGCCTGGGGGGAAGCCCTTCACCTCCGGCAGCTTCACCCGGGCTTTAGAAGAAAATCGGGAAAACCCTTCGGCCCGTTTTGCTTGGCGTTGGCAGCAAGCGGGGGGGTTCGGCAGATCCTTCGGTTGTGCAGTGGCCTTGAGGCACAGGTAAAGGCAAGGAAGCCCTAAAGGCCACCGGTTTTATGGCCGGGAGAGGGACATTCTCCTTCCTCTGTCACCTGAGGGAGGGGAAGGACGGCGGCTGCCGCCGCGCTGCCAGGGGCGTGGCTTCCGCCGCCGGGGGGGGGGGGGGGCGGCGGCAGGCCCGCGCCGCATGGAGGCGGCCGCCGCCGCCCCGGTGGGTGCCCGGGAGGGGGGGGGGGGGGGGTTTGGTCCGCCGGGCCGCTGTCGGTCACGGCTCCTCTCGGTTCCCCCGTAGGCGGAGGCCCCGGTACCGGCGGAGACCGTCCGGCGCTGGCTGCAGGCGGAGGGCGCCGACCCCGCTGCCCCGGCCGAGGAGCAGCTGGGCCTGGCCTGGCGGCTGCTGCGACGCGCCGAGGCCCGGCTCGGCGACCTGGAGCGGCGGCGGGCCGAGGAGATGAGAGACGTAAGGGCCGGGAGAAGGGGCCAGAGTTACCCCTTCGGGTTTTAACCCGTCCGGGCCCAGACTCGCCCGTTTCCCCCTCTTTTTGCAGCAGCAGGTTCAGGGGTGTTCACAGCCAAAAGCTGCTTTGCTCCTGCCCCCAGGAACTCATGGGTGTACGGCCTGGTTCCTCACCCTGGGGCAGCGAAAAGCACCCAATGAGCTCACCATCTCCCACAGAGCCAGGGTCGAGAGCCCCCTGCATCCTAGCACCTTCGTACCTCCATCCCCTCCCGCCTTCCAGATCTTTCAGCCAAGTTTTTAACATCCCCAGGTGTTACAAAGGTGTAAAGAAGTAGCGTCCTACAAATGTTTGAGGCTATCCTGTAAATGTTGGGGGGATTGAGAGCGATTTGCACCAGCAACTTGCTGGCCAGGCGTCCGGTATAGCCATCTTTTCTTTATTTCTAGGTGGAAAGCTATGTGGGTCATGTCCGTAACCTGACGGAGGAAAGGGACACTATCACCACCGAGTATGAAAAAGAAAACGAACAGCTCAGGCTTGAGCTGACACGGCTGCAGCTGCAGCAGGGTAATCCTTTCTCTCCAAAACACGGTCTAAGGAGATGGGTTAACAGGTAGTGGTGTTACGGGCCTTTCAGCAGAGCTGGTTTAAAGCTTCTCTGAGAGCAGAGCAGCATTGCTCAGTGAGTTCTGCTAGACCAGTGTGTGTGTGGTGTGTCGTTTGCGAGGTTGGCAGCAGTGTTAATGAAATACTAGAACTGATTTGCAATCGACCTAGAGGTTCTTGTCTGCTTTTACTACCTTTATTCAGCGAATTGGGCAGTTTCTCACTTCACGTGGCTCCGTTGTTGCACTAAGCATCTTCCAGAGGCTGTTTGAAGAATAGAATTGACGGTGCTGTTTGTTTGCCAACTCTAAATTATTGGACAGTGACTCCTTGGGTAACTGAGTGTTGAGCTGTGTTCCCGCTGAAGTCAGGGAGTTTGCCATTGCCTTAGACAAAGTCCACATTTTTTAAAACAACTTTGAAGGGTGGTGGTATGTTTGTGACGGTGTTTCAAAACTTGTCCTGTGTGCTTATTTTAGTATAGTAATTTTCTTTAAAACAAATTATTTCACTTATATTTCACTTCAGATTATTTGCTTTCTTCTCAAACTCTGGAATCACTTCCAGTAAGGGCAAATACATATTGCTGGTTTGATTTTCTTCAGTCTTCCTAGTCCTCTCCTGAGCTTTGAGTGCTGCTGATAGCACACCCTTATTGTTGACTCCTCCTTTTGTCGTGTGTATCATCCTGGGCTTAAGGCAAAATTGGGGCTGATAGCACAGCTTGAACAGTTTCCTTGCTATGCACGGTTTACCTGGGGAGGCAAATCTGGGAATTTGGGGAAATTGATTGTGGTTTTGGGTCTCGGTTCGGTTTTGTCCAGCCTGCAGGTTTCAGGGAGCACATCTGATGGAGTGACTTTTCAAAGGTGGGTGTGCTTAAGCACCACCTGAAAATCTGGTTCCTCTGGGCATGTAAAGCTGTCATTTAGTGTTGAAAATGCTGGTACACAATGGTTTAAATGACTAACGAGCCTTTGGGAGCATTGTTGTGGCTGAAAACTTTATTACTGCTGCTTTTCTCATCTTCCCCACGAGGTGGCAGGCGAATGACAAAAATGTCCTGAAAGCTGGCTTTGCATTTATTTCCTCATAATGGAAAGCTCCTTTGGACTTTTTCCTTTTTTTCTTTCTTTTTTTTTTTTTTTTTTTTTTTTAAGGATTCTTGTGGTTGTTGAGCAATGATTAACACTCAGATGGAAACAGAAATCCACATTTGCTACCCTGGTGGATTGGGGTTTTTGTGGTTCTGCGGGTGCTTTGGTGCCATGCGGTGTTGCTGTGCAGCTTTCTGGAGGAGTTTGCTTTGGGATATCGCTGTCAGATTTTGGTTTTTAAGACTTGTTATTACCTTACTGATGGCATTAGCTGTGGTCCCATGATATGCACTGATAACATAGTGATCTGGGCAGTGGATGAAGCCCTGCCTTCCACCGGGCTGTCCTCCACAGTGAGGGATGCCAGCCCTGATGTGTTTTGGGATGCTTGCAGGTCGTTTTCTTGAGGGACTGGCCTTTTGCTTCGCAGGTCAGCCTCTTGACAAAAAAACCCGCTCGCTGGCCATCTCTGGTGCAGAGCGGATGGATGTGCTTGTGCTTTAGCTGCTGCACTTTCTCAAAGACTTCTGTCAGGCCTTTGCCTGCTCTGGGTCTCTAACATAACCTCTACTGCAGGGTTCAATGCTGCATCGCTTTGTCTGTTCCCTGGGCCTCTGCTTTTCATCAGAGTTTGTGCAAACCAACCCAGAGATGCCTCCCGAGTCCCGTGGGTTGTAGGACAGGCTGAAGGTCTTCAACTAGAAGTTGACTTTCCTATGGGTCTTACTTCTCTTATTTGTGAGGGGCAGCTGGTTGTCTTGAGTAGGGATGAGATGGTACTGCAGATCAGGCTGGAAACAGGGCTGGAGAAGGGCCCTGTGGCAAGGCAGACCCCAGTATATTGGGATTGTTAAACAAAAATGTGCGCAAGGCAAGAACAGAGGATGGTGGTGGTAGGGAGCTTTTGGGAGGCTTGAAACAATGAGTTCAGATGGGAAGGGGCAGTTGAGGACAGAGGCTGGTTCAAGCCTGTGGTACAAAGGAGGGGCCCGACCTGTGAATGGTGAGGTGCAAGTGGCCAGGATCTGTCCTGATCTTGCTCGTTGTGACAAGTGGGAGTCCCAGCTTTGGGGAGCTGAGAGGTCGGGAAGGGAAGAGGCAAAGACTGGGGTAGATGCAGGAGATCGCTTGGGTGGGCTCTTGGGACCGAGCGTGCTCCCTCTTCCAAAAGCAGCCAAACAGATCGGAAGGTCTGCTTGGTCCAAGGATTGCTGGGAGCAATTCAGTCTGCTAAAAGCTGTTTCTGATGATAAAAAGTAAGTTTCTGCTTCCACATTTACTTCTTGACTGGAATGGGTTTGAAGGGTTACTGCAGAGAGCAGCCACGGCTGGTTTTATGTTGGGCTATTGATCTGAGCTTTACCTCATTTGGTACCTCTGCCCAGAGTGAAATTTTTCCTTTCCTCGAGGCAGTTCGTAATCAGTTTCCGATGGTTCTTGTCGAATACGCCTCGGTGTTTTTGGAGGGCAGATCGATAACTCATGCACTGCATTACCAAAAGCCTTTCTGAAAAAGAAATGTAACAGCAGTAAAACACAACACTGTTGGGGGCTTGCCTCGATCTGTTAAAGAAGTGAAACAAAAAGAATAAATAGTCATGGCCTGAGCTTGTTTATTGTAACAGCTGTACTGCTTAAACGTTCCCAACACGGACGAGAGGCTGCAGCTTCTGTTGTGGGTATGAGGATAGCAGTGAACTGCTTATTTCTGAGAAACTTCCTGGGGTAAGACACCTTTGCAAATAGAAAACTGGCTTCCAAAGAAGCGAGTGCGGAAGTGGTGCAGGAGATACGTGCTGGTGGGAACGCATCAGTGCAGTGGTGTTTGGTCTTCTCAAATAGGACATGTTTGAGATACTCCTAAGAAATTAGTGGGCTTTTACAAGCAGGTGGTCTGTGCAGATCTACAACAGGCACCCCTCATCCTCCCAAATCCTTTTCCTCTTCACCCTGTAGAAAATTTCTAGGTCTTGTTACCCCAAACCATACTGCTTAGGTGTAGGGGAATTATTTTCTAGTAAAACTGTCAGTGTAGTAGCCACCGTATGAGTTCAGAGCATTGGTCCAAAAAGGAGATGGTTGTCCTTGTTTTGCCCATAAAGCAGAGCAGCTTTCAGCTTATTTTAGATGGTAAAGCTGAGAGGAAACTGCAAGGCAAGTTGAAGGCAAGGGGGATTTTTCAGTTCTGTATGAGCTGTGGGCTCTTCATAATGTACGTGGAGCAAGTGGTCAGCTATTTTTAAACTGCAAAACACGATATTTTGCTCTGCTTCATGGAGGAAAGCTGCAAGTCAGCCATGTTTGACCTCTTCATTGAACAAGCTGTAATTTGTAACCACAGGGGAAGGTGAACGGGAAACCGCAGGGTGTTTTCCATCCATAGGGCTGGACAGAGCTGGCTGCAAAATGCAGAGTGGAAACATGCGATTGATTTGAGCCTTAGGATGTGATTGCACCGGGTCCCCTGTTAAATCCCGTGTATGGAAGTGAGGAACAGACTTTTCCAGAGCTGTGTATGTATCCTGTGTAAGAGTATGAGGAATATTTGCTCTGCTTCACTTCAGATGTCTAACTCTAGCTTCCTAAGCTGTGAAAGTGTGTGAATGTCCCTCCTTCCTCCATACAAGACCCACAGCTCTCCCTGGCTCCTGTCCTACAGCACCTGGAAACCTTTAGAATCTGGTTTGGTCTAGAAACTAGGAGTAGGGTTTGTTGGTTTTCTTTTTAGTATGAATTTCACAGGGAGGTTTTGCAAACCCCTTCCTTAGTTTAACAAGCTACTGGATCCACTGCAGGTGTGCTACACTGACCACGCAAGAGACCAAAGGTTCCTCATATTCTCCTGGCAGATAAATTTCCAACCATGCAAACGAGGGGCTCTTTCTAACAACTGTTTGTTGTACAAACACGATGCCTAGCCAGAAATGAACTCCTCGTACAAATGTCACTGTCATCTTTGGAGGCCAGTACAGAGTCATCTTTGCTATAATTTTGGGATAAATGGTGACAAATTGACAGTTTGAATCTAAAAGGATTTTTTGCTCCTTTAATCCTCCAGGAGACCTTCAAACAACAGGTCTGTTACCAGAAGCAGTCCTTGGCCTGGGTTTATGGCTGGTTTTGGAGGAATGGGTCAGGGATGCTGTTCAAGGAGTGATTTCTAAAGTCATGTACTCCCGAGTCCCTTTGTGCTCCCGGGGTGCTGTTTCTCCAACTGCTTCAGGCCCTTCTTGGTTCCTTTCCATGCCTTCATACTATATCACATGGGATCCAACACCCTGATCTCCACCACAGGCTGTGCATCACTGCTGAGCGTGAGGAAAAACAAGATATTCAGATCCACCTCCCTACCAGACAGTCCTTAGGAAAATAGGGATGTTCTGCTTATAAGTGATATGGTATTTTGTGTCTCTTCTTCGGAAGAAAATTATTATGATTGCTTGTCTGTCTGGTTTCTCTCAATGCCTTTTTAATCTGTTTAATTTTCACGAAACTGTGTTAAGGAATAAAAGGGTTGGGGATAACCAGGTTGGTGAAGCTTAGATGCTGGGTAGAGGAAAACAATCATCATAACCCTCCCACTTAAGGCAAGGCAGGAGAACTCAGTCAAGATGCAGCAGGTCCTATCACTTGCTTGGAAGGCAGGGCAGTGGATGTGAGCGGGGGCAGATCAGAAACACTGGGGGGCAGATGGAGTAGGGCTGAGATAAGAACAGGATAGGAGGCAGAAAGGGAGGTGGGAAGCAGGAGAAGAGACTAAATGTTTTATGAGCTCCAGGGCTGTTGTGGTGGGGAGTGTTTAGAGGAACTAGGATGCAGATCTGGAAGGAATTGGGCTTCGTTTGTTCCTCTGCTCACAGAAAGCCTTGTCTTGCAGAAGCCCAGCTGAAGGAGGCCGAGGAGATGCTGGAACAGGAAGGCTTGTCCGAAATAGCTCACAGTAATGCCAGCGAACAGATTGCTTATTTACTGGTAGAAAGAATGATGCTGCTGGAGAAACTGGAGATCGCAGATCAGAAGTTGAATTTGCACAGCTGCATAGACGGGCTGTGCACGACAGAGCTTCAGGTACCTCCTGCTTTAGCTGCTCAGGCTGACTGGAAGCACGCTGGGGAAAAGGTTGTCTTTGAGATTTTTTTTTTTTTTAAGTAAAAATATTTATCCTGTCTATGAGGACGCTGTGGATTCTTAATGTTGAATCTGACTTCTTTATTACTTTTCACACTTATACATTTACACTTGATTTGCTCCCACATCTTGCACAGGGATATTGAAGAGGATTAACTTTAACAGAGCAAATGTTAAAATTAGTATTTTAATTAAAATATAGTTATAAGTTTATGATGTGGTTGGTCTGAGGATCTTCATTGGGTAATAATGACTTTCTACTAACCCGGATTTCCTGATGGTCTAGGATTTAATTTCAGATGACTGAGTTCCCCTGAAAATCATTAATTTAAGAAAAAAACCCTTCCCTATACTTACAGTGAGGTTAAAAGTCTTCCTTTGTCTTCCAGCTGCTGAGCTGGAGGATGGAAGTTAAGCAAACCTCTGCTTACAAACAGAGTTCAGTAAATAAATTTCACAGCCTGACTTGATGATTGGCAGGTTAGAGGGGACCATCCATGTCTTGATTTTTTGTTTTCCAAGGCTGAGGTGAAGAATGCTGATAAATGGGGGAGGAGCAGCAGCTACTGCACGTTGGAGAGACAGTTTGTGGCCGATCTTCTCAGTTAGGGAGATCACCCTCCCACCAAGGCCACCGATTTCCACCTACTTCTCAATATGGCCATTTCACAGCACTGGAGCCCAGGAGCTGCTGGCTCTTGTAGCTGTTTCTCCTGCATTGCTGTGCTTGCTGGCCTCATCCATAACTTAGCTGTGACAGCAATGGCTGTGGGATGTACAGGAGCATAAAAATTGCTGCACTAGGCCGGGTCTGGAGCCTGTTTAGCCCTGTGGTATTTGTGAGACAGAGCATTAAGTTTTTCTTCTTTTTCCCAATCTCCTTCTGCCACTTCAGAAGTGGCCAGGCCAGGTTGCTCCTGCCTGGGGACCCAGTGGGTGAGCTTAGGGGAGAAGGCTCCAGGCTGCAAGGGGGACATGAGAGGGTCAGGAGCTGCACCCCCCTACAAAGAGCAGCCAGCCAGGACTCACAGAAAAGCCCTCCTGGGGACAGAGGAGACCAGCAGGGTTTGGTGACCTCCAAAGTAGGGCTTGGCTGGAAGCAGGGGCTGCCTGCTGAGGCACAAGTAGGTGCCATTTCACTTCTGTCACATCTTCTGTCACTACCTTGAATTTCCGTGTAGTTGAAAAACTTCTTGGCCTTTTATGGGCGAGCTTGCTGGAGGAGGGAGGCTCGACGCGCCTGCTGCACAGTTTGGCTTGGCTTGGGCTGCGTTGTGCCATCTGACCAGAAGCCAAATGCGAAACCTTAGAAGCCAGTGTCATAGGAGAGCAGATATGTTGTGACAGTTCGTCAGAAATGCTCCCCTTGCCTCCAGTGGCATGCAGTGTCTGAACTATCATTGTGCTATCATTGTGTCTAGTAGTCCTTGATTAATTTCTCTTCCATGAATTTGGTTGCTTGTTAACTCCTTGCAGTTTTCTTACATACTCAACATTTTGTAGCAAGGACTTTCACGGTTCAGTTACTGTCACATGAAGTTCCTTTGTTTCAACCTACCATCTCCTGGCTTTGATTCTTTCCAGCTCTTGTATTAAGAGGGAGTGAACAATTGCCTTTTTATCTGCCTTTTCTGTGCCACTTGGCATTTTACTGACCTCAGGAACATCCCTTTCTGGCTGGAGAGTCCTAGCCTGCCTAACTATTATGGGGTTTGGTGTCCTTCGGGATTCATGCATGGTACAATAACACCTTCAAATGTAAATATTCACCTCAGAATCAAAGAATCTGTTTGCAGTGAGGCAGAGAAACTTCCCCCATGTGCTGTCTCCCACTCTTGGATAAAAAATGCCTCTCTGCAAATCCTGAATAATCTACTCGTGAATGCCTGTCACTCAATACGAATATTTGCTGCATTTTTTCCTGTGAAGCAGGGTAATAGAAACCCCAGTATAGTTAAAAAGGGGAAGCAGAGATGTAACCTTCCAGTGAAATGCTGGTTAACCACATCTGCTACCAAGCATTTATCAGGTGTGACTGGATTTGCTCTTCCTTCAGTGCCACAGCTGAGGGAGGGAAGGAAGCAGGGCCAGGGCAGATGAAGGATGCAGATGCCTGCAAGTCATATTGAATCCAAACCTTCTTGCACGGATCTCATCCTTCTGAGGATGCAGCTGACTTCTAGCAGCCCCCTCTCGGGACCGTTCTTTCTAATGATCCTGTAATTAACATGTTTCTGTAACAGGACTGGTCCTGAATGTTGGATAACGATTCAGGGAGTGTTGTTTCAGCTGGGCTAGGTGAAGGACAGCGCCAAGGCAAACTCTATGTGGAGATAATGTAGGCTGTCTATGTGTGAAGAACAAGGTGGAGTTTACCCGAATTCGTCCTGGTACGTGGTGCCAGAGTCCCCTAGCAGGCAGACAGGCCTGTAACTACCTGACTTTTACCCACTTTTCATGCGGCTGTTGAGGAGTGAGACTTACTAAAGGAAAATGTATTCTTGCATGATCAAAATGCATTATAAGCTTAATGCTAATCGAACACAACTCCTCTGCAGTTCTTATACTGGGCATCTTTCTATGTTTTTAAAACCAGGTGAAAGACATATTTTCTAGGAAAACAGTTTCTCTAAAGCGGACTGGTTTTTTCTCCCCAGATGATGTCATTGCTGTCCATGCTTGTGAACTAGAAACTGTTGATTAAGCACTCCATTGTTTGGGTAGCATCACACTTGTTTTACAGAATCATTGGAGTCACAGCAGAGTTACAGGTTAATAGGTTAATTGCTCTTGTTACTCTGTTTACTGGAACGTGTAGCTTTTCTTATTCTCAAATGACCTGTTATGTACTTGTTTCGCTTGTAGACTGGAGGTCCAGATACGTTCCTGCCTGTTACAGAAATGAATGCAGCTTTTAACCAGACTGCTCAAGCATAATTGATATTTTTTTTTTATGCATCCTTGCTAATGCAAAAAGCCAGGGTACAAACACGAGTCTTTGTGTAGTCAGCTCTAATATATACATGGGGAAATACTTCCTGAGCTCTCGTAGAGGGCATGGCATGTGTGAGCCAATCTTGCTCACCTCTCTAGACCCAAGGTGCAAAATATTAATGACGGCCAACCTCCTGAACACTAGCAAATCCTTGATGCTGGTTCATGTGTGCAGGGATCTGTTAACTCCATAAGTGGTTCAAAAGAGAGGGACACGGGGAAGTAACTCGGTGTTACTCTGATAGAGTAAGCCAAGTGTGCTCAGCACCAGTGTATTTTGTTGGGCAAAGCTGAGCCCACAGGGTCTAAAAGGAAGATGTAAGGAGATCACAGGTTTTAAAAAAAGTAGTGAGCCCGCCAAGTTCCCAGTACTAGCTGAGACAACCGAGGGATTGTCACAAGGCTTTGGGGTAACTCTGGTTGAAACAGTCTCTTCAAATATAAGGTAAGATTATAATCCCCCTTCTAATCAAGATATGTCGAAACTGAAAATCCTGTGCAGTGATGTCAAGGGATACACAGCAGCATGCTTTCTGGTGGTGATCATTTATTAAATCTCTTTCTGTGCAAGGATGAGTTTGATCATGTTCATCAGACATTAGAAGTTGAACTCCAACAACAGCATGAATCCACGCAGCTTTCTGGAGAGACAATGAATAAGGTAACATATTTGCATGTATTCCTGCTGATGGCATGGCACACAGTTGAGATTTCAAGCACTGTGTCTGTTCTTAAGCATGCTGTGAGGTGTTTTTATTCTTTTTAGCTGATGGGATGCGAGTGAGCTCTGAACTTCAGGCTGTGCAACCACATCAGCCTGGTGCTACGCATGAGTTAATTGCTGCTTCTGAGAGCCAGGGTTAATATCTTGCCAGCTTTGGGTCAGGACTGGCTTGTAAGCACTCATGTGCCTTTAACGGTAGCCACAAAGAAATGTCATTGGAGATGAAAGGACCAAAGTTGAGAGGGAGAGAAATAGCTATTTTTGTATCAGCTGAAATTACTTTTCTGCAGAATCACAGGTCAGTGGGAGTGGTCTCTGGCTCCTGTGCTCTAAGAGTGAGCGCAGACTGGAAGAGGAGGTTAGCAGTCTGGGCTGGCTTGGGGCTAGCTCTCACAATGGCCACGGGGCCGCAAACATGCAGAATTGACTTGTTCTTGGAGCAAACTCTCACAGGGTGTGGTGGAGCCCTCTGCTTGGAAAACCTCATGTATTGTGTGTTTGAAAATGCATCGTAATTAATGGCATTGTCTCAGGGAGGGAAAAACAAAGCCTTGCGTAGGGGAACAGCTACACCATGCTGTTCACCACCTGTATTTTTGCTTGTGCCCATGGTGAAGAGGATTGACTGCTGCGTGTTTGTCTCCTGCCTCTGCAGCGGCTTCCCTGAGCTCACCTACTTTCTGTTTGTGTTGCCAGCCTTGTTCTGGCGGGTCAGGAGTATAGCAGAGGGTGGACCTGCCTTGGTCACATCACCGGGAGGAGGGTTGTCTCGTTTCCGTTGGAGCATTAGTCCTTGTGTTTCAGTCCTACAGGGAAGAGCTGGAGAGGGAACAAGCATCACGTGCAAGAGTTGAACGAGATCTGGATGAGGCCACACAGAGGCTGATGATGGCCCAGGAGGAGATCCAGAAGTTGACAGACAAGCTGGATGCACAAAGAAAGGAACAGAGCAAAATAGGTAAGCACTTCTCTTGTGGCCAACCCTAATTACTGGCCTGCACTTAGCCCATCCCTGGTTAGTGTAAGCCTTCGACTTCTCACCTAGGGGAGTTGGAGGCGGGCTGTCCTGTGTCCTGTCTGCTTGTAATGTGGAAAAATCAGTGTCAGATGTTAGCCTCGTACCTAGGAGAACTGAATGCAGTTGTTAACAGTCACAAATCAATTAATTCTGAGTGGGGAAAGCTGAGACATGGGGTTATCCGATCTGTGATTACAGCAGCAGGGTCTTGACTGAATTCCTCTCCCTGGCTCATATACAGGGAGAAATTTATGCCCTGGGAGGGGGATGGAGAGGAAATGATGACTTGATCCAGAAACAGAGTAGCTAAAATACCACACACACAGTGTTAGCACAGCCGGACCACTAGGTTCTTAAATGCTGTGTTTGGGATGCTGCCTCGTTAGGAGCCATTAATAAGTGCTCATAACCGGAGCTTATCAGCAGTCTTGAAGTGACTGGCTAGATACTTAACACTGCTAATATTTGCTTAACCTCCTTCTTGAAATAACTGTTGTTGACCAGCCCTTAAGTATTACACTTTTTTAAAAATACCGACTGTAAAAATAAACAGTTTTTTGGAGGGAAATCAAACTACTTGATAAAGCTCCTGTTGGAGCGATGCCTAAGCCAGGTGCTGCATTGCTACTTCCTACAGGAGATTTCCCAAGCAAAACACTGTTTTTTGGATCATGGAATCATAGAGTTGTTTAGGTTGGAAAAGCCCTTTAAGATCACCAAGCCCAACCATTACCCTAACCCTGCCATCCCACCACTAAACCCTGTCCCCAAGCACCTCATCTGCCCGGCTTTTAAATCCCCCCAGGGATGGGGACTCGAACCCTCTCCTGGGCAGCCCCTTCCAGTGCCTGACAGCCCTTGCGGGGTAGGAATTGTTCCTAATGTCCAACCTAAACCTGCCCTGGCACAACTTGAGGCTGTGTCCCCTTGTCCCATTGCCCATTCCCTGGGAGCAGAGCCTGACCTCCCCCCCCGCCCCCCCCCGTCAGGCAGGCAGGGAGTGATAAGGGCTCCCCTCAGCCTCCTCTTGTCCAGGCTGAACACCCCCAGCTCCCCCAGCTGTTCCCCATCAGCCTTTGGGCTCCAGACCCCTCCCCAGCTCTGTTGCCCTTCTCTGGACACGCTCCAGCCCCTCCATGTCCTTCTGGGAGTGAGGGGCCCAACCCTGACCCCAGCATTCGAGGGGCGGCCTCACCAGTGCCCGGGACAGGGGCACGGTCACTGCCCTCCTCCTGCTGGCCACACTAAATGCTTTTTCTCTGGGTTATTTAAATTGTCCCAAAACCTGTGATGCAGAATTTCAGTGGAGAACAGCAAAATATGGTGAGGTAACACATTCCTGCCCCAGGTGCCTTTGCAGACTGGTTCACTTAAGGGGACTGGTACAACCTGGGTAGGGTTTGTGTGTGAACCACAGGTCCTGATGCTGACCTCACAGCTCATGCACAACACTCAGACCTAGATAAACCTTCCGGCCAGCCTTCAAACCCATCATTTACAGCCTTTTAATCAAAGGCAGGGAAACGAGTGCTCTGCGGGCATCTGCTTTGTGTATTGATTGATACACATGCATCCCTGGGGATGGAGCAAGCCGTGTGTTGCAGCCTCCAAACAGTACTGCTTCTCCAGATCACAGATGGGCTGCAGCGAGTGACTCCTCTCAGTGGATCGTAGCCTGCGTGGGGAAATCTGTATTTTATAATCTTCTTAAGTATCAAATGAATATAAGGCTTGTCAAACTGTGAGTAAGGGTTTAATGCTTGTTACGTCTGTGTGGTTTACTATGCTGCGAGTGTTAGTGTGCAAAATTAGCGTTATCATTTCTTAGTGGCTCCCCCAGTGATGTATATCTGCATGCCTTCTCCTCCAGATGAGCTTCTAACTGTTCTATAAATAAATAAATAGATTTTCTAATAAAAATCTAAAATGAAATCTCTGCTCTCTAGTGAAACTCCACCTAAGCAGCGTATTTTGGTTCCGTGATAACTTGCAGCTGCTTTTCTTGTGTTGAAGAGAAAATACAAGGCTGCTTCTGGCCAGTTCGTAGCCCAGTTATTGGGTCTTTGGTGACGGTGATTAGAGATTTTAAATTGTGTGCCTAGCTGCCTGCTGCTTTAATTTTTTTCTTTAGTTTCCCTTCAGTCTCTAACAAAGTGCATTAAAAATGTTGCTGAGTTTTGTGTTCAGAAGCATACAAATGGACTGCCACAGCAAAACTGTCTCTGTTTTCCTTGTAGAATTGGCCTCGCGGTCAGCCCTGCAAGCACCTGAGAGCTGGGAGGAAGGGGGAAACGAATGGAGAGAGGGTGGTAAGTCATGCTGTTTACAAGCAGAGAAGATCCAGAATCCAGCCTAAACGATTGTATGATTCTGTGAATTTTATGCAGGCTTTCTGTAGCAGTAAATGGGCTTTTCAGCAAAATGGACACTTCGGTAGAAGGTGTTCCTTGCCTTTTATTTTAAATTACAAAACTGAAATTCCAATATCAAAATCCTTGTTTGAAACAGAGGTTTGGGGCTGTGTGGGTGGTGGGGTGGTTTTTTTTGGTTGTGTTTTTTTCTTTTTCCAGACTGGGAGCCAGAAAGAAGGTATGTTTTTATTTTTGCCCTGTTAAAGGTCATATTTAAGCTGAAATTTCCTATGCCCAGTGCTAAGCTGAAAAGGGAAAATTCTTTGTTCACCTCTTATAGAATCACAGAATCGTTTGGGTTGGGAAAGCCCTTTAAGATCACCAAGCCCAACCGTTACCGTCACCCTGCCATCCCACCACTAAACCCTGTCCCTAAGCACCTTGTCTGCCCGGCTTTTAAATCCCCCCAGGGATGGGGACTCAACCCCTCCCCTGGGCAGCCCCTTCCAGTGCTTGACAGGTCTTGTGGGGAAGGAATTTTTCCCAATGTCCAACCTAAACCTGCCCTGGCACAACTTGAGGCCGTTTCCCCTTGTCCCATCGCCCGTTCCCTGGGAGCAGAGCCCGACCGCCCCCGGCTCCCCCCTCCTGTCAGGCAGTTGTAGGGAGTGATAAGGGCTCCCCTCAGCCTCCTCTGCTCCAGGCTGAACACCCCCAGTTTCTGTAAGGAAAACTCTTCTCTCTAGTTTTACTTGGGATCAGGATACCAGCGCATACGCAGGTGCATTTCTGTCAGTGAGCTCCTAATACAAACATCTTTTCCTGTTTCTTGCACTTGAAATACTGGACAGTCTGCCTTAATTGGTGTGATCGTTGCATATGTTTATTGGTTCAGGCTTGCAGGGTTGGTATGCAACCATAATTTTTACTGTACTGGGCATTTCATACGTATTATTGCTAGCACAACACTGATACACACACTGATAATCACAACTGTGGTTGTGTTTCTGCTTGCAGTAAGTGATGAATTTTATGATGAAAATAAATATGGGTGTTTGGCTTTTTCAAAGCTTACCCTAGTTATTTGTGAAACCCATACCTAAATTTATATGAGGTGAGGCATTTTCCATAATCTAGAGGTAAGCTGAATCCCTGGAGTAACTATGGAGAGTCAGCTGTGCTCCTGTAATAAATGTAGCACTGCTCTTGAACCTGGATCTCCAGAAACATAAACCTCTACTCTGTGAGTAAGAGAACAGTGTTCCCGTATGTATGGGGATCTCCCCTCTGTGCTGTCGTACACGTACACCTGTGTGTAAGGGCAATGCAACTTCAGAAACCTTATGCGTGTGATAGCCCTGCTCTGAGCTTGGTCAAGGGCCAAACCCGGTGTGGTGCCCAGATTTTGCTGTTCTGTACAGACAGGGCTGATCTACAGAAAGCCATGGAGCACAACAGCAGGCTGGACAAGGAAATTCTGGCACTGCGAGCACGGGTCCAAACACTCGACTTGGAAAGAAAAGCGTTCCTTGATCTGGTGAGTACCCATCTCCTGCTCTTGGATCTCCTGGTCTGCTGTGGCACCAACAAGCCCCTGCATAGCTGATGCTCCTGGGTTTGCTCCTGACGCTCAGCCCTGCTCCTTAACCTGCCCCTGCCTCTCTCTTTCCCCTCTTTTCTCTGTAGTGAGTCTTTCTAGAGCTGCAGTTCTGATGTTTCATGGCTCGTGGAGTAATAAACGGGCAGAATAAATAACCAAAGAGCATTTTAAAGCAGCTGCTGCTACTGCAGCCCTGAAAAAAAAAAAAATCAGCTCTCATAGCATCCTTCTGTGCAGGAAGAGTTCAGTACTTCACCGAATGCCGAGAGGGCTGTGCATGCTCAAACTGAGTACGTGCTTTGGGGCTTGCAGCACAGAGCCCTGAAGTACACATTTTCCTGTGCCCAGCTCGATGCTTTCTTGTTAGTAGTCAATGTTTGCACAAAATCAAGTGGGTAAATAGAATAGGCAACATTTCTACCTCTTCTTGGGGACTGTTATTAAAGACAGCAAATAAGTTTAGTCTAAACCCCAACGCTAGCTGCTATTTAAACAATTTTAAATTTACGCTCATGTTTTGATACCTCTCAGCCTCTTTAGCTTTTTAATGTGGCTATGTTGATTTAGTCAGGAGAAAATAAACTTATTCTTGGCTTTCTTAAGTGAATGCCACTACTATTGGTTTAATATTTGACATAATAAATTTAGGATTCTCTAAATGCAATAATCTTTATCAACAAGGTGGTTCCTTACTGAGATTGCCAATAGTGAATTAATATAACAATCTGTTTCCCATTAAAACATGTCATTTGGCTCAAATTGTTTCTGTTCTTAGCTCTCCAACTCTTTATATCAGTCCTTCAGCAGCCTATAATTGGTTGCCAGCAGTGTATAATTACTTACGTCATCCCAGCACAAATCGCTCAGCAGCTGTCTCACGAGTCTCTTGGATTAAAATGGGTATTTTTTAATTAATATAAGTATCTCTGAGAATACCATGCCCACCTCTTTACAATAATATCAAAGACTTACTTTCTTGAATGTAATTTCTTCACACTTGAGGATTTAAAATTTTTAGTATGTAGTTCTGTTCCTCACTTTTAAAATGTTGCTGGTTCTTCCTTAGCGTAGCGTCTAAGCATATCTGTAATCTTGAACCTTGTATTTACAGGACAGTCTGTTACTGGGTCTGCAAAAAAACCCTATTTAGTTCATATTCCTCAGTTTATGGTTTGGTTTTTTTTTTTAATTCCAAGTAGCATTTTCTTTGCTTTAGGATATTGCTTCTTTCAGTCACTATGCATACATACACGTGTGTGTGTGTATTTTTTAAAATATATATTAAAAAATAAATATGTAAACAAAAAATATACAGATAGATGTAAGGTGTTGTTTTCTCTGTACCAAAAAAAATGTAGCTAGACTGCGATCACTTCCAACCAACCATGTTGTTAAGCTAAAAGCAAATGACCTTTATTTCTTAGGAATGGGGTTTAACTGTTGGCATAGAAGTTACAAACCCGCAATTTTTTATTTGTTGAAGCTGAAAGCATACTTTATTGCAAGACCCAGGAGTTCTGCATCCTGAAGTCAATTTTTTGCTGCTGGGTGAGGAGCAGGCTGGCCACTTGGCTCTGGTTTGGTGGTCTGTGGGACACTGACCTCGTCCCTGCCATGCGCTCCACCATTTGGAGCATCGAGCCTTAACTGGTGTCTGTGTGGTGTGAGTCCATGTGAGTGGGCTCTGCAGGTGCCTGTGGGTGAGGATGGAGGCACAGTATAAGGCTGAAGAAAGACAAATGCACACTGAGAAGGTGGTGTGTGTGAAAGCTTTTTGATGACTGATGGCTCCGGAGCCTAGAAGTGCTGTTAAATCTGCAAAAAATCATAGATCTGGGACACCAGTGGTCTGCTGAACCTGTGCAACATCCCCAGCACCAACTGCGTGAGGCTCAGATGGCCTCCACGTGTGCCGCTGGGCACACTTGAAGAGTACAGGATTCCATCTGCATCTGATGAAGGCGAGCTCTGTCTGCAGGACTTCACCAACACCCATCCACAAGCCACTGCAGTCCGACCTTGCGCTTCTGAGTAAACGGCTGGGGTTGGCCTCCCAGCTATTGCTCCAACTGGTAGCCAACAGTGGGTGTGCGAGGGAGTGAGTGGCTGTGTGACGGGAGCCTGCTAATAATACTATATTGATCCTATCAATAACAGAAAAGACTAAAAGGTGCCTTCAGAAATAGTGGTTGTCATTTGTCTACCCCTCTGCACTCAGTCCCGTTCGGTAAAACGGGATGTACAACACGTGCATGATCAGTAATTGAAATAAATGAAGAAAAATCGCTTACCCTTTAACATGGTGCAACATTCCCCCTTTTACTGCTCTTTACCTCTCTAAACACTAAACACTCTGAGGCCACCCTGTTGGAGCAGCTGCATGTTCTCAACCAATCCCTCAAGCTGAGTGTTTAATATTCATAGATCTGCAGTTTATCTACAGTAAATTTGAGGGGAATCTTAATTCTCTAAAACAGCAAGATGAACATTCACCAAGAATAAAAGCATTTTCCTTTTGAAGGTTGAACAGCTCAAAGAGGAGATCTGTGAGTATCAGAAGAGCGAGAAGCAAGTACTTCCATTGCCTGTGCCAAGTGAGACTGAAGAAGTCGCAGCATCCTCACTGCAGGTATTTTCAAGGGCTTTTTGCCATTCTAGAAAGCAAATTGAGCAGAGGCGCCCCGCTCTGCATTTCAGCCCCATGCCATAAGCGAAGATGCACAGCTTGCAGTGCAGAAACGCTTGTGTTCTCCTTTCTGCATATATGTGAGTGCATCCTGTGCAGGTGTGACGTAGGTTTTACACTGGGCATGATGAATATACTGGTGTGTAGAGCGTGTCTGTTGTCGTAAGCTAATACCCACAGGTGCCTTCATATTATTGTGGGTCTTGGGGTTTTCTCCTCCTGTGGCCGGTGGATTATCTAATGCAGATAGAGTAGCATGTGTAGCTCATGGTTTTTTGTTGTGTTGTCTTATTTATGAGAGACTTGGGTAGCTTTGGAATCATGTGGTGCTAAGATTTCAGTCTTATGTGCTAACTTTTCATTTTCTCTGCAGTCACAGGCCACAAAGGATGAAGGGAGGGCTGAAGGAGACCACATTTCAGGCAAAGCCGGCTCTGATCAAGACGACAGACATCAGAGTAGTGAAACACTTCACAAAAGGTGAGCAATGTAGAAATCCTTCTTCATCTGTTGTATTTTCACAGCGGCTTATTTGGTGCTCTGATTGCTGGTATTCTGTCCTGCAGGGTGCATTTAAACATTGGGTTTTTAGAGTATTTAGAGCTTTGTTCCTCTGCTCCCAAATCGGAAAGTTTGGAGGTAATGCAGTCCTGAGTGGGTCTGTAGCCCTTGGTATCAAGAACGTGGGCTGTTCTCTGGTAGTTTCCCGAGTTTGTTGCTTTTCTAAAAGAATAGGGTTGGGCTTTTATGGCTCTCTGCAGACAAAAGTGTTGTTTTCAAAATTGTTTTGCTGCTGGGAAGATTTCTTTGGATTTGGTTCCTGCCCAGGGATGTACCAAGACAACTCGGCTTTAAGACTTAAATATGTAAACTGGGATTTTTAAGGGAAGTCAAAGCTTCATTCTGCTGTGGCCTGTTCAGGAAGCTGCTGCTGAGCCTCTTCTGGCAGGCTCAAGGAGGAAAAGGGGGTCTTGGTCCCATCTGTCTGTCCCTTTTTTTTTTTCTCTCCTCTTGAAATGCCCAAACCTGTTCCCCCACCTCAGGCAGGTGAATTTGCCATTGCCTCTCTGCTGTTAGCATCCTCCTGCCTGACCAGTTTTCTCCCCTGACCTTCATCATTACTTGTGTAGAGCCCATCACCAATAATTCTCATGCATCACCACCTAAATAAAAGCAGGCACAAGTCGTGCTGGATGCCAGACTCAAAATTAGCAGGACAGAAATATTCCATAGTGAAAAACACATTGGGTCTTCCTCACTGGTGGTAAGCAGTTTGGATGTGTGTCAATGTGTTTATATAGCAGTTTCTAGCCTTGGTGATGTCAGTCTTTGGTGCGTAGGTGCCGAGAGGTGATTAAAAACATTGAGGGCAGGAATTCACAGCTCCTTCACAAGCTGCAAAAACTGGAGCAGGAGCACGAGGATTTGGTTGAGCGCAACGAGGAGCTAGAATCAATTCTGGGAGAGACACAGATCCAAACCAAGCAGGAGAAGGAACAGTTTGAGAGTGAGGTGGAGGGACTTCACCGGAAAGTAAGTAAGGAATGGAAGAAATATGGTTTGGTTTTGTTTGATTCTATCTGCTTTTCTCTCTGTCTATTGATTAGTAAAATAAAATGGTGTTTTACCTAAACCTGCATGCTGCTCTGTTTAGTTTGACAAGAAATCCAACTAGAAAAAGCTGCCGGTTTCAGAAAAGAGGGGAAAAGGAGGAAAAAAAATCCAGCAGTGAGTAAATGGTGCTTGCTTGGTTCCCCCAGTGTCACAGCAGCATTGTCTCTTCCAGCTCCTGTTCCCCCTCCCTGGTGCTTGGGCAAGCAGAGTTAATGAGCTAACATACCTCCTGCATCCACAGGAGTGAGATCAGGCAACGCTCCCTTCCCATACAGTACGAATGGGCTCTGCACCCTTCGCTTTCTTGGCCAAGCAAAGCCTTTTTGTTTCAAGTTGCATCTTTTTTCTCTGGAGCTTTTTCTTCTGAACCTCTTGTAGCTTGGAAGCTATTTCCCCTGAGAGGCATCTGTGCTCCTGATGGACTTCAGTGTCTGTCCCCACATTGGACAGTTATTTCTTCTGCCTGCAGTTCCTGGTGAAGAGCAAGTTCTAGGAAGCCCCAAGTCCTCTTGAGGCTCACAAGAGAGGCAAGAGGTTCTCCTGAAGCCCATGAGTGGTTCCTTAACCTGGCACCCATGACAGAAGTCCAGGCTTTCACCTGAATCCCTAACCCCTCTCCAGACCTGTCCAACAGATGAAAATGGTCAGTGTGGGACCCTGATACTCCTTGACCCGAAGAAAGGTCACCAGTGAAGCATGCTGATGACAAAAGATGGCACTTCCACAGGCACAGCATCTTGGAGACCTGTCAGCACATGTGGCAAACATTGAGTCAGTTTGGGGGGGGGGGGGGGGGGAGGCCAGGAGCTGCACTGCCTGGGGACATCCCTGCTGAAAGTAACAAATTTGAGGGGACAGTGAGTTTCTCTCATTGCCTGCTATCTCTTGCTGCAGCATCTGCTGTTGAGTGGGGCAAGCATAGCTGGATGCATCTTTCTGAAGAGCTGTGACAAGCTGATATGTTTAGAGAAGCTCTGCTCAATCTTGGTTGAGATGTGATCTCACCAGTGTCTGTCTGTCTGTCTCTCTCTCTCTCTCTCGTCCTGCTCAATTTTGGGCACCCTCAACCCAGGGCAATCTGGATCTTTTCCTGTCACTAGGACAAGACCATTCAGATCATCCTTTGACTTTAGGAGGTTGATAGAAAGTCTGTTATTTCCACTCATTTGCATGTGACAGGGAACCTCTGGGAAATTGCAGAGGTGAAGCACTGTGTTGATTATCTGGTTTACCAGAACCATGGCAACATTCGAGGTCTCCTTGCAACACCTGCAGAGCCATCTCCATCCATGTTTTGAGCAAGGGTTAAGTTATTGCTGAAGCTTCCTGGATTGCCAGGACCATGATCACTACAGAGACCATCTCAACCACAGAGGGGAGAGGGCAACTCAGCCCAAGGAAGGAAGAGCTTTTGGCCAGGCAGTAGGGCTTCAGCCAAAGGAAGAGATGTCCATGCACTTGCTGTTGCGTTAAAATGCGATAGGGGAGGTAGTACAGCGTGAAGGTGTATCCCATGTGAATGCTGAAGTAGCCACATCTCCAGGATGAACTGTTCAAAGGAAGAAAAGGTGAATTACTTGTCAGTAGGCTCTGGCTGTGAGGAAGAAGTCTCTAAGGACAGTGAAACAGACTGCAGGCATGTTCAAATACCTTTATGCCAGCAGACATTGTGTTTCTAAATGCGTAGGTGAGGACCCAAGGGCAGGCTCTCTGATGGGAATGGTGAAAGGCCTGTCCACCGTGACTGTGCTTTTGTTTAAATCGGGGTTTGTTTAGCGCACGCTAAAATGTTTCCCACTTTCTCACTGACGTAGAATAAACACAACCCTCCTCAAGTCAAACAAGATGCATTTTCAGTTTGGAGAAATTCCTTCTTTTCTCAGTGCAGTTGTTAAACAGATC
The DNA here is from genome assembly GCA_034008185.1 of Gorsachius magnificus. Taxonomy (NCBI): domain Eukaryota; kingdom Metazoa; phylum Chordata; class Aves; order Pelecaniformes; family Ardeidae; genus Gorsachius; species Gorsachius magnificus. The sequence continues at coordinate 958,069 of CM067096.1, forward strand.
CCTGGGAACGCTGCTTTGGGGGATGCAGGGTGAACACAGCCGGGAGCACTGAGTAGCCAAGGAGATGCAAGGCATTTTGGCTGGCATGAGCTTGGCAGCTGCTGTAGCTGAAAAGGAGACAGAGAAGAGGCACGCAGGGCAGCAGAGGAGTGACAGGCAGATTGCTGGGTGGAAGAGGAGGTGGGTTAAACCTCAGCTAAATCCAGTGTCTGCTCAGATGGAGGCTGCAGAGCTGCACCTTTCATCTCCAGGGCACTTTTGGGTGCCTTGGAGGTAATGAGGGAAGGCCTGCACAAAGTCAGGTGTGCTGGAGCCCAGAGAAGGGAACGTTGCTGGGTGTTTGCCAGGCTGCCCCATGTGAGAATGACTTGGAAGTCTTTTTCTATTTTGGCCCGCCTACAAAAATCTTGGCTGATTAGGCCACTGACTCAGAACGAGGACACCAGGATACAATGTGAGTATTGTTCTGCTGTTGCCATGGGACTTAAGTGCGCAACTTAAATGATTAAAAGTTAGCAGCTTGGAGGAAAAGCAGAATGATGGAAATGCATGGCTGGGCATCAACTTCATGACCAAAGGTTAGCTGGGGGGGTGGGAAAAGGAGGTTTATTGTGCCTTTGAGATCCCTTCCACAGCTCTTATGTCCTGTTGAACCCCAAACTATCATCTAGTCATGCAAGAGGAGGGGGGTTTATTGCCCTCTGGCTCCTCTGTAAGAGGCCTGGGTGTTTCACCCCACTGATTTCCTTTTAACACCTAGATGGGTAACATCATTGGTCTTAAATGGTATCGCAGCAGCATTCTTCTGTTAGAGATCATTCCCCGCGGGGAGCTTCAAGAGAGCCATCTCATGCCTGAAGCCTGTCAGTGAAAGCAAAGCTCCCGGGCTTTGACACACTGCTTTGTAATCACTTTAAATGGACTGGGATTGGCAGAGACTTGGCACTTGTTTGGCTTTGTGTTCCCATTGGAAAGGAATGAGAAATGATCTCTGAATAAGCACAAGGAAAGGAGTGTGAGAAAGGCGTAAGGCATCTTACGTGCTTCACCATACACACATCCGTCTGAGTGGGGTGATGGATGTTGCTTGTGTGGGTTCAGGGTAATCTCTGTACAGATGAAGCTGGACTTCATCTCCTTCCAGTGTCCCCACTTGCTCTGCTGCCTTGTTCAGTGAAAGCCCAGCTCTCGGGCAGTGGGGAGGCCAGCTTGGTGGTTTAAAAATAAGAAAACCAAACTTTCTTTTGAGCGTAAGGATCTGAAAGGAAAGGCTGCTGAATGCCGTGCTGGCTGGCAGCAGAGTGGAGTGGCTATGAGTGCCAAAACTCAGATTTTGCAAAAGCATCTACAAGAACTGTAATTGGGAGGAGAAGCTGGACTACTCCTGGCTCCTTTAAGCCCTTTAAAACTGCAGGACTAATAATAGTTCCCACAAGATCCCTCACAAGGGTGGGTATCCCTCAGAGGGGATAGTGCAAATGCGGAGGGAGCACTTGTCCAGACAAACTCTTTTCTGCCAGGAGAAGTATAGAGCTCAGTGTTTTGCTGGCTCAGGAGTCCTCGGAGCCTTGCAGGAAGGAGTGACCAACCTCATTTGAGCGGTGGAGGGACCAGGACAAGTCCCGGTGGACTGGGTCCAACACCTGCTTGGGTGAGATCAGTTGGAGGGGAGTGAGCGCTGCAAGAGCCTGGGAAAGGAAGATGGCCTGTGATCTAAAACAGGGTCTTGTGGGGTCCTCTGTGTTGGGAGAGCAGCATGTAGAAGGCCCACAAGCTGTGGAGGCCTTGAGTTTTCACCATACATCTGAGTCGTTTCTCTCCTTTTGTGGAGCAGGGTTTTCTGACTTGGCCTTGGATGGCTCCTTCACCCTTTGAAGCAGCAGGATGAAAGATGTGAGCTGGAGCTAGCCCACACTGGCGGCTGCCCATGTCCCTTCTTACTCCTTGCTTCCAAACATGGGGCCTATTCTGTAATAGCAGCACAAGGAGCAATTTAGTAGTAGTTGTGCATTTAGTACTAGTGGTGAGTACTGGTTTGGTTTTAACTTGTGGCTTGTCTATGTTAAGATCACAAGTTTAGAAACAGAATTACTTGAAGTGCAGAAGAACAAAACCAAGATGAGTGGGGAAGAGCAGGCATTGTCTGGAGCACAAGAGATGCAAGAGGTAAGAGGTTTTCCTTGGGAAATAAATGGTTTTGTTTAGAAACGTATTAAATGAGAAGCTCCTGTGAATGTTCTTTGTCACCATCTTCGCAGCCCATCAGCTCATGTGAGACAGATGGAGGTCTTCAGAGGGAAGCAGTTAACATACCAATATTTTCTCCCTGATAACTCTTATGAGATTGTCTTGCCTTTGGCACCGTGGAGCTTGTTGACTCCCCAGTGAGGGTGAAGAGTTTACACATGTGCAGGTGCTTGACTCTTGTTTAGGGTTTAGTGAAACTTAGGTAGCACGTAGGTACGTTAACAAGGCTGTTTCCAGGCTGGCTTTGGGCTGACTCTGCTGGCGATTTGTTACTTGCCAGCCAGACAATTGGTATGTAAACCAGACAGAGCTTATTACATGTGGGAGAGAACCTTCCCAAGGTTTCTTGGGTGAGATGGGGGCTCCAGGCCTTCAGAGATGTCCAGCCAGCCCTGGGTATAAGGTGCAGGAATCCTGCTGGCAAATTTTAAGAAGCGTTTTTTCTATCCTTGTTTTCTTGAAGACACATTTTCTGCATTTTGTTTCTCTTTTGCTAGAACAAATCATAGAATCATTTAGGTTGGAAAAGCCCTTTAAGATCACCAAGCCCAACCGTTACCCTCACCCTGCCATCCCACCACTAAACCGTGTCTCTGAGCACCTCGTCTACCCAGCTTTTAAATCCCCCCAGGGATGGGGACTCGACCCCTTCCCTGGGCAGCCCCTTCCAGTGCTTGACAGCCCTTTCATTGAAAAATTTTTTCCTGATGTCCAACCTAACCTGCCCTGGCGCTACCTCAGACCATTTCCCCTCATCCTGTTGTCCATTACCAGGGAGAAGAGGCTGACCCCCACCTTGCTACAGCCTCCTATCAGGCAGTTGTAGATGGCAATAAGGTCTCCCCTCAGCCTCCTCTTCTCCAGACTAAACAACCCCAGCTCCCTCAGCCGCTCCTCATAAGACTTGTGCTCCAGACCCTTCGCCATCAAATGATGCTGAAGTGACTCTTAATTTCGCTTGTTTCAGATGCTGGAAAGCTGCCAGGAAACAATAGAAAAGTTGGGAAGTCAGCTGGGAGAGCGGAGAGAACGGAGGAAGCAGTTTGCATCTGAGCTTGAACTGTTACGAGAAGATCTGAAGTCTGAGAAGAAGGTGTTGGGCAGCCAGGTACGTATAGCTCCTACAGCGGGACTCCCTGCAGGAGGCAGTTGGCTTTTGTGACTCCATAAAACATCCCCACTTGCCTTCCAGTGTGTTGCTTGGCTTCTCTTGATGCATTTCTCTAGTCCAGCCAGTTTCAAAGCTTCTTTGGTAGTTGGTTTTAAATCCATCTCCTTTAACGGAACTGTCTCTAACTCCATAATTTATTTTTCCTTTCAGTTAATCTAATAACAAAACAGTAATTCAAAGTTTGCAGCCAAAGCCCCCTTCTCTAGAGGGCAGAGTGGAAGGTTTTCAGACTTGGGTATTTATTGCAGAGTTATTTGTGTCTGTGAGGCTCATGATCATGAGCCTTCATCTCTCTGTGTCACAACATGGCAGGGTACTTGTAGGTTTGAGCCAAGACCTCCCTGCAGAGCAACATCACGGTTACCCATTAGCAGCGATTGCTTTTCTGAGCTCAATCAGCTGGCTAATTCTGAATCTGTTTAACATGGGTTAATGTTAATAGTATCTTTCTTACCCAGAATATGGCATGATAAGAAGTCATAGCACATAAGAGTCTATATGAGCAGCTTTCTGGGATCCCGGTGCTGCTTTTTGTTACCTGCCCTAAGGATCTCCGTACACTTTGCTTGAAGTGATTTAACTGTTAGATCGACTTCTGGCGGGTTCATCTCTGCTGGGAGAGTTGCTGGTGCTCTCGTCTTCTAACTGGGCCATAGAGGAGAGAGAGCGTGTGATGCCAGCAAAATTGCACAAGGGCTGGCACAGACATAGGCAAGGATAGGGGCTGAAAATTAGGCTAAAAGTTAGGAGAGCGTGTGAAAACAATGAAAGTCCCAAACTGTTGGCACAACTGCATATACACGGATCTGTGGCCGGGGGGGGGGGGGTTACATCAATTACTAACCTGATTTTTTAGCACTCTGAGAGGCCTTAAACCACTTCCTTGAACGTAAGTAAAAAACAATGAAAGTCCCAAACTGTTGGCACAACTGCATATACACAAGAATCTTACTGGAGGAACAGTGGCATCTAGAGGACAGAACTGCTGTTAAGCCACAAATTCCCATTGTAAAAGCTTGGGATACAGACCAAACCTTGCCAAAGTGCAGTTTAGGAAGAGGCTAGGTCAGTCTATGAATATGCATATGAAAAGGAATTGTCTGATTTGGGGGATGATGGGGAAACCAGGAAGAGTCACTCTTTAACCTTTGCATCCCAATAGTTCAATCTACTCATGGTCCAGGTTTTAATCAAATTCATACATCCCTGTATGTTTGGTTGTAATTTAGCCACCAGTTGGCCGGTGGTTTTGCCTCAGGAGAGAACTATTTTTCCATCAAAGGGATCATGAGACGAAATCCAATGACCTGTTTTAGACTGGTCATCTGTAACAGTCTTGAAAATAGAGAACTTTGCATGGGTTTGGTGGGATTCCTGACTTCATAAATGGGTTCATTCCCTTTTCATAGAGTAGCCGTATTGGGATGAATCATTTACTGAGTGCTGGAAGTTAGCTTGGCATGAAATCATCAGGTTCTCATGGGCGATATGCACGTGGAGGTCAAGATCTGAGGTTGTTTGCTTTGTGTTTGTCAGGATGTCCAACACATAGAATGGGCGAGTAAATTGGATAGTATTTTTGTTCTTGTAAATTTTAATGATGTGCTGTGAACTGATGCTATGCAAAGAGCTCTTTGCTTTTTTTTTTTTTGAACTTTCTTCTTCTTTTTAAGGGTTTTGGACTTTTGAGAGGAGAAGGCTTTTTCTGAGCTTGTAGTTAGAGGTGTGTTACATCCGTTAACTCCTGCAGTTTCCTCAACAGTTGCCTGACTCACAATCAGAGTTTACAAACCGTTGTAATAACTTCCCAAGTCTCCAAAGAACATCAGCAAGCAGGGATCTCATTAATGTATCCCACAAGAAGCTACAAAAAGACAATGCTTTGTTAGATACAGAAGTGAGAAATGGAAAGAAATCCCTGTTGTTCTGATGTCTGATGCAGACAGAAACTGCTGGTATATGTTGCTCAAATATAAATAAATTCATCTTAGTGTAGATAAGAAGACCAAATATTAGTGCTAGCATACACTCAGGAAGATGAATTGATTAAAAAAGCTTTAGGAATCAAAGTGATTGCTAGCATTTAGTGGACTTAAAAGCATTTTCTTGGAAGGATTTGATTCCACCACTGCTTGGCGGGGGATATTAGGCAGACTGGTTCCAATCCAGTCTGGGAGTTCCTGTGTCCTTATGCGCTCCTCGTGCCTCCCCTTCTTGCCCCTTTTATTTTCTTGGCATCTTCTCTTCATGCCTCAGGTTTTGCATCTGCTGTTGCCTGGTGTTGAGGCAGGAGGTGATGTTGGAAGTGGAGAGTGGCCATCTGTAGAAAGCTGGTTTGGGTTGACTTGGGTGGAGGATGCTTTCGGTGTGAGACAGCTGAGTACATACCTTGTACTCTTCCCGTTTTTCCAAGAATAGCTGGTTTTGTAAAGAAATATCACACCTGATATAAAGCCCTGACAACTACACATGGGCAACAGAAGGATGAAATCAAATAAGGAAATGTGATTTGATGATAGTTTACACGCAGCTACTTCCCGTGCAGAAAAAAAGACTTGCATGTGGATCTTCAAGGGTGAAGAACTACAATAATTTAGCAATTTAGCTACAGAATCACAGGCCATGTCTTGATGAAGTCCCCACATTGCCTTATACTGCTCAAAAGGTTTTCATGACACCAAAGAAAATCAAAGTCATGGTGTTTTCTGACCTTACAGGTCTCTGAACTCCTACAAGAAAGAGAACAGATTAACAAACTTGAGCAGAAACCTGAAGATCTATGTTCAGATGAAAGGATGTATGAAGAACAGATGGCTAAAGTAGTATTTTTGGAAGAAAAGATCAAAAACTTGAGGAATGAACAAGAACTGCTCTGGTAAACCTTAACAAGGCCCGTGGTACTTTCTGTACTCATCTTTGCGGACTAATTGTTTAGCCTTTTAAAAATCCCCATAGTGCTGCTGCTGGCATAAAATGGGCACAACAGCTTTGTGTCTTCCTTATCGGGAAATTGTGTCTCTGCAGAGATTTTGGTGAATAAGCATTTCCCTTAGTTGACATCATGATCAGTCAGAAGTAAACTTTTTTTTTTCCTGCTGCCATTCCAGATTCTGAACGGCATAAATGAGAGCTGTACTTAAGGGAGGCAGCTCCTTCTCCTGGAGTGAAGTAGTATTTGGACTAACACAGTCCCAAAAAGCTCCCATCGCGGGCTTGGGATCCTTGGGGCTCCCTGCTGCCAGCAGCCAATGATATACATCCTGCTGGGGGTTTTGGTTGTCTGTGGAGGGCAGGTGTCGGGGTTGGAAATAAAGCTCTTATAGGTCCCTTGACTCCCCTTTTTCAGTAGAGCAATACAAATTTGGAGTTGGAGCATCCATGCTCAGGCTCTCATTAGTAAGTAAAACCTTGGATTAAATCCAGCATAGTTCCAGTCAGCTCAGTTACCTGGATAACTAGGTACTGGGATAAAGTAAACCAGGACAATATGGGTAGGTTAGCTTATAGGGACACTGTTTGGATTGAGATAAGTGGGACAGCTTGTTTGGGAGACCTGAGCCTGTACTTCCAAACAACAAGGCGTTGTACGAGTGCTTCTGTGCCGCTTGTGAGCACAGACCAACTCATGCGGCCCCATGAGAGTGTTTCCTCAGCCAACAGTTAACCTACCTGTGAATGATTGGGAGCTGACCCTCTGGACACAAATTTTTTTTCTGTGGGTCAGTGTCCAGGGGAGACTGACCCTTGCCCAGAACTGCTAGACCCAGGATTAAATCCCCTTTGGAGCCTCACCAGATACTTGAGCATTGCCTAGAGCATTTCACTGGAGACTCATATCCCGAGTTTTTTCCCCATCGGAGGGTGGTTTCCCTTGGATGTGTATAGTTATCTCTCTCCTTTACTATTTCTCCTTCAAGTTCTGAATTACTAGAAAGCAACAAGCAGAGGGAGGAGCAAGAAAAGCAGCTAAGGGAGAGCAATGAAGAAAAACGGTTGTTACTGGAAGAAATTGCCCAGCTAAAACAAGATACCCTGACTACCTGGGAGCAGGGCAGCAGCACTCTTGAAGAGACTTGGAGGATGAATCAAGGCATGGCGCATAGAGAGAACAGGTTTCTCGTGTCGCAGAGCTCTGCAGGCAGTTTAGATGGGAGCATTAAACAGGTATGGGCAGCTTTGCCATCTGCACTGTACTTTTTTCTTTCAGGAACTTAGTGGCAAAACCTAATTAAAATGTACCAGAAGCCAGTTTGGAAGCCAGAGTTTGGAAGAGAAGAGAGGATGGGGTGGCCTGTAGGCAGGACTGGGAGTAGAAAGGAGAGGATCAGAGTCATGCTGATACCAAGAAGCAGCAAATCTTTATTCAGTGTTATGGAGTTAGCATGCTGGGGGAGATGAGAGGCTGGCTGATTTGCTGAGGGATAAAGTTTAGAAATCAGGTAGGAATGTCATAATTTCCTTCTGTCGTGTTTTTGGACATAGTGGGAACTTGGATAAACTGAATGGCACCCATGGTACACATGAAAGAAAGAAGTTATATCATCCTTATATGATGTTTTAAACCTTTTGGAGCTCTTTCTCAGCTCCTTTTTGGAATGTGAGCAACAGAGCTGGCTTGCTATTCCCACAACAGTCTTGCAGAAGCTGTTCCGCTTCCCTGCTGCTCCTTGCAATTTTCTACTCTTGCACTCCAGTGCTTGAACTCTTCCCACAACTGCTGCCCCGCAGTGGCAGCTCACAAGCAGCTGGGTTTTGCTGCAACCCTGTGCCTGTGTCTCCAGTTGCTCTACCAGGCAAGATCCCTATTTGTCGCTAGGTTTAGCTGTGTTTTAATGCAATTTCTTCACCTTTCTTACTGTGTGATATAAAAAAGGGGATGAGCAGCTAGCTCTGCCAAAAGGGGAAGAAATAATGAAGGTACCCTGGATGGGGAGCCTGAGGAGGACCAAGGATTATATGCAGGAGTTTGGAAGAGGAGAGAGGACAGGGTGGCCCGTAGGCGGGACTGGGAGTGGAAAGGAGAGGATCAGAGTCATGCTGATACCAAGAAGCAGCAAATCTGTACAGTTAAGCAGACTGAGCAAGATACAAGATGTGGAGGGGATGCTGAAATGGATCTTGAGAGAAGCAGGTGGGGGAAAAAACCCCACAAACCCTGACTGATCTCAAGGACAAATGACATTGCCAGATCCCACAGTGCTAGATCAAGACTTCCCAGCTTGGGCATTTATCTGGGGATTTGTCTGAGAAGGGAAGCTTGATCTTCACTGGATTTCATCTGGTCCCAAGAGCAGAGGGTGAAGACGCAAAGCGAAATGCAGATCGACAGAGGGCTGGAAGTGATGCTGGGAAGAAGGGGTTTGGTACACCAAACGTGGGAAGAAATTTTAGTCTGTGTACAAGGCACTTGCAAGAAGATGGGTGAACCAAAGAGCTCAGTTGCCTTCTGAAAGCCATCATAGACCATCAGTTACCACCTCATGGTGTCCAGGCTGTTCTTGCATTGTGTCAGCGCGTTCCTGTACCACTGCCAGGACTCACTTTGTTCCTGCTACCTCTGCGAGCTGTGGCTGGATGTGCCACTCCTGCTTCGTGGGACTCTGGCACAAGAGTTAAGAGGAACCTGGGTGGCTTTGCTTTTGTTTGACAGGTTCATTTTAATAGGGATTTGTTCCCTCATGCAGATTATTGCATCTTCTCCCTTGACCTCAAGAGTTGTATTGGCTTCTCTGAGGGGATGGATGGGGTAGGGAGCAGGACATAGTGTGGGGGCAGAAGAAACGCTTGCCTGGCTTTACCCATCTTCCTACTTAAATGCCCTTAAATCCTACTGGCATGCCTCTACCTTTCTTAATTACCAGTCTGTTTCTTTCCTTGAAGTTAATTGCCATGTAACCTTTGTTGTTGTACTGTTCCTGCAGAGTCTGTCCGACGAGAGATTCCAGCAGCAGGAGGAAAAAATGCAGCAATTGCGACAGGACTTGCGTCGTGTTCAGAACTTATGCAGCTCAGCTGAGAGGGAGCTGAGATATGAAAGGGAGAAGAACATCGACTTACAAAAACAAAATGTCTTGCTCCAACAGGAGTGCACCAAGGTACAAACAGAGCAGGGAGAGCTGTTTGAAGTCAGCATCACATCGTTTTTACAAGTGGTGAGAGGTCTGAGGTGCTGATTTCAACAGATTTACAGCTTGCTGATTTACATTTGACTGCACAGTACCTGGGGCTCTCAAGCGTGCTCTGTCTCAGCTTCATGGGAAGCGCGCTGCCTCCAAATAAAACTTCGTGTGTGCTGTACTTGCTCCCTGTATTTGTCTTTCATTCTTGTTCACTCTCTGGTAATCCTGGTGCCCCATTCTTGATCAAGACATTTCAGATAATACATGTTTAAGCACAAACTTGATTTCTTCTTCTTTTGAAACTCAGGTCAAAGCTGAGCTGAAGCAAGCCCGGGCAAAACTCGCGGACACAACTGAAACATGCTCCTCTCTCTCAGCACAGTGGCAAAAAAGCCAGCAGAAAGTCAAAGAACTGGAACAAGAGCTCTTAAAGTCCTCCCAAGCTGATAAACTGCAGAGCAGTCTGCAACAGAAACTTGCACAGGAGAAATCCAAAGTATGCGAAGCACAGAAAAAGGTAACTTATCAGCGCGAGCTAAGTTAGCAGGAGGTACGTTTTTAGCAGTTTCAGTGCAGCTGTAGTCCAGATAAAAGAAGCACTAGCACATCATGAGTTGGTTCCCTGAAGTCCATTTTGCTAGTCTGTTTTGTGATCACTTGGCTAAATATTTTAGAAAAAATGTCTGTTATTAGTTGGAGCATAATCAAGACAACAGAAGCCAAATCTGATGGCTCAGCTCCTGTCTCTAAAGCTCAGTATCTCTGAGAATACCAGTGGTAGGGCTGGCAGGCACGGGGAGCCCAGATCACATTCTTTCCGAGATTTGCTGCTCTTTGCTAGCTGGGAAGTTGCAAAGGCTTGTGTTTGCCATGGCACCAATTCAGCCATGTTCCTGCACTAATTGTTGGATACGGTTTTGAAACATGCAGGATCAAATAAGGTGCAGAAAGGATTGTTTCTAATTCATGACATTGTGTCTGATGCAAAATCTGGTAGCTGTTGGAAAGGTTTTACTTTTAATGGACCTTGACACAAAGACACAGAGAAATACTTTTGAGTAGAAGCAAGCTAATCTTTCATTCCCATGACTCGGATACTGAGGGATCAAAGGGATATGAATCCCTTGGATTCAGATACTGGCCTATAAATTTAGAAAGTTTAATCTGTGTCCAATTTTAATCCGAGATTTCAAAACTCCAGCAAAAGCTAAAAGATGCCCAACACCAATTCCTGCTGGCAGAGGCCCGTGTTTCAGACAAGAAACTCCTGGAGGAGGAATTGAAGGAGGCCCGAGAAAATGAAGCTCATGTGCAGGAAGAACTTCATGAGGAGCAGCTGAAAAGGTACCCAGAGCTGGGTAGGACCTGTTCTGCGTGCCGAGGGCAGGTGTGTGCCACCAAATGCTGCTGTGCCAGCCAGCCAGCTACCTCCTGCAGCTCCACACCTGGCCTTCAGTGGGCTCACAGTCACTGCACCACTGGTTTTGCTTCTTATCTCTCCTTTTGACCTGCTGGTGTCCCTGGCAGAGCTCCACAGGATCCCCTCTTTATGAGATTGAAAAGATTTTTGGAGACTTCAGCTGCCTCAGAAGGTGTGTGGCTCCTCCTGCCAGCCCAGTTGGTTTGGTTTACCCTCTAGATGCCAGCAGTCCCCTTTCTTGTGCAGTGGGGTTGATGATCCAAGATACATCACCACCCTTTCACGTGCCACTGGGACATGGGGACAGCCAGGATGCACTGATTTCCTTCCACCGGCAGTGTTGCCCAGGGCAGGTGCAGAGCACTGTGATGTTGTTTTTAGATCGCAGCCAGCCTTGAATTCATGGTGGTGGCACGTCACGGCCTGGCCTCCACGTCAGTGTCTCACTGTCACACCAACATACTTTCAGGAAGCTCCTGGAGCAGCAGGTGGAGGAGCTGCGGCAGCAGCTCCGGCATTCACGGGAGACGGAGGCGTCGCTGGCCAAGATGCACGTGGAGCTGCAGGCCAAGACTCTGCACGTCCTAGAAGATGAGAGGAAAACTGACTCGAGTGAGGTGAGCTGCAGCAGGGATGGATTCTTATCACCCAAGGGGGTGCTGTGCTGGTGGCTGACTCCAAAGCAGACCACTAAGCTCTGGGGGGAAATGGGACCATCCCGGTGTGAAATCTGTGCCTGGGAATGGCTGGAATAGGCTCGAATCCAGCCAGGTGCTGAGCCCTTGTAGATCCCACTGATGTAAACAGGAGCTGGAGGAAAAGAACGATCCTATCTTGTGTAGGCTTCCTGGGGCTGCAGGTCTGAGGGCACAGAAGGAGGACTTGATGGCTTCTTCCCCTTTTCTTGCAGAGCATGGAGCTTTTTGCAGGACATTTTTGGCAGTCTGCTATCTGGGAGGATGCTTTACCTCCCTCTGCCACATTGAAGCCTACAGCCCCCCCCAGCAGCACAGAAATCCACACTCCCCCTACTTTAAGGGGAAGAGGCAGTGGTGTTGGGGGGCAGAATGGATGGATATTATCTGTAGTGGGAACCATTAGGATTTATGACAGAGAAGCTGTCAAGATCAGACTGAAAGGAGGCAGAGGGACCCCTACAGCTGAGGAGACACAGACAATAAAAAATAGATGTTTTCCAGCACCTCCAGTGTCAGAAGGAAAACCAGAAGCTTTCACAGCAACTTTCACTGCTGAAGGAGGAAAACAAAGCCCTTTATGAGGAAGGAGTCCGTCTTCTGAACCAGAAGGATCTGTATGTCAGGTAATGACTGAAGCAGCAGGGGGATAGGTAGATGCAAAAAAAACTACCCAGGAACTGCTGTTTGTATGCCTGGCAGTGACGCTGGGTTTGACTGGGGGGTTGTGGAGTCTCCTTCTCTGGAGATATTCAAAGCCCACCTGCATGAAGTCCTGTGTAACATGCTCTAGGAGAACCTGCTTTAGCGGGGAGGTTGGACTAGATGATCTCCCGAGGTCCCTTCAAACCCTTGCGATTCTGTGATTCTGTGACTGTTCTGTAGCCTTTCTTGTCTCTCCTGTTCAAGGCATTTAGCAAAGAGACATCTGCCTTAGAATTATAGAATAGAATCACAGAATCATTTAGGTTGGAAAAGCCCTTTAAGCTCACCAAGCCCAACTGTTCCCCTAACCCTGCCATCCCACCACTAAACCCTGGCCCTAAGCACCTCGTCTGCCCAGCTTTTAAATCCCCCCAGGGATGGGGACTCGACCCCTTCCCTGGGCAGCCCCTTCCAGTGCTTGACAGCCCTTGCGGGGAAGGAATTTTTCCCAATGTCCAACCTAAACCTGCCCTGGCACAACTTGAGGCCGTTTCCCCTCGTCCCATCGCCCGTTCCCTGGGAGCAGAGCCTGACCTCCCCCCCCAGCTCCCCCCTCCTGTCAGGCAGTTGTAGGGAGTGATAAGGGCTCCCCTCAGCCTCCTCTTCTCCAGGCTGAACACCCCCAGCTCCCCCAGCTGTTCCCCATCAGCCTTTGGGCTCCAGACCCCTCCCCAGCTCTGTTGCCCTTCTCTGGACATGCTCCAGCCCCTCCATGCCCTTCTGGGAGTGAGGGGCCCAACCCTGACCCCAGCATTCGAGGGGCGGCCTCACCAGTGCCCAGGACAGGGGCACGGTCACTGCCCTGCTCCTGCTGGCCACGCCATTCCTGATACAAGCCAGGATGCTGTTGGCCCTCTTGGCCACCTGGGCACCCTGCTGGCTCATATTCAGCCGCCTATCAACCAACACTGCCAGGTCCTTTTCTGCTGGGCAGCTTTCCAGCCACTCTTCCCCATGTCTGTAGTGTTGCGTGGGGTTGCTGTGACCAAAGTGCAGGACCCGGCCTTTGGTCTTTTTCTGCTGGGCAGCTTTCCAGCCACTCTTCCCCATGTCTGTAGCGTTGCATGGGGTTGCTGTGACCAAAGTGCAGGACCCGGCCTTTGGCCTTGTTGAACCTCACCCAACTGGCTTGGGCCCATGGATCCAGCCTGGCCAGGTCCCTGGCCTTAACCCAACACCCCTGTGTGCAGTTACGTTATGCATCGCCTGTCTGCTGTCATGTTCTCCTTGGCAGCTGAAGGCAGTGCAGAAAACGAGGGGGTGCTTGGGGGGAGGGCTGTGGGTGCTGCTGTTTAGTGTCTGGCATTGGCAGAGATGCTCCGTGGAACTGCTCATTTCTCCCTGGAGTACTTCTGATCTTGATTGATCTTTTGATCTGTGTTTCAAATTAGATCATAGAATTCTATGATTCTGTGATCTAATTTGAAGCACAGTAGCCTTTTTGTCATGGATTTTGAGCAAATGTGGGCAAATGTCCCTTACATGTTGGAGATTTCTCTTTTTTTGGACAATATTTTCCCTTCTTTCCCAACTGGCTAGAAATAAACAAGAGTACTGCCTAAATGGGACAAGTTTGAGGGGAAGAGCAATGATCACAAGTCTCAGTAGACACAAATATTTAACACCAGTGTTGCACCTCTAAGAAGTGCCCACTGAAGTAGCTCTTTCTGCAACCTGTTTGCCTGACCCTTGCTGTTGGGATTCTTCTTTGCCTTTCCCCCCCATATACAAGTACTTCCCCTTAACCACCCAAATAAACAGCTGCTCCCATTTACCCTTTTTCCCTGTTACTTCCAGTTTGGTGACTTTATAACCCTATTTGGTATAAAGAGCTGAAAGGGGTGAGCACAAGGATTTGTAAAGCTGGGAATCAGTTTTGGGAATGCTTTGGGTCTGATATAACTTTTGCAACAAAAAAAAACCAACCAAAAAAACCCCCAACAAACTGGTCGGTGAAAAGACATAGTCTGAAAAGTCAGCGTGCTCGTCCTGCCTTGAGCTGCGCAGCCAAAAGGAGCTGGGTAGATGGCTGAGGCTGCCAGTTCAGGCTTTGAAGAGCCTGAATAAATACCGAACATCTCCTGCCTTGCTTTTGACCCAGAACACAAAAGCATTTCACTGCCTGATGTTTGTGTCTCTGCCTCCTCAGGAAATATAACGAAATGCAGCTCCGCCACAAAGACAAGATCCGCAGAGCCAAAGAGACTTTTATCCACGAGGTGAAACAGAGAGACAGCAGAATTAAGCAGCTTGAAAATGAGCTCAGTGAGTCGAAGCTCCAAGTGGAAAAGGTGAGAGACCACACCGAGGGCTTCTCCCACGAGGGAAAGGAGGGGAGCAGGCTACAGCGTGTCTGCAGGAGCATCCCTTCTGCCAAAAAGAAATGCAGTTTAGGAAAAAAGGGTAAGAGATTTAGGAACAGCTGGTGTGAAGGCACCAGGATTGCACTGTTAAACAACCAGTTGGGGCATGGGGAGCACTGCCTGGTGTGCTGCTTCCACTCGGTGTGCAGGACTGATGCTGCCCTGGAAAACAGCCAGCAGTGCCAAGGGGCTCCGACCCATCCTTGTAGGAACAAAAAGCCAAAAGAAAATTCCTGGGTCAAGTTTTCCTCGAGGCCATGTCCTCAAATCCCATTCAGAAACTACCTAAGCTCCATTTTCTTTTGCCACAGGGAAGTGACTTAAAAGCAGCTTTTGGGGGTATGGTACATCAAATAGCCTACCACTGCTAGGATTGAACAGGCTTGGTGATGACCCTTTGGTAACGCGCTCCAAGGTTTGCAGAGGACAGAGAATTGTAAAGAGTTAACCACTGGTTATTTCCTTCTGCACCACTGCTCAGGGGAAGGTGCTGATTGCACAGATCACTGCTGAGAATGAGAAATTACTCCAGGAAAGACGACGGCTCCTCCAGAAGATAACTGACCAAGAGGAGACCCCTTGGAGCAACCGGTCTGCGACTGCCACCCTGCAGAGCAGGTAGGCGCTTCATGATGTCTATGCCCCTGGGAGCCTGCCTCTTCCCAGCGCTTCTCTGGTTTTATGCCTATTTCTCTTAAGAAATCCAGAGGAAAGCCTGAACTGTGCCCCAGTCACTAGTGCTGTGGCTTTTAATTGCTAACTAAAATAAATTTAATTAGCCCCTTTCCCCATCAAAGCCCTCACCATACAGCTGAAGGCTGTGGAGGCCAAAGGGTTTGAGGTGGAAAAAGAAAATGCCCCTTTGAAAACATAGCATGGCCAGAAGGAAAATAACTTGTGCCTTGTACGTGTGACGTGTTCAGAGTGAAGATCCTGGACGAGGAGAACATGCGGCTGCACGAGAGCAAGCTCCAGCTCTCTGGCCATATGCCCAGCTCGCAGCGCACGCTGAGGACCGTCCACGCTCCCAACACAGAGGTGAGACTTGGTCTCAGCAGACAGGATGCAGGAGCTGATGACTCCTGTGAACGAGGGGTGTTTTTTGCAGCTGAGGGTGCTGGAGAAGAGCTGAATCAATCCTTCAGATCCATCCTGGGGATGGAAAGGGGCACCAAACACGTGGTAGATTTGCCACAGCTTTGTCGGCGAGGAGGGACTTTGCGGGGAGCTGCAAGCTCAATACACTTGCCATACCGCTCCATCCCTGAGCTGCTGTGCGAGGAGATACTTTTTCACAAGGACAGAAACTTCAGTTTGGCACTTCTGCAGCTTTAGAGTTGTTAAAAGACCTTGGGTTTAAAATTGGTATTAAAATTAGGAGAAACATCCCAGAGCAGTGTGGTTGGGAACCTGTAAGCCAAAACAACCTCAGGCCAAGCTGAGCCATAGGATCGACTACGTTGAACTGAATGAGGATCGGCCTAGAAACTCAGTTTCAGATTGACCAAGGTCATGAAGAACTTGAGGGGAAAAATGGAGAAAAATCTAGGAAAGCCAACGATTGTGTTTCAGTAACTCTTCAAACAAAACAAGATGGATTTGGAAGTTTATTGGTACATTTTTAAATTTGGAGGGAACCCAGTTTGGTTGGAAATGAGCTGTTAAGGAAGAAAGTCCTGTTTGGGGCCTGGCAGAAAGAGCTGTTTGTGCATTCCACTGTGTTTTATTTCTCTCTCTTTGTTTCACCTGGGCTAGTTAGGGTTTGCGTTTTTTTTTTTAGTTTAAATTCAGACCCAAAGGACAACTCTATGAATAGTACCTCTGTGCAGCTTGAATTCTTGGGGAGAATTGTCAGTGGAGCTGTGAGCACTTTGAAGACCAAGTCTGTTTGTTGATGCTCAGGGCCTGATATGCAGCTCCTCCCCTGAAAGTCTCTGTTCTTCCTTCCAGGACCCGAAGAGTGTTAACTTCTCCGAACGCCAACTACAGAGTAAGGTGTTGCCATCTCCCCGTACCAGGTACCGTGGGGTAAAAGGAGGCGGCAGGGAATGCCTCTCTGCATGCGGTGAGGGTGAAGTTGAGCATTTTGGCTGCTCCACCCTGTGCTTCACCTCCAAGGGTCTTTTTTTTTTTTTTTTTTTTTTTTTTTTTCCCCTTGGTCAAGTTATAGAGAAAATGATATTAAGACGACTCCATGAAACTAATGGGATAGAGAAGTAAAATTTTCAAAATATGTGGGGGAACACTGTGGGGTTTAGATATCAGCTTGGTGCCCAGTGGCTTTGGAGGAGTGTCTTTACATGAGAGGATGCAAGGCTTAGAAGACCACTGCTGCCCGGAACTGTGTGACCCACGTCCCAGGCTATGGGGCAGGAGGGAGCTTGAGCTATTTCTCTGCTTGTGTAGCCACGAGCATCACGATCCGTGCCAAAACGGGCAAGGGGGAGGCAGAGAGACTTTTGGTCTCTGCTTGTGGGATAGCCAGCTTGCTTACAGCTATGGCGGGTGACAGACAGTCTGTCACGAGTCAGTGTAGGTTCTGGGGTAGATGGGGGCTGTCACCCACTTGACTGGAGGAAGAGTATCAGAGCCTTAGTTCAAGTGACAGGCACTGACTGTAGCTTGGCACTGCCTCGCAGAGATGTTGGGAGGAGTGTTGGGGCTGTGCAGGTGTAGGAGGGTCTGATGGAGCTTCCAGAATGACTTGAGAGAGGAAATTTGTTTTCAGCTTCCCACCGCGAGAACTGCTGGACTCTCTCAGCACCCTGAAGGCCACCCAAGATGCGAAGCCAGAAGGAGAAGCTGAAAGCCAAGACTCATCCTTTTGCTTATCCCCCTCTCAACCTTCTGAGATCGGGTACTTAAATGTAGCTTCGCCTGGAGACACCACAGCCTCCCAGCTGCAGGAGGAGAGTCAGAGCATCAGCTCTGAGAACTTCTAAATGGGGAAAAGGACTTGGAAAATATTAGCTGGACTGCAAGGTTTTGGGCTCCTGTTGCTGTGGGATGATGAGGACTGCACAGGGGGAATAGAATTGCCAAATGGACTGACCTGGTGATTTCTGTGATATAGTTCAACTAAATTATTCAACAGATTTTTTTTTTTTCAACTTTACCCAACTGTAAATGTGTGTGTGTGTCAACCCAGATCGACCTGGAGGCTGGAATTTATAGATAAACTCAGTAAAGTGGAAGGGGGGAGGGTGAAGCATATCTTCCCCTGAACCCCAATTCCTTTGTCCAGTCAAAAATTACAAGCTTTGTAAATAAAACTCAGAAAAGTTCCATTCCCTGCTCTTTGATCCCAACCGCTCCCTGCTGTGTGCCCACTTTTCTCTGTTCCATTCAGTCTGTGCACATGAAGGGAGATGCAGGAAATGGAGTAAAAGCAGGGAGAACAAATGAGGGGATCTGAACAGCTAGAGAAGAAGAAAAGGTAGTTACCCTCACTCAGTTTGCAGATGACACCAAACTGGGTGGGAGTGTGGATCTGCCAGAGGGGAAGAGGGCTCTGCAGAGGGACCTGGCCACGCTGGATCCACGGGCCCAGGCCAACTGGGTGAGGTTCAACAAGGCCAAGGGCCAGGTCCTACCCTGAGGTCACAACAACCCCACACAACGCTACAGGCGTTGGGGAAGACTGGCTGGAAAGCTGCCCGGCACAAAAGGACCTGGGGGTGTTGGTCGACAGTTCCTTGGGAGCAGACCCTGACCCCCTGCCCCTGGCTCCCCCCTCTTGTCAGGCAGTTGTAGGGAGCGATAAGGGCTCCCCTCAGCCTCCTCTTCTCCAGGCTGAGCTCCCCACCAGCCTTGGGCTCGACACTGCACCAGCTCCATTGACCTTCTCTGGACAGGCTCCAGCCCTGCCATGTTGCCCTGTGCTTTTGCCTTCTGCTGCCGCTGTTTTTGCTGCAGTTTCGCTGATTTAGGAAGAGTCCCTCAGTGCGATACTCTGCTCTGGAGCCCTTTGCCTTGGTGGAAGCAGGAACACGTCTTTGTGGGCAACTCCAGACATCTGTGGAAATCATTTAATGGAAGGTCAAAATTTGTGGGGATTTGCTTTTGTCAGTGCCTGCCCGCCTGCTGAAATTTGAAAAATCAGCAACCAAAAGGCTAATACAGCAGATTTTTGACAAGCTGCAGCCTGACACATTGAAATCTAGACAGATTTGTTTAAATGCTTGTGTGTTTTGTGGTGAAGTGGGCGGACAAATGGAAACAGAATACTGTACGTTAGCCTGAGCTCTGTATTGAGCCTATTGGTTTAGCCAAAATGAAGCCTGAATCATAGTAAATGCTGGAAACAGCATTTACTTCAGATGAGGACGCTGGTATTCTTTTGAGTTAAGGTAAGACTATGTAGCATGGTAACTCCTTGGCCCTTCGGTGGTGGCAGGCCTACGGCTGAGCAGGGAAGCTCAAGTCTCTCCTTCTCCTCTTTTCTTGATCCCCGCCTGCCCCACGCATGAATGCTCTGCTTTCTGTAGCAATCGGAGAGTTCCCCAACCTGCAGGTCAAAGCAAAGCCTCCCACCCCCCAGACTGTCTGGGTAACACCAGCTGGATTCCTGCTGCAGTTCCCTTTCATCCACTGGTTTCTAAAGCCGAGGCTTCAGGGCAGCCTAACCCCACCCAAGGCACAGCTCCCACAACCCCATCTTCCCCTTGACTGCAGCTGCAAAATCCTGTCCCTCCAGTGCTGCCTGCGGCGTTCGTGTAGCTCGGAGGGAAGCCAGCTCAGGGACTTGGGCTAGCAAAAAGCTAACGCTGACAGAGGCGCATTTTCTGGTGTTTGGCTGAGCTGAGTCGCTCTCTGCAGGCCCAAATGAACACGAAAGGAAGTCAAGACACACGTAAGGAGCAGAGCAGCTCACAGTTCAATTGCACTGGGTGCCTGCGAAGACCGAGACTTACCACGTTTCTCTTTCATTGCTTTACATTTCCCCACACTGAGAGATCACAACTGGCAGCTTGGGTTTGTTATTTGGACCCGTAGGCACATTCTGGGGACAAACAAATAGGTAACGTTAAACCTTACAAGAGCACAGTAAATCCGGTGAGTGACAGGTACTTGAAGACTGGCTGAGAGGCGTCTGTGCAACATCAGGAGCAGGGAAATCCAGACACAGCTCTGAGTAACACAGAAGCACCGTCATGCATTTTGGCAACGGACCCGGCCGTAAATCGTCAAACTCACTCTGTGCAGAGAGGTTCGGGATACAGACCAGACCCTGATCCTTTGAATGGGAGGGAAGGAACAGAACAAAAACCGGAGAGCTCCTCGTGAGATACAGCAGGCATCACATCACAGAACAGAAGCACAGAATCGTTTAGGTTGGAAAAGACCTTTAAGATCATCAAGACCAACCGTTAATGTCAGTGGAGGCTGCTCTGGCTTAAATCTATAAAGTCGCTAATTACAGCTGCAACACGCAAAGCAAGCTTGTATTTGTACAGGAGGGGAATCCAAGTAAGAGACGGTCGCAAAGCAGCCCTCATTCTGCACCTCTGGTTCTGCTGGACCCGCCTGCTCTTTCATGAGTCTCTTACTCACTTCCTTTAACTCGCCCCTCGCGGCAGTGATGCACAAAGCATGCACGCCACAACCCTTCCATCCATGCCTTTTGGTGAAGAGGGCTCGCAACGCACGGATTACCTCCTGATGTACAGTTCCTTGCACGCAACCTTTTCTCAGCACCTAACGGCTGTCTTAAGAACTCACTGCAATTTGTTAAATCTACTCATTATCCTGCCGTGACACTCAGTCACAACGTTGGTAGCGACCACCACCCAGAGCGTATTTATCTTCAGCTTCCGGAGGCCCATCGGAAGATGAGTTTAATTTTTCTGATGAAACATGCTGACCACAGATCAGCAGAACTGATGATTTCGCATCCACTGAATAATCCCAGGCAACGGCACAGAAGCGATCTGCTTTACACTCTTGTCTGAGTTGCTGATGGAACAGCTTTTCAATTCAGCTTCCTGAACAAACGCAAAGCGTTGCAAATAAAGCCACAAGAACGCAATCCCCGCTCAAAGACTAACCAGCAACCACGAGAGCACAGCGTTTCTAAAGTCAGTCTCTGCGACAGCCCTTGCCCCAACACATTTCCTGCTATTTTACAATGATGACAACTGATAATACCAGTTATCAACACTGGTGTTCCCTGGTAGCCTGCAACAGACAGCGGGAGAGAACAGAACTGCCCTTGTTATCTTCTACATGACATTCCAATGGGGACATTCACAGAGAAATAGGCAAATTCAACTTACTTCAATTTTTCGCATGACCAACAGCCCATCGACTATTTTACCTGGAATGAGAAAACATATCTGCTTCAATAGGGCCAGTTGCCACCTTTTCTCCCCCCCCCGCCCCATCACAGGTACGTGCATTTTTGTTCCTCCTGAAAAGTCTTGTGCAGTGCTCTATTGGGCACCTCGGCCTTTGTGACCGATCTCTGAACTGATAAAGGAATCCATCCCTCCTAAAACACGTTTCACATTCAGAACAGCTCAAGTGCATTTTCCCATGGCAGGGGTGGCACCCATAGAAACCTGGGGTTTGAGACCTACCACCACCAGCTGTGCTAAAACACAGCACGAACAACCTCTCTATCAACACAGCCTTTGTAATGATGCAAAAATGGCAACGAACGCTATCGGTGTTAGTTCAGAATTGGAGGGAGCGCTAAATAGGACGTCAGCTGAAAGGCTGGCCTTGAAATCCTACAGCTCAAGTGGCAGCACGCAAAAAGTTAGCAGATGTGGTTTCCTAGAATTCCTGTCTAAAAACTCAGCTGAAAGCTCAGTTCTCTCTGACAGTGAGGAAGGGAGGTATCCCTTCACTCACCTGGCTGTCCCTTCTGCACCCACACAAGGATTTATATACTATCACGATACACCGATCGAGGAACTGACCTGGATTAAAGCCAACCTGGGGACAAAATGTTTCCTTGCAACGCTCACCCATCTCAGTCCCTGGCTGCAGATAACTCCGCTAGCACAAGCAAGGGGGCAGGAGAAGCAGCCCACGGCTGTTTATTTTAGCAGCTGCGCCAGGAGCGTCCGTGAGCTGGTACACCAGGCCTCCGCTGCAGGTACTCACCGAAAACAACGTGTTTTCCATCCAACCAGTCGCATTTGGAGCACGTAATGAAAAACTGACAGCCGTTGGTGCTTGGACCACTGTTTGCCTGCGGGTCGAGAAGGGCAAAACATGAAAAGCATACAAATTAGGACTTCCCAAAACCGACGGCAGACCCTTCTCACATGGGAAAGAGCTGCTGCTCTAGACCTAGCCTAGCTTGGTTTTAGCTTATAGCTACACAAACCAAAGGAAGCAAGATACACATCCGCAGGAGAGGACCCTGCACTGGGATGTGGCACACCACCAAGTCTCGTCATGCCAGTGCGCGCAAGAGCCACACCACCAACTTATTCCACTTGTACGAAGAAGGCACATTCAGCACAAGACTGTGCTGAAATCTGGGCTCTGGAGCACGCACCTGAAAAATGCTAAATTTTTTGGCGATGAGTACTTACTGCTGCAGTATTGTCCTGGGGAAAACTGAAAGCCAGGAACCAGGGCAGTAAAAAAGAAGCCAATTTCTGCTATTGGGAAGGTTTCCTCAGAATAAAAAAACCCCAGGTGTGTGTTCTGGTGATCAGGATGAGAAAGGTAACAATCATATTGGCCCCAAAGTTCACAGGAACGCTGTCGCGCAGATGTGAAATTTAATTCACACCCATGCGGAACAGCCAGAGCATTTGTGCTCTACTAAGGAAACACCTCTGCAACACTGAAGTCCATTTCAATTCTTCAAAGCTCTTTTGACAACCAGGACGTTTCCTGAGGTGGGATCCCTTCTCCCACATTACAGTACGCTGTTTGCTTAGCTGTGTCATGACACCTCTTTTTGGGTCGTGTTTTGAACTGGATGAATAACTAATCCAAACGGTAAATGCCCAAAGCAAGTGGTTTTGAGGGCAGGGCAGCTGGAAGAGCTGGGGAAGAAGCAGCTGTGGACAGGAACATGCTGAAGCACTGGCTCCACTTGCTTTCCACCACAGAAGTCAGTGCATTGTTCCTACCAGACAACATGCAATGGCTGCAGTTTTTCCTACAATGCTGAACAGGAAGCGTAGGCTATAAAAGATACCACGGTAACGCTGCTATGGCTTTGGAACTCCCAAATCTCTTTGTTTCATCCTTGCTGAGGTCAGTGTTTGATAACAGTACCCGGGAAGAAAAAACACCACCGCTTGCCACCGTATGAAAACTGTAAGAATCAAGCGCTTCTGAAAGCCGATCAAACTGAGCCTGCCCCAGCACTCCCACAGGTGAAAAAAAAAAAGGATGCTGCAGGATCAGGACTTTTGGGTTACTCAACACATTAACCGATGAGTAGCCGCCTGACTAGGAGTTACCAAGCAGGTCTCTCAGACCTCGTATCCAGTGGTGGAGATTTCCGTGGTCGGGCAAATAATTTATACGCTCAGGAAAAGGGCACAGAGAAAGTACCAAAAGCTTTTCACTCTGACAATGTCATTGTTTCATACTCACCATAGAGAGCAGCCCGGGAGCAGAGTGTTTCAGCTTGAAGTTTTCATCTGCAAAAGGACCCCTATATATACTGGCTACTCCAGTGCCATCTCCCTGCGTGAGAGAGGTGCCCAGTCAGCAACTGCTACAGAACAATTTGATTTCAAAATTAAATTTAAAACCCCCAACCAAAAGGGCAGGGCTAAACGCAGCCCAAAATGGGTGCGCACTGCCATTTATATACACCAGCAGTGAACACACCCAATGTTTCTTTTCTGAAGATGAACAGCGACGGGTTGCTAACCACACAGTGCATCGTTTGCCATCCATACCTTGGCAGAAACCCCCGGAGATAGTACGGATTAAGTACAAGCCTCCCAGAGTGAGATGGAGGCTATAGATTGCTTGGTATGGACCCCCCTGGACTTGGCAGGGAAAAGGGAGGGGACGTCAAAGTACGGGCTGGTGCAACAAGGAAAGCAGAAGGGGTTGTGTGGAAAAAGTCGGCTGATGGTGTGCTTACTTATTTCACCTTCTTTTCAGTGACTTTACGGGAAACAGGGAAGTGATCTCTCTGTTCGGCAAGGACAGCTTCCATAACATGGAGTTTCTAACTTCCGCTGTACTTTCTACCAAGTCGAGACAGCTTGTCCTCACTACAAAGCCCTAGAACTCAGATCTCAAGACACTTACAAATTAAAGCAGCACGGCCCCTAACAGCTGCAGGTCGCAAGCTTCGACCGCTCGTGAGTTTGTAACTTTGCAGAAGCCTGACGCAGGGGTCACCTAAGACCCGCAGCTTGTGGGGTTGCTGAAAGGCCACCCCGCTCTTTGGTCCAGCGTGGCAGAGACTCTCCTGTATGATGCCAAAAGGACTGAGCAGGGACCCTTCAGCAGAGCAGCCTTAAGGGTGCTGCAGTGAGGAACCCTTCGGCGAAAGCTGCAGAAGCAATGCAAACAGGTATTGCTGGGGCAGTCAGTCAAATTTACTATTCTGAATGTAATTTCCCTTTCTGTGTTGATTTTCCTCCCCTTCTGCGTCGCTTCTGCCTTGCTGCAACCTGTCTCCATAGGGTTAGGCTCTTTATTAGGCCAAACTGAACAGGAAAATAAGATGCAAGTAATACACCATGTGCAGCTCCACATCTTCTGCTCTGCTTGCCCAGCCCTTGCTTCTTTTCCTCCTATCCTCTGTCGTTTACTTAAACTGTCAGCTCTGAGACAGGACCATATACCCTATCTTAGTGGTCAGTGTGACCGTTCTTGCTCCCCAACTGGCTTTGTACTGAGGGTGATTTATAAATTACAAATACCGGTGCAATCTGTAATGCTCGTTGAGCTTCAGTGGAAGTAATAAAGCCCGCTGGGACACTTGAGCAGCATCGCAGTTAGCGACTACCTGAAAACGTGGTGTGGCTGAGCCACCCGTTCTGCAGGCAGCTCTCTCAGTGACTTTCACACAACCCAATTCTATACATTTTGTATTAAAAAAGCTTTATCACCCCCTCATATTTTTGAAACACTTCCAGAAATAAAATAATTTTACTGGGTCCTAGGACAGTGAAGAGACTCAGCGGTCCTCCAGCCTTCCCCATATTCCCTGCTTATCCCCAACTCAGAACACGACGACCACTGCGGGCGCAGTCTCTCTTCTATTTTGAAACAATTCACTAACAAAAAGTTAGGTTTGATTTAAACTCTCTCTTTCCCTAGATGCTTGGTTCTGTACTTAGGATCTCTCTCCACAAAGCTAGGAGAAATTTGCAGGGTTTCTTGTTTTGGGGGCGGGGAGACAGGAGAAGGGGGAAGGAAAACAGGGTTAAAAAAAAAAATAAAAAAAATCTCTGCAGGTTTGAAAAGCCTCTAGTGGTACTGCCGTGCTTTTTTTAGAGAGGAAATCTTTTCGGAAGGCGGTAGGTTCACCCAAGACTCCAGCTGTGTTTTCAACTACATTATAGTCTTGTGCCAGTAAGATGGCAGCAACGCTACGAGGAAACCTGCAGTTACTGCTGGGTGCCTCAAAAGAGAGCTAACAGATGCCATAAATCAGCACGGGCCCTTGGAAACAGTTGCGTATTTTACCACGTAGGAAAAGCACAAAAGGAATGCAGAAGTACATACGTTTACAAAGTCACCTCCTTGGATCATGAAATCCTTTATTACCCTGAAGAAGTAAAACAATACTTAGTTCTCAGCAGACAGATGCCTCAGGAAGCTTCATATGTGGTAAAAAGGCATTCTGCCTCACAGCGCGACAAAATTTATCAGGGTCTGTGAATGCTACAGTCTAAAAATCTACAACAAATATTAACAGCTGGCTGCTATCAGGTAACTGGGGACCCACTGCTGTTTGACCGGGGATAGCAATTAGGTGACAGACGCCGGAATACGATCTCCAAACACCAGGAACGGGGGATCCCTCCCAGTGACCCCAGCGTACCCATCTGGCAGCACCCCAAATCCCCCAAAGCCACAGAAGGACAGTATTAGCCGTGACCTACAAACGCCTCCCAGACCAACCATGCCTCAAGGCCGGTCCCAAAACCACACCTAGCTCAGATGGCTATTGAAGTGCCTCAACAAAAGAAGATGAATTACCTGTGGAAAGTGCTTCCTTTATAACCTATAGGGACACCATCTTTCCTGCAAGGAAACAAAAAGGAAAACCATGGGGAGTTACTGGATATCCACACAAAACCCTCCCAGGGAAGGGCTGCCCTACATGTTAGTAGCTGCCTTGATATACATCCAGCCAACCCACCCGATGCGGCTGGGCTCTGAGCTGGTGCTATCAGAGGCCAAGGGAAACCTCGAGTGGGCTCTGCCCGTTAAATGACCCGGCTCCCTGCAGCCTCTATCCCATCAGCTGAACAGGATCCCACTGCATCCTGCAGCACCACCAGGTGGGATTTGCAGACAGGGCTTTTCAGACCAACCCCAGCGCAAACAAAGTCACGCCGAAATGGGAAAGTCTGCCGTCTCCGCGACGGACCGAGCCCCTCGCAATTCCATCAGAGCAGATTTCCATAACTCTTTCATTTTGTACTGGTATAGTAGGAAAAACTTCCAAGTGAGCTTTCTTCCTACTCACCCAGCCCTGCTCCTCTGAGTAGGCTACTGAAAAGGACACTAGAACACACTTACCTGAATTCACCTGTACAAAACTGCCTGGAAAACAAAAAAAAAAGAGCAGAGCGTGAGCCACGGTTGAACTCCAAGGACACAGAGGGCTGCATGCAGCAAACGCGCACTGACTGTCATGCGGGGCTTTCCTTACTGCAGCGGGGATATCCCCGACGCAAGGGCAACGTGCAGGAACTCCTCCCCGCTTCCATTTCAAAACCGACTTCTGCGCTTTCTGCAGCTGAGGAGGTCAGATATTTAACACCGAGGCTGGAAGAGACTGAACGTGAGCCAGGCACTGTGTTTCACAGAGCACAGGGTATATTCATTTCTCCCCTGGAAGCGGGATGTCCAAGTGGTACATCCTTCAGCTGGCAGCAGAGAACTCTCACATGACACTGAGGTGCTGCCTTTTACAAATGCACCGAGTGTATCAGGAGCTCCGCAGAGGGAGCAGCGAGGGACTGCAGTCCTTCACCGTCCAGCCAGATGGGCTGCCCCGAGGGGTCAGGACGCTGCACGGTCACAGCTCTCTGGGAACGGAGAGAGGAGCAAAGCAGATGCAGTGGTTCGTGGGGCAGGCAGTCGCTCTGCCACCAGAGGCACACGTTCCCGCGCTGTAAAAGCCTTTGCAGCCCGGGCCAGACTGAGCTGCAGGGAACGCTGGCTGCTCCTTACCTGAAGTTCTCCGCCGTTTTGGGCACAACGTCAGCAAACAGCTCGATCTTCATGCGGCCGACCTCCTGGCGAGATGGCGGCCACATCAGCCTTCTGGGCCCCACTCACACACACCAGCCCCCCCACCCCGCCCGGGCTCCCCCACCCCCCCCCGCCCCCCCCCCCCCCCCCCCCCCCCCGAACCCCCCAAGCCCCGGGGCCCCCGCGGGCCCCCGCCCCGGTGCAGCCCGCACCCTCCGGCCCGGCCCGGCCCCAGCCTCCGCCGCGCAGCTCCCGGGCCGGTGTCGGGGCCCGGGCCGGTGTCGGGGCCGGGGCGGCGGCAGCGCCCCCCGACCCACCTGCCCGCCGATGGTGACATCGAAGAAGACCACGGGGTTGTTGGGGTTGGCCGCCAGCACCGCCATTGCGGCCGCCGAGCCCGGAAGCGGAAGCGGCAGCGGGAGGCGGGGCGGGGTCAGGGCTTCCCTCAGCTGCGCGGGCTGAGGGCGGCCGGGGCCGGCATCGGCATCGGCATCGGCATCGGCATCGGCATCGGCATCGGCATCGGCATGAAGGGAGCCGTTGCATTTTGTCTGTGGACCCAGGCATCCCTGGAGTCCGTCCCGCGGCAGTTACTGACCCGTGACGCCAGGCGACGCCGGGCAGGTGTCAGAGGGGTTTAGGGCGCTGGCGTTACCTTGGTTGTCCGGGGGTATCCTTTATCCCTTAGGGAGAGCTCCGAGCTTCCCGGAAGCAAAGCCCTTATTTCCAGGGCCAGGCTGCCGCCCTCCCTTCCCTTGGTGCCGGCCCCGCCGGGGCAGCCCCTGCCTGCTCCCTCCCAGATGGCTCCTGCCACCCTGGGAAGTCCTGGGAAGCTTGGCGGGGCCGTGCTTCAGCAGCCTGCAGGGCCTGGCTTTCGAGCCTGCCTCCTCCTCGGTGTGTGCGGGCGCACCGCGGGGCAGAGGGCGGGTAGGAAATCTCCAGTGCCCGGTTTGAGGTTTTCCTGGGCTCTGGCAAGCGGCACCTGAGGAGAAGGTCTTGACTGTGCATCAGGGCAACCATGAAAGCCATTTTGTGGGCCTTGGCTGAAGGCAAGGACTTTCACATTGTATTCAAGAACTTCGGCATCCCGGTGTGCGGAGGAAGGAGAGTGGCCACGGGGCGTGTCAAAAGACCTGCTCCGAGATTTGGACAGGACAGGGATCCCGGCCAATGCTTTTCTCCGTGTGCATTTGGCAAGTTGCCAGTGCTCCCTCTAACTCCTCTGCAGCCGAGTCAAAGCCGTAACCTTGGGCAGGTTTTCCACGGTACTTGTGGCTGGGCCTGCCCTCCTGCCTCCGAAAGGCGATGAGCTTATCAGGAGTGTGTGGAAAGGCTCACAGATGGGTCCAGTCAGCAGAAAGGCACATCCAAGGGCCTGGAGGTGCCCTGAAATACAGACCCTGTGAGAACAGCACACCCTGAAATACACACCGAGCCGTTTGGGGCGCCCTGAGAGGCACGCCCAGGGGTCTGGGGCAGCCAAAGGCACAGCAAGGGGTCTAAAGGTGTGCTAAAATGCACAATGCTGAGCTCGGGCAATGCTGAGACTGTGGGGCGTGGGAAGGAGTCAAAAGGCACGTCCAGGGGTCTAGGACACACTGAAAATCACATTGAGAGATGCCGTGCACCCTGACCATCATATTGCGGGGAGCGGGAGGACCCAACAGGCCCACACAAGGGGTCCGGGGTGGAGGGAGAGTCGGGAGGAATGCCGGAGCTCGTGGAAGCCCTTGTGCTCCATCAAACGCCTCTGTTGGACTTCCTGGGCAGTGGGGCGCATGAAGGTCTCGGGAGGGTCTGAAGCGTAAGCAGATGCTGTTTGTGGGCTTTGCGTGGGTTGATTTGTTGTGCGTGGCCTCTGGAATTTCTTTCTCGGGCTTTACAGAGCTGGTTGCCTGATAGCAGGTCAGGCACGGAAAATCTTCTTTCTTCCTTTGCACGCGTCCCTCTCGTCCTTTGTTTCCTCTGCTGGGCTTAAACCTCTCCAGCTCTTTACAGAGTCCTGCCCCCCTTGATAGTTGCCCATGGACTTCCTGGGCTAGGTCTGCTGTTCAACTCACTTTGGATCTTGCTTTTTCTCTCCCAGCCACTGGCGACCGTGGAACCGGATCTGCTGGGGATTCTTCCTGGACATGTCCTGCTCCTTCCCCAGTGTGAATGAAGTCCCGGATCCCCCTTCCAGGGCAACACCGCCCAAACACGGTGCTTTGGGGGGGAAGAGTTATTAAAGCAGTAGAAACCCCTCACGCATGTTTGCGGAAATTCTCTGTCTGCGCCCATCTGCCGTCCCTTCCCACCGCTGTCCCTTCCCGCGCTGGCACAGCCTCGAGCCCAGCAAGGCTGAGTGGCTGGGGACAGCCAAGGCCTTGGACACCTCCCCTTCCCTGCTGCCCCCCCTGGGCCGGGGGCGGGGCGGGGCGGGCCCCACGGCCCTGCCCGGAGCTGTGCCCTCCTGCTGGGCTGGGGGCCTGGGGCTGGGGCAGGGCACGGGTGCCACGGAGAGCGGCCCCACAGAGGAGCCTGCTCTGGGAGTGCCCGGGGGGGCGAGTGCGTGTGTGGGGCCCGGGACACGCTGGGAGCTGTGCTCCTTCCCTCAGCCCAGTGAAGCAAAGACATTAACTCCAGCCAAGGAGACTGTCAAGCCCGTATTCTTCATTACAGCGCTGGGGTCACACCGGGACTTTGCTCGAGGGGCTCCCACCCAGCCACGACTTCAAAGGTCTCATATTCAAAGAGTCTTTGCATATTCTTAGTTTTTCTTCGAAATGATTAACATATTCCCACCTATTTCCGAGACTAATTACATATTTCAGAGGAGAGTTATTCTACGGTCTTTGCTACCGCCTAATGTCCATTTTCAGGGACTGTAGCCACTTTGGTGGTCCTTTGCTTCATCCCGTGGTCGTATCTTCCTCTTCATCAGTTGTCTTCTGGGTGAGCCCAGGTCGATATGTTCCTTATTTCTGATGGCTCGGCAGCTTGTTTTTCTCGTAACCATTTCTCTCCCTTCTCACAGATGGCTGGCCCCTTTCATCACTTCAGATAGTTCTTGTTCTTTGTCTTCGCTTAGCTTGAAGGCTGCAATGTCCTCGCAGTGCAGTAGCTCCGTTAGTGTAAGAGCCCAGCTAGCTGATATTTAGCATGCTTTGAAAAAGGGTGAATTAATTTTCTAAATTTCCGCTGTGCTGTGTCTTGTACTTTAATTGCAATTCCCCCCCTTTTCCTTATTCTTGCAAATTCTTTTGCAATTTCAAATAACACCATTCTCGTCCAAAGTTTTCTTAAAGTATTTGCCTGTCTCTACTGCATGACGGACTTTGCTGCTTTTCCAACTTTCATAATCCTTCGTAGCTTGGCTGCAGCACCAAAGGGTGCTCCTAATCATTACACAACTTAATTACATTAGGAATAATTATATTATAACTCCCACAAATGGTTGTTTTAGCCAACTAGAATTTGGAAGCCATGATGTCAGCCATAATTCTTTAAATCCCCCACTAGCGGTGTCTTTGCTGACTTCATGCAGGATTTTGGTTTTTTCCCAAATCTTGTGTAGGTCCTCTCCTATTCTGCTGCCTTCATTTATATATGCACAACGACTTTGATTACTGCCCAGACTCCTCCTCTTTAGCAGTAAGTCAGCCTAATGCCATTCTATTTTGCAAGGTTATTTTTGACAGGTCACTTCTGCCTGGATTCTTCTAATTGCACCCATGGTTAGATTTTCTATTTCTGCCATAGTTGCTGAGATATTTACGATGGCCTTTTCTAATTCACTTACCCCTAACCTACCTAAGGGTAGAAACCACCTGGCAAAACCACGGGATGTAGTGGGTCTTTCAACCAAAGGGTTCCAAGTTCACTTGTCCAGTTTCTTTAAAAAACTCCTAATAATCCCGCAGGGAATTTGCGATTGGTTCTATATTCTGTGTTGGGAGGCCAGGTATCCTAGTGTACAGGTACCTTTCCATCTTGGGGGTAGTGTCTTCTTAGCTATTCCATCTCCACACAGCCACCAGATTCCTGGAGGTGTGGGACAGATTGGAACTCTACTGGTTTAGCTCGATCTTGATTGCACCGTTTTATTGAGAGAGATGGCTCTAAGTGGTGTTTGTGTGTCCCCAGAAAATGCTTTTATTATTGCCATTTCATTCTGTAAATTAACTATAGTACAGTTGGTTCCATTCAAGTTAAAAATCTTAAAATGAGGAGCATCCCTGCATAGAGATTCATTGACACATCTGTGTAGAACAATTCCTCCCTTTAAAATCTGAGGATCAAATGAGGGGCCAATTTGCCAATCCGACCCCTGCTGACCCATTTCCTTACGCTGTATTTGAGATTGATCACTATTTGTTTTCCACATATTTATTCCTGTAGCTTTGTTTATTGAAGACGAATCAGTAAACATTATGCCACGTAGAGGCAGCCTCGTATTCCCTTTTGGCAGAGCAGTACGAACCCAACAGTCCTTTGCCCGTGTAGCATTCACAGTGGTCTTAATGACTTGGTAATGTGCCTTTCCTTCCCATGCCACAACAGCGAGCCCCAGTATGCAAATACAAAGAGTCCAATCATTTTGATTTCCCTTGATGGTAAAGTGAACCCTTGTATTAATGTCTCTGTAATCTTCAGTTTGTGGGTCCCAGGGTTCAGACGTCCATTGCTTCTCAGGAGCCGCCTTCACTTGAGAATAATGGATCCGTGCCGGCTGCTCCTTTATCTTAATCGCAGTGAAAGTTGTCAGCAGTATCTGATTGGGTCCATTCCACTTCTCTCCCAATGGTCTTCCTGCAAAATCTTTTAACATCAACCCAATCTCCAGGTTTAAAAGGACGTACAGATTGGTCTAAACCTCTAGCTCGGGCTGCTAATACAGTTTTCTCCATGGAATATAACTGTTTTCTCAAACTGATTAGATATTGTTGTGAGTAATTCTCACCCGGTTGGGTAAGGTCTTCCCCTGTGTCCTGCAGTTCCGTACAGGATTTCAAAGGGGCCAATGCCTTCCTTGGACCTTGGCTTGGTTCAAATCCTGAGCAAGGCTAAAGGAAGTGCTTGGTACCAATGCAAATTCACTTCTTGAAAAATTTTAGGTAATTATTGTTTTATCAAATGATTCATTTTCTCAGCCTGGCCACTAGCTTGTTGTCAGTGTGGAGGATGTGCTCGCCAATCTGTTCTCAAAACTTTATTAACCTTTTTAACCACTTTAGCACAAAAATGTGTACCTCTGTCTGATGACATTACTGCTGGTAATCTAAATCGAGGTGTAATCTCATTCAATAATACTTTTGTGACTTCTGTTGCTTTATTTATCCTGCAAGGAAAAGCTTCTTGCCAACCTGAGAAAGTATCTGTTAATACTAATGGATACCGGTACCCCCCTTTTCCTGGAATTTGGGGGAAATCTCTTTGCCATTGTTGCCCCAGACTATTACGTTTGCCAGTCACGCCAACATGCGTTTTGTTTGTTGTGTTTGGATTGTTCTTTAAACAAATCTCACACCTCTGTGTGACTTGTTCCACTGTTGTGTATAGATTCCTTCTCACCAATTTCTTACTCATTGTTTATATAACAAGCAAAGGTACCCCAATGGGTTTTTCTGTGTCCATCTGGAACCAACTTCCATAGTACCCCTGATGGCACTATTATCCCTCCGTTGGGGACGTAAACCCATCCGTCTTTCCCTTCACTACCTGCCATGTCCGTCATCACATTTCTGTCTTCTTCTGTGAGCACTTTTCTAATTTCAAATCAGAATTGGGGATTTGAAACTTACCACCTAGAATCGAGGCTGGTATTACTGCTGCCTTCTCTGTGGCCTTTTTGGCCTCCAAATCTGCCAATTGGTTACCCTCTTCCTGAGCACTATTACCCCTTTGATGTCCCTTACAATGCATAATAGCCACTTCTCTGGGGAGGTTTACGGCTTCTACCAGCTTTAGGATTTCTGCCGCATGTTTAATGGGTTTTCCTTGGGTGGTGAGGAGTCCTCTTTCTTTCCAGATGGCGCCATGGGCATGCACGACTCCAGAGGTGTATTTGGAGTCTGTCCCAATACTAATTGTCTTTCCTTTCACCAGTTCTAATGCCCTTGTCAGGGCAATAATTTCAGCCTTCTGAGCAGAAGTTCCTGGAGGTAAGGGTTTAGCCTCTGTTGCCTCTCTGAGGGTGCTCACGGCATAGCCAGCCTTGCGATGTCCTTGCTTCATAAAGCTGCTTCCGTCAGTGTACCAGGAATCCTCTGCATCTGCAAACGGCTCTTCTTTTAGATCTGGACGACATATACTGCCTCCGTTGTTTTCAAACATTCATGCACCACTGGTTCCAAAGCAATGCTGCGAAGGAAAGACGCCGGTGCCTAGAGCAGCCTCACCAACAGGAGCGCTTCACGGGGAGGTGCTTGACAGCCCTGGCTCCTGTGGCTACTGCTTGGCAAGATCGGGAGGTCAGGGCACGGACAGATGTGGCCTTGGCAAGGATGCGGCCCCCGACGGTGCTCAATTCTTCCAGACCCCCAGGCGGATGGGGCTAAGGCTGCGCTGCACAGCGACTGTCACCATGTTCCTAGAGCTGAGGCTGTTCTTCTCCTCCCAATGCTGCAAGCGTAGAAAATGTTCTGGAAGGAAATAGGGGACAGATTTGCCTGTGGACTTTGCAAGTGAAAACATCGGTCGTCATCCTTTTCCCAAAGAGATTGTGCTTTTATCTGAAAAGTCCAGAACCCAATGTGTTTCGTAGATTCACAGAATCATTTAGGTTGGAAAAGCCCTTTAAGATCACCAAGCCCAACCGTTCCCCTAACCCTGCCATCCCACCACTAAACCCTGGCCCTAAGCACCTCGTCTGCCCAGCTTTTAAATCCCCCCAGGGATGGGGACTCGACCCCTTCCCTGGGCAGCCCCTTCCAGTGCTTGACAGCCCTTGCGGGGAAGGAATTGTTCCCAATGTCCAACCTAAACCTGCCCTGGTGTCACCGAAATCGGGAAGAACAAACCTCGTAACACCAATGTAGTGTTAGAAGGCAGGCATTCTTTATTCACGGCGCCGGATGCACGGGGGATTGCTCCACCTAACGTGCACACCTCAAGTTACAACAACAATCATTTATATTACTAGATCTCATACATATGTATCAAATTTTCTGGAACTAATTATCATAATTACACATAATTATATAATCACTGCACATGCGTTCTTAAGCTCTAAGGGGCTCGTGTGGGGGTCTCTAGTGGTCTTCGGTGGTTGTGCTTGAGTGTCCCTTAGTTGACCCCTTCTTTTGAGCATGCGCATTGTTGATGTTGACGTTATTTGTTTCTCTTCTCTGTAATATTTCTATAGTACCCAAACCATTACAAAAGATTCTACAACACATCGCACAACAAACATTCTAGCTACTTTAGTAACTTGTTTTTGTTTTAACTACCCCATCCCATCACCCTTGATACATAACAAACATTTTAAACTATAAATCATTAACATCTTTATAACTAATTGATTTAATCTCAATTTTATAATTTTGGTTACACTGGCACAACTTGAGGCTGTGTCCCCTTGTCCCATCACCCATTCCCTGGGAGCAGAGCCCCATCCCCCCAGCTCCCCCCCCTGTCAGGCATTGTAGGGGCGAAAGGGCTCCCCGCCCCTCTGCTCCAGGCTGAACACCCCCAGCTCCCCCAGCCGCTCCCCACCAGCCTTGGACTCCAGACTCCTCCCCAGCTCTGTTGCCCTTCTCTGGACACGCTCCAGCCCCTCCAGGTCCTTCTGGGAGTGAGGGGCCCAACACTGACCCCAGCATTCGAGGGGCGGCCTCACCAGTGCCCAGGACAGGGGCACGGGCACTGCCCTGCTCCTGCTGGCCACGCCATTCCTGATACAAGCCAGGATGCCCTTGGCCCTCTTGGCCACCTGGGCACGCTGCTGGCTCATACTCAGCTGCCCATCGACCAACACCCCCAGGTCCTTTTCTGCCGGGCAGCTTTCCAGATTAAGAGTAGTTTTCTTAGTGAGTTCCCTTTTCAAACAGTAGTAAACAAGCAATATTACTAGAAACACTAGTAACAGTGTCAATACTGTTTGAATCAGAGATTTGACCCATGAACTCAAATTCCATCCTAATCCGCCAAAAATTTTATCTAGCCAATTTTCTTGCATATCTTGTTGAATTTCTTGGGTACCCTTTTCTATTTGTTCTAATAAACTCAGATCATGTTCCACATCTTTGGTGACGTTTGGAATGTGTATGCAGCAATGGTCAATTTCATCTTTTAGATATCCACATACTCCATGTTCTTTTAATAGGAGCATGTCTAGAGCCATTTTATTTTGCAGGGTCATCCTTGAGGTTGCTTGCAATTGCAAATTTAACTGTTTGAATCCTTTTCTTGTTACATTAGCTAATTTTTCTACTTGGCCAGTTAATCTATACAACCAGGCTCTATTTCGGTAGATTGCCAAGGGAGTTAATAAAGATTCCAAAGCCCATCCAATTTTTACTCCTGTTGATGGTTCATTCCATTCTTCATCATTAACCTGTGATCTTTTTGTTCGAATTAATTTCAAATTTTCAAGGTCACCTCTGAAAGGAGCCTTTTTCCAGATTGGACACAATGTTGGCATCCCTAAGGTAATTTGTTTTACCTTTCCGTCAACTGGTAAGTGAGTAGTCCAAGTTCCATCACTCATTGCCCAGACTAAATGGCCTGGGCTCTGAATTGTGGATCTTTTACAACTGAATATTATTTTCTTGGAATTATAGGTATCAGTCAATTTTATGTCATTTTTGAGCCCCCTACACCAACATCCATATTTTAGCGCAGCTGCTAGAGGTGGAATTCCTTGTATTGTTTCACTATTTGTGCTACAGTTATATATATTCTTACAATTCCACCAAGATACCACTGTCTCTTTTTCTTGAGAAGTGGTTTCTTTGTTGAGAATGGGAGAAGTTGAGAATTGGCTACCATCCCAGGTAAAACACCAAGAGGCATTAGCCATGTATTGAAACTGTGATAAAATAGTCATTGACCATACTGAGTCCCGTAAAACCAGTTCTTGTTTAGTTTGATTAGTTTCTCCACATCTCCACTCCATAACTAGTTGGCTAACATTTCTCTTAGATGATTCAAGATATAAACAAATTCCTCCCGGTCCAGGGTTCCAGGGGTTTAACTGTCCGTTTGGAATATATCTCACCTTATTTCTTACCTTGTCACATTCTTTCTTATTTTTAACATACTTCTGGTTTGGTTTTGTATCGACTACTGTCTGCTCTTGCCACTTAACAACAGGAACTGATCTGCAATGTGCACTATTATTTTTGAATTCTACGCTACTCAAATCAGTTGTCAAAACTCCCCATGGAATCGATTCACCTACTGCTCTTGGGATTGGAAGACATGCGGTTATTTGGGTCACATTTTGTAATTTGGGAAACTCCTTGATCAATCCTACCATTAGATTTTCCTCTGGAGTTCTCCTAGGGATATGTATTAACTGCCCTGTCTTCAATGGGTCTTTGTTCTCTGGTTTTGATTCTAATTGGTCTATTTCAACTTTAATCAATGCACCCACCATCATCAGTTTCCAGATTAGAACCCTTTTCCTCCTGTTTGAAAGGCCCCCCCCCTTCAGTCATGTTTTAGGGTCAATTTTGCAGTTTCTGGATCTCTACTGATGACCTTCCATGTAGGGGCCTTCTTTACTCGAGTATAATGTATCCAAGGTTCCACTCCTTCTACTTCGATTGCTGTGTAAGTTGTTAACAGTACTTGATAGGGTCCCTTCCACTTCTCTTGCAGTGGTTCAGAATCCCATGTCTTTATATATACAAGGTCACCTGGTTGATACTGATGTACAGGCATATCGAAAGTGAGTGATCTGGTCAGCACTATATGCTTCTGGAGGGCTCCAAGAACTTTTCCTAAAGAAATCAAATATTTTTTTCAAAATTTAAGGTTCCAAAAGGAAAGCTAATGATAAGGCCTGTGGCCATTTTAAAGATGTTTCTTGACAGATTTTACTCACTTGTCTTTTTAATGTTTGATTCATCCTCTCAATTTTCCCACTTGACTGTGGTCTCCATGGGGCATGCAGATCCCATTTTATACCCAAAACGTTACTAATTTGTTGAATCACATTTGCCACAAAATGTGGTCCTCTGTCGGAGGACATCCCTATTGGTACCCCAAATCTTGGTATTATTTCTTTCAACAGTATTTTGACCACTTCTTTAGCTTTGTTGGTGCGACAAGGGAAAGCCTCTGGCCATCCTGAAAATGTATCAATTAACACTAACAAATACCTATATCCATTTTGTCTTGGTAACTCAGAAAAATCAATTTGCCAATAATCTCCTGGAGAATTCCCTTCTTTTGTTACCCCTAAGGGTGGCTTCTTTTGATTCAGAGGGTTGTTTTTAAGACAAATTGGACACTTAGCCACTAATGATTTAATTATTCCTGTCATTCCTACACACACTACGGATGTCTTTAAACTTGAAACCATAGCATCTACACCCCAATGTGTTTGCTCATGCTTTTCTTTTGCAAGCTCTAACATAACTTGTGGGGTTACTATCACCTGTTTTTCTGGCGTTATTCACCATCCTTCCGTATTTTGCGATGCTTTCAATTGCTCTGCTAATTGTTCATCCAATTTATTATATTTTGGTTTTAAATCTGGAATTTTTATCCGTTTTACTGGTACTAATGCAAGGATACCTTGTGATGCAGCCTCTTTTGCAGCTCTGTCTGCCAATCGATTACCTATACTTACACCTGTCTGCCCGAATTGATGAGCTTTACAATGCATTACCGCTACTTCCTTTGGTTTCTGCACATCCTCCAGGAGTTGGAGAATTTCTTCTTTATGTTTTATCGATGATCCCTGGGCTGACAACAGTCCTCTTTCTTTCCAAATAGCTCCATGAGCATGGATCACACCAAATGCATATTTAGAATCAGTCCAGATATTTACCCTCTGTCCTGCTGCCATTCGCAGGGCCTGCTTTAAAGCCACCAATTCTGCTTTTTGTGCCGAAGTATTTGCAGGCAGGGTCCCTGATTCCAATACTTTAGTGGTGGTGACAACAGCATATCCGGCCATTCGTTTTCCTCCTTGTACAAAGCTGCTTTCATCAGTAAACAGTTCCAAATCAGGATTTTCTAAGGGTTCATCTCTCAGGTCTGGTCTACTGGAATAGACTTGTTCAATTGTTAACAAACAATCATGTTCTAAGTTTCCTATTAGGTTCTCTGTTGACAGGAACACTGCTGGGTTGACAATTGCTGTGGTTTTTAATTCCACATCGTCTTGTTCCAGTAAGACAACTTGATATTTCAGCGTTCTGCTGGGAGATAACCAATGACCCCCCTTTTGCTCCAAAAGAGTTATTACCATGTGTGGTACATATACCACTATCTTTTGACCCATGGTCAGCTTCCGGGCTTCTTGGATCAGCAAAACTGTTGCTGCCACAGCACACAAGCATCCCGGCCATCCTTTACTCACGTTGTCGAGTTGTTTGGAAAAGTATCCCACCGGTCGTTTCCAGGATCCTAACCACTGTGCCAGCACTCCAAGGGCTAGGTGCTGCCTTTCATGAATAAAGAGTTCAAAAGGTTTGGTCAGGTCAGGCAAACCCAATGCCGGAGCCATCATCAATGCTCTTTTAAGTTCTTTAAATGATTTCTGGCATTCTGGTGTCCAAACTAAATACCGATCTCTAGACTCTTTCAAAGCCTCATATAATGGTTTTACATATAGTCCATAATTTAAAATCCAGAGTCTGCACCATCCAATCATTCCCAGGAAAGCTCTCAATTCTCTCGGGCTGTTTGGTTCTGAAATTTGGCAAATAGCCTCTTTTCTTTCATTTCCAAGTTGTCTTTGTCCTTGAGATATCTCAAAACCCACATAAATCACTGCTTCTTTCCCAATTTGTGCTTTGTTTCTTGAAACTCTATATCCTCCTTGGCTCAAGAAATTTAGTAAACTCATAGTGGCTTCGAAGCATTCTTCTTTGCTTTCTGCTGCTATCAGAATATCATCCACGTACTGCAACAATGCCCCTTTTTCTTGATTCTGTGTTTTCCATATTTCTAATTCTTTTGCCAATTGATTTCCAAATATCGTTGGACTATTTTTAAATTCTTGTGGGAGTACAGTCCATGTAAGTTGTGTTCTTCGTCCTGTGGTGGGGCTTTCCCATTCAAAAGCAAATATGCTTTGGCTCTTTTTATCCAGAGGTATGCAAAAGAAGGCATCCTTTAAATCTAGTACAGTAAACCATTTGTGTCTCTCTTTTAAAGAGGTCAGTAGAGTATATGGATTAGCTACCACTGGATGTATATCTTGAACTATCTGATTTATAGCCCTCAAATCCTGAACTAATCGATATTCTTTGCCTCCAGACTTTTTGACTGGCAATATGGGAGTATTATATTCCGATTCACATTCTACCAATAATTTATATTCTAAAAATTTTATAATTAGTTTTTCCAATCCTGTTCGAGCTTCCCACTTAATAGGATATTGTTTTTGTCTTACCGGTTTAGCTCCGGGTTTTAAGGTCACTTTTACTGGCTCTGCCAATTTGGATTGTCCTGGAACTTCGCTGGCCCAGACCAGGGGAATTACTGCATTTTCCACTTCCTCTGGGATCTGTTCTTCCCTAGGGGAG
The DNA here is from genome assembly GCA_034008185.1 of Gorsachius magnificus. Lineage (NCBI taxonomy): Eukaryota > Metazoa > Chordata > Aves > Pelecaniformes > Ardeidae > Gorsachius > Gorsachius magnificus. Next base: position 997,844 of record CM067096.1, read on the forward strand.
TCCTGTAACATAAACACTCTTGCCTCTATGGCTTTATATTCAGGGATTAGTAGCTTAATTTCTCCATCTTTAAAGGTTATTTGTGCATTTAATTTGCTTAATAAGTCTCGTCCTAGCAAAGGTAAGGGGCATTCAGGCATATACAGAAACTGGTGAGTCACCCATTGTTTTCCCAATTTAAACTTCAGCGGTTTTAGGAAAGGCCGATTTTCTTTCTGCCCTGTCGCACCAACAACATTTACTGATTGATGACTGAATTTTTCTTGACATGTATTTAACACAGAATAAGTAGCTCCTGTATCTATTAAAAATTCTATTTCCTCATCCCCTAGCCTTAATGTAACCAGGGGTTCAGCTAGGGTTGATTCCCCCGGTTCCCTTCATAATTCTGTTTCTTCTCCCAAAGTCATCAATTTGATTGCTCGAAGAGCTGGATCCAATCCTTTGGCCCTGGGGCATTCCCTTTTCCAATGTCCATGTTCTTTATAAATAGCACATTGATCTTCTGCTAACCGGAGATTAACTTTCCTTCTCTCTCCCATATTTATACCTCGTCCCCTTCCCCTTCCTCTTTTATTGTTTTCTGCTAAAATTGCCAACAATCTCCCTTCTCTTCTTGCTTGTTGTATTTCTTTTTCTTTTTCTCTATTGTTAAACACAGTCCAAGCCACTTCCAACATTTTACCCAAGTCTCTAGATTCGGGTCCTTCTAATTTTTGTAATTTCTTTCTAATATCTGAAGAGGACTGTCCCATAAATAGGGATGCCAATTGTGTTGCTTCTTCTGGATTCTCTGGGTCTAAATTAGTATATTTTCTGGCAGTCACCTTCAGTCTTTCCATAAAGGCCGAAGGGGACTCATTTGGTTCTTGCCTTACTTCATAAATTTTTGACCAATTTATTGCTTTTGGCACTGCATGTCTTACACCAAACAAGATCCATCTCTGATATCTAGTTAACATTCCCCTGGGTCCTGGTTGATTAGGATCCCACTGAGGATTTGCAGAAGGGAAATTCTGATCTACTGTTCCTTGTAAATCTCCGTTAGCATGTGCTCCCTCTACCTGTTTTCTGGCAGCATTCAATACCATTCTTTTTTCAGTATCATCAAGCAAAGTATCTAATATCACTTGTATATCACTCCAATCAGGATCTTGAGTTCTAATTATTGTTTCAATTGCTTTAGCTACTCTCTCAGGATCCTCCCGATAGGACCCCGCCATCTCTTTCCATGACCTTAGATCAGTAATCGAGAAAGGAACCTTTATTACCGGACCATCATTTCCCACTGCTTCTCGGAGAGGGGCTTGAATGGGAGCTACTTCTGCCACTCCTCTCCTTCCCCGTGTCCTTCCAGAAATTGGACTGAATCCCTCTTCTGATCTTTCTTCCACAGGGGGGGCAGATGGATCATTACCTTCCAAATTCTGAACCCTCTGTCCCCTCCTGCGGTGAGGTGCAACCATTAATTCAACATCTCTTTCTTCTGTTCCTTCATCCATATTACAAAGAGAACAACATCTTTTTAAACTTTTACCACACTCTTGATTACATCCAGAACAACATCCTTTCTTAGTTCTTTTTCCCTTAAAACCATTACCGAAGAACTGGATAATATTCCACATTCTTTTTGCCATTCCGGGTGATTTCTCAATGTACAGAACAAATCAACGTAAACCACCTCATCCCATTTTCCTTCTCTTTTACAAAATAACATCAATTGTAAAATAGTATTATATTGCAATGTTCCATTTTCTGGCCATTTTTCTCCACCTTCCAAAGTATACATTGGCCACCAATGATTACAATACTCAATCAATTGTTTCCGAGTAAGCGGATCTCCCCCCAGATCTTTCCAATGTTTCAAAATACATCCCAAAGGTGTTTTTTCGTGGGATGGATTTCTTACTCGGAAATGTACCCATCTTCTTAAAAGACTAGTGGGTGTGATCGTGCACTATCACAGGCACTAGTCAAAAAAGTTAGTCAGGGGACTCCAACCCCTAACCTTACCAGGGGACTCTAACCCCTATCCTTATCAGGGGACTCTAACCCCTATCCTTACCCAGGATTTTAGCCCAACCTTGCGAGGCTTTCGCCGCGTCTTATCGGCAGGCAATACCTGGGGACTCTAACCCCGCAGAGGTACCTCCCAGCCCAACTCTGCGTAGCTTTCGCCGTGCCTTACAAAGCAGACTGGTGGGATTTGAACCCAAAGTTTTATCCTCTTAAAAGAATGCCTTATTACCTGTCCAGGGAACTTGCTCGGAATTCTTCGGTCCGGGGATCAGAGGTTCTCCCCGAGAATCCCTCGGTGCCGGCTGGAGGTCCCGTGATCCCATGGATCCGTCGAGATTCACAAGTGTGGTCCCATCTGGGTCGCCAAAACTGTCACCGAAATCGGGAAGAACAAACCTCGTAACACCAATGTAGTGTTAGAAGGCAGGCATTCTTTATTCACGGCGCCGGATGCACGGGGGATTGCTCCACCTAACGTGCACACCTCAAGTTACAACAACAATCATTTATATTACTAGATCTCATACATATGTATCAAATTTTCTGGAACTAATTATCATAATTACACATAATTATATAATCACTGCACATGCGTTCTTAAGCTCTAAGGGGCTCGTGTGGGGGTCTCTAGTGGTCTTCGGTGGTTGTGCTTGAGTGTCCCTTAGTTGATCCCTTCTTTTGAGCATGCGCATTGTTGATGTTGACGTTATTTGTTTCTCTTCTCTGTAATATTTCTATAGTACCCAAACCATTACAAAAGATTCTACAACACATCGCACAACAAACATTCTAGCTACTTTAGTAACTTGTTTTTGTTTTAACTACCCCATCCCATCACCCTTGATACATAACAAACATTTTAAACTATAAATCATTAACATCTTTATAACTAATTGATTTAATCTCAATTTTATAATTTTGGTTACACTGGCACAACTTGAGGCTGTGTCCCCTTGTCCCATCACCCGTTCCCTGGGAGCAGAGCCCCATCCCCCCAGCTCCCCCCTCCTGTCAGGCAGTTGTAGGGAGCGATAAGGGCTCCCCTCAGCCTCCTCTGCTCCAGGCTGAACACCCCCAGCTCCCCCAGCCGCTCCCCATCAGCCTTGGACTCCAGACTCCTCCCCAGCTCTGTTGCCCTTCTCTGGACACGCTCCAGCCCCTCCAGGTCCTTCTGGGAGTGAGGGGCCCAACACTGACCCCATCATTCGAGGGGCGGCCTCACCAGTGCCCAGGACAGGGGCACGGGCACTGCCCTGCTCCTGCTGGCCACGCCATTCCTGATACAAGCCAGGATGCCCTTGGCCCTCTTGGCCACCTGGGCACGCTGCTGGCTCATACTCAGCTGCCCATCGACCAACACCCCCAGGTCCTTTTCTGCCGGGCAGCTTTCCAGCCCCTCTGCCCCACGCCTGTAGCGTTGTGTGGGGTTGTTGTGACCCCAGGGCAGGACCCAGCCCTTGGTCTTGTTGAATCTCACCCAATTGGCCGCAGCCTATGGGTCCAGCCTGGCCAGGTCCCTCTGCAGAGCCCTCCTCCCCTCCAGCAGATCCACACTCCTGCCCAGTTCGGTGTCATCTGCAAACTGAGTGAGGGTGCCCTCAATCCCCTCGTCCAGGTCATGGATAAAGATGTTAAACAAGACCGGCCCTAGAACTGAGCCCTGGGGGACACCGCTTGTGACCGGCCACCAACTGGATTTAACTCTGTTGACCACAACTCTCTGAGCTTGGCCATCCAGACAGATTTTTACCCATCAAAGAGTGCACCTGTTGAAGTCATGAGATGCCAGCTTCTCTAGGAGAATGCTGTGGGAGACAGTGTTAAAGGCCTTGCTGATGTCCAGGTAGAGAACATCCACAGCCTTTCCCTCATCCACTGGGAGGGTCACCTGGTCATAGGAGATCAGGTTGGTCAGGCAGGACCTGCCTTTCATGAACCCATGCTGGCTGGGCCTGATCCCCCGGTTGTCCTGTAGTTGCTGCGTGATGGCACTCAAGATGATCTGCTCCATGACCTTCCCTGGCACCGAGGTCAGCCTGACAGGCCTGTAGTTCCCTGCTTAAACTGTTCATACCATCTGGCACTCACAATTTGGCAGGAAAACCCATTTCCAGGATGACTACCCAAACTTGGTGTTACTGGGTTTGTAGAGAACCAACTTTAGCATCAATTACACCAAAACCACTTCCAACTTTAAACATTATGATATAAATTTTGTGGCCCTCAGCATGGAAGATGAACATATGCTAGTGAAAGCGATGCTGCCTGATCTTGAGAATGGCTGCTGCGTGAGAGAAGCTATGCAGCTCCTTCAGACCAGTGGCGGCCATGTGAAGGACCATTCCCTGCTGCTTGAAGAGAAGAGTTTGCCTGGGGCTATTGGCTCCCTGTAACCTTTCTTCAGGCAGAGAATATGCTGATTGCTATTCCCCAATTAAAAGAGGTGGCCTTGATGACCACCATGAATACGATTGTGTAGGGTGCATTTAAAAAAAGTGACATAAACTGGCTCTTCAATGACATGTGAGGATGGACAGCAAATAGCTCTCGTAGTTTCCTTCCACAGACCCCCTACACCAAGGAAACATTTCTATGCATTTTCCTGAGCAGCTGGCTCCTCAGGGGCTGTGTTTCTCCAAGACCAATGAGATTGCTTGTGATTATGGATTCACATAACCAGCCTGGAGAGCACTGGCTATTTATTTTCCTGGCAGATGAGAATGGCATGGAGTTTCTCGACATGTATGGTCAAAGAAAAGAATGAATGTGACTCTTGGTGATCACCAGACCAGTGTGTGCCTTTTGGGGGACCCCAGGCCTTGGCTGTGTCTTTCAGTGTCTCCCAGTGCAATCTGTGTGCACCCCACGAGTGCCCAGATCCTTTGTTTTCCCCTGACAGCACTCAGAAAACCTTGGTTCCCCTCAGAGGGCACTGCCGTGCCATTCATTCCCCTCTGGGAGCACTCAGAGCCTCTCCGTTCCCCACGGTGTCCGTTCTGCCTCCTCTATGATCTTGACTGCAGGCTGTGAGCCTCCTCTTTCCCCCTAGCTCATGTGCACATCCCCTTCAGGCCCATCCGCAGCATCCGAGGTGCCCTCCCTTCCCCTCCTGGGAGGCTCAGCGTCTCTTCTTTCCCTCCAGGCACGCTTAGATGTCCTCCTCAGTTCCCATCCCCATGTGCTCAGATGCCCTCCGTCCATCTCCTGGGCACTGCCCTCCCATCCTCGCCCCTTCCTGCACACCCACATCTCTTCTCCTCCCCTCTGTGCTGCTCAGCTCCCACTCTGGGCAAAACCGGGCTGAGCTGTGTGTGCACGGTCACTCCAGGGGTGCTGGGGATGGGTGGCACTGGGCACACAGGTTGCATTTGTGCGAAGATGGACCAGCACACAGGATCATGAAGTGCCCGTCCTTTCCAAAGCCATGCCAGTGAACGTCTTTCCAGGCACAGGTTGGTGACCACAGCAGGAAGCAGGCCCCCGGCATCTTTATTTGGCATCTCCAGAGGACTACAGTGTTTGGAAAGGTCCCGCTCTGCTAAGGGCTCTGCTGCTGCAGAGGAGGCAGCACTGGCAGCAAGAGTGGGAGCTCCAGCACCAACATGCCTTCACTTGGCCCTGGCACAGACAACCTTGGGGCTTCGCTGGGCCCCTCAGGCTTTGTTCCTCAGTGCCAGGGTGCAGGTCTGTGTGGTGTGACTTGGCTGTACTGCGCACACGTCCCACGTGCTGCCAGACAGGCCTCGTGCTTTTCTCTGGGGCTGTGGAGCTCCATCTTCTTCACAGCGCTAAGGGGGAACCAAAAGCTGATCAGTTGGAGGCACAGAGAGGAGGGCAGAGAGCTCCTGCCCAGCAAGGCTGGTCCTGGAGCCTTTCTCTGAGCCTTGTCTCTGAGACTTCCCCTGCTCCACAGGACCAGGCCCATCAGCTTGGGGCCGAGACCTGGGAGGGGACAGGTACAGCCCCCCCAGGCAAGGTGTCTGGATGTGGATGTCCTAGCAGAGGAGGGACAGTCTCTGTGGGGTGGAAAGGCAGAGCCAAATGCCAGAGAAAGTCACCCGTGTCCCCATCTACCCCTGTCCTGCCTGCGGACATTTCCCTGGGGCTGGAAGGCAGGTCTGGCTCAGGGGCACAGCCTCGGGACCCCACTGCTCTCCTGCCACCCAGCTGTCGGTACAGACAGTCCTGCCCGGATGCTGCTGCCTGGGCAAGGGAGGAAAATGCTGCAGTGGGAAAATGCCTCCCATGCTTGGAGATACTTACCAGAGGATCTGCTTTGGGGCCGTTGCCTGCAGCCTGTTGAGCTCTGCATTCCTCCTCCGCTCCTCCTGGTGGGTTCTGTATGGCTCCAGGTCTGTTAGGACCTGCCTTGCTCGTGGTGACAAGATGCTGCAACAGCAGGGACAAATGCCCTCTCGCACCCTGCACTGGCCACTGCACCCAGGCTGGGGCTGCCACAACACCGGGCATCGGGGCTAACCCCGGGCATGCCCGTGCCAGTGGCAATTGGGTCCCTGACCCTGCAGATCAGCACTTTCTGCACTCGACTCTCCCTGGCCCAGCCGGGAGCTGCTGCACGCTTACTCTGGCAGTGGCGTCCCCATCCGAGGGGATGGTGTTTTCCCCTTCTTCGCTCGGGTATGGCATTGAGTCATCTCCTGCCCCTCTCTCTTGCCCCAGGAGGTGGCTTGCTCCTGTCCTGCCCGTACTTTGGCCCTCTCCTGCCTGGCACTTTTGAGCCGGGGGAAGTGCAGTGACAAGTCAGGCCAATGCACTTGGGGTATTTCGGACGGCCACTTCGCCTGGGTGGGAAGAGGAAGAACATTTGAGCCTGGGTCTCACCTCTCTCCCATGCCTGGACAAGGTGGCACTAGAGAAGCCAGGGCCTGAAAGCCCTCTGCAGCCCCCCAGGCCATGTGGGAAACCCACAGGGAGGAGAAGTGCCCCTGGCAGGGACCCTGGGGCAAGGGGCTGGGGAACCAGGAGGGTCCACGTGGAAGCCAAGCATGGTGTGAACAGATGGAGTCATTGGCCAGACGGAAAGGAAGAGCCAGAAAGCATGACGGGATGAACACGTCTGCAGTATAGGGTTGTCTTTGAGGACACCCTCTCCATAGAGCCATGTTGTGCTACAGGCGACACCATCGTTATGTCCACCTGTACCACGTACCACTGCTGCTCCCATCTCACTGTCCAGATCAGGGAGCCTGACTTCAGGATGCTCCGTCGCTTTGACTTCCTTGTGTTTCTCTGCACGGCTCCCCGCCAGCTCACTGCAAACACATCGCACAAGGAGCTTGTATGAGAACAGCAGGAGCCTGTTCCTCAGCTGATGCTCACGGACCAACCCTGTGCAGGCAGCACAGGGCAGTTCTGCACAAGAGCTATGTCTGGGCTAGGAAAGACACTCAAGCCAAAACCAGGACGAGACAGCCGTGAGCTGTTGCTGCTCAGGTGTGGCTAAGGAGTCTCACCTCACAGTACCCGCTGCAGTCCCTGCCTTTATCCTCTTTTCTCCTGTGAGTCCTGGGCCACTTGTCCGGATGGGAGGAAGACGCCCTCGGGGGAGCTGGCGCTCACCAGGACAAGCCGCTGGAAACACAAAACCAGGGAGCTCTCGCACCTGCACCTCAGGGACACTTCCCACCAGACAGACATGCCATCTCTGCTGTGAGTGCCTGGCCTGGGCTCCTCAGCCCTTGGAGTCAGGTGTCCTAGGACGGTCTGGGCCCTTTCTGACTAATACCATTTCCCAGACCTCCCTTTCTACAGGGCCACATGGCTCCCTGAGCAGTTCCTGCCCCAGTGTCTCCTTGCGTAGGTCCCCATTTGGAAAAGGGGGGGAGCTGGGACGTGCTGGTCACTTTGGAGAACCTCTCGCATTGGGCAGCTGGAGTCATATGTGGGGAACGCACTCTTGTGTCTCTGCATGACACTGGTGCATCGTTACGGTACCTCGTTGGGCAGCCTTTTCAGCCAGTTCTTTTTCAGACATCCTATTTTTGTACACAAACCTGCAAATAAGAAGGCGCCAGTGGCTTCAATAAGGGGCAATAGAGTCCTCTGCAGCCCCCACTAAGAAGGTGCTCCCAGAGCTGCTTGAGAGCTGAGCTACTGTCAAGTCTCCAGATTTGCAAAGCAGAACATACAACAAGGTGGCAACAGAGATTAGGAAGCATGCATCACCAAACTCTGTTTGAAAACAATGATGTCTTGGCCTTGGTTTGTTTGGGTTTTTTTCTACTTCATTCTTGGCCAAAGGAAAGGGAAGGACCAGATGAAGCTTTATGGAAAATGGTCCTTCCCTGCCTCCCCACATCCCACGCAGGTGGGAAGGTAAAGCAGGCCCTCTCCCTAGGACCCCACCTGACGACACCCCGCTTCCCAAAGGAGGAGGAGTGACCATGGACTTCATGGAGAAGCACTCCTTGGGCACAGGTACTCCACACCAGCTTGGTCCTTCGCACCTCTGGGCAGCTGGACCAGAGCAGGGCTGAGAAGCTGCTCTCTTGGCCAGTCCAGGATGACTGAAGCAAAAATACTCACTGTGGGAACACAAAGATCCCGCCCCGAGGCATCTGGAAAACTGCTGTTTCCATGCGGGCTATGACCAAGGGCCTCAGGCTTGAGTTCTGCAAGAAGGACAGAGACAGGGGATTGAATGTGCCCAAGGTCATGGCTTTGACCTGGCTGCAAAAGCATTAGAGGGAGCACTGAAAACATGCCAGACTCACTTGGAGGAAAGTGTTTGCCAGGATCCCGGTCTCGTCCACATCTCGGAGCAGGTCTTCGAAGAACCGCATGACCACTCTCTTTCCTCGGCACACCAGGACGCCAAAGTTCTTGAAGACAAAGTCAAAGTCCTTGCCTTCGGTCAAGGCCCACGTAATGACTTTCACGGTTGCCTCGACACACTTCAAGACCTTTTTTTCAGGGAGGCGGAGGCGGAGAGCCACCTTGGCGTAGATCAGCTCTGCAACTTCAAATTCCTCTGCGAAGAAACCGCCCGGCAACATAGCCACTTGATCAGCCTTCAGCAGACTCACATCACCTTTCAGCACAAGGGCCCATCAAGAGCCCACTGACCCTCCTCCCACCCCACCAAATCCCCGCTCAGCAGCGAGCGGCCTGCCTTTGGGGGCCAGCAACCTGTCCCCAGCAAGCTGCTGTCCCTATCAAGGAGGAGATGGAGGGGAAGCCCAGCTGTGACTCAAGGGGGAAGCAGAGGTCTGAGTGTCTCTTCTTACCAGGCCGTGATCTGGTCTCATAGCGGAGCTTGTTCCACACCAGAACTGGCTTGTCTAGCTGGAACATGGGTCGCTGGACCCTGAAACGTGCCTTGTTCCCAGTTCTGATCTTGTTTGTCCTGATGCAGACAGTGCCCATGCCCATTAGCCTGACAGTCTGCAAACAAGAGCGAGAAAGAAACAGAAGTTGGAATTTTTCTGATGGGAGAACAGCGTGAAGATTTGTCTGGACACACTAAGGCCTAACTGTTGGCCTGTCCACGCCTGTGGTCCCCAGGGACAAGGTGGGGCCCATTGGAAAGCTTTGGGGAAGAGTCTTGCCCTCCAAATCTTTTCCCTCTCCCTCCTCCTCCTCCCCCTCTTCCCAGGGCATGCAAGGTGAAGGACAAGCAGGACCCAACGAGCCCAAGAAGGTCCAAGGGGGGACAACCCCTGGGAAAAGTCCCAAACACTGCCCCAGGAGCTCTGCCTCGTCATCGCACCCTGCCAGCAGGGCTGGGGAAGACTCCAGAGAAGAACCCCCATATTGTTCTCTGTCTAAAGCAAGGCTTTGCTTTTTCTCTCCATTCACGCAAAAGTTGCTCTCTGGCAAAGCTGTCCACCACAGTACCCTTGCGGGGCATCTTTTCTGCTTTCTAAGCTGGGGGAGGAATAAAGGGCAGGGAGAGAGGTCAGGACACCTCAGGGTGTGAGGGAGGACAAGGGAGGCAGCCCCACCTTCTTCAGCAGCAGCTCTTGGCGATAGCTCTCTGACATGATATCCCAAATGTTTGTGATCTCTGGGGAAGAGGAGGAAGACGAGCCATGCTTGAAGTCCGCAAGCTCAGCACCTTGCTGAGCCAGCAGACGCAGGCACTGTCGCACACCACCGCCTCTCCCCCAGTGTCACCCACGCAGGCCTGCAGAGCTGAGTTTTAACTATGTCCCCATGAGAAGGCTTCCTGGGGGGGGGGACAGGGGTGTGCACTTGAAATAAAGACACAAGAAGGCTTTGCACAAGGACATCCTCCCATCCACGACGGGACGGCATCTCCGAGCTCAGAGTCTTGAGCACGGGGCCTTCTGGCAGCACTTACCCTCCCTTGTGAAATCCGCCAGGTGTGGAGACAGTGCCTGGAGGAAGGCAGAGGAGAACCACTCCATGGCTGCGGCTCCTCCTGGCCGACCTCTGCACTCCTCCTCTCCACCTCGCCAAAGAGCCCCAGTGCCACGGCCCTGCCCGCCTCCCCCTTCCCCCAGCTGCAAAGCGCCCCAAGAGCAGAGCGGAGGTGAGAGCAGCCCGGCACCTGGGCTCCTCTCCGACTGGCAGGGAAGCACAGCTTGGGCTGCCATGGGGAGAGAGAAGGGTCACGGTGAGGTGGGGTGTCCCATTGTGACCCCGGCCCCCATCACAGAGGGGTGCAGGCACTGCCTCCAGCCTCCCAGGCACCCTGCCGGGCTTCACCCTATATGGGAAAGGGGCGGCCCCGGGCATTTTGGGGAGCTGGCCCCAGCCACCCACTGCCCACAGGGAGACCCAAAGAGTCGTGGACAAGAACCGTTGAACCTCACATGAGCAGATGCAAACACGGTGCCGCTCTTGCCCGAGAAACAAGATTAGGAGCCTTGCAGGGTGGAAAAAATGAAGTTGAAAATAAAAAACTCTCAAAGATCATTTAAGTCCCAGGAGTCCTTGCTCCCAAGTCGCACAAGCAGAGAACATCAAGGTGCTGGGGACCACATGCTTTGGGAAAAGGTTGCTCAAAGTTGTTTTGACATGAGTATAAAGAACAGCCCGAGTGGAGAGCCGGAAGACAAATTCCAAGCAAATATCTTTAACGCTGGATTCCAGCAGGGATACAAAAGCACGGATACAAAGTAGGCTTTGAATAAAACTCATTGATGTGTGCTCAGATTGTCTTCATTCTCCGCAAAGATCCTCTGCTCCCTCCCCTGAAGAAGGGAATTGTTCTCGTCCCACAGGGGACCGCTCCTGTCCCCACCCTGTCCCTCTGTGCCAGTTCAGTTCCCCTGTGCTCAGAACCTCTCTGCGCACACATCGGCCATGTGGCCAAGGGAAACAGCCCCTGGTGCACAGTGTCCTTCAGCGGATCAGCGGCTCCGCTGCAATGTGTCGTCACCAGAAAACTCTCAAAGAGTGGGTTCTTCCAAATTATGCCTGTGGTTAATAAAGATGTTAAACAGCATTGGGTCACAACAGCCCCATGTAACACTACAGGCATGGGGAAGAGTGGCTGGAAAGCTGCCCGGCAGAAAAGGACCTGGGGGTGTTGGTCGATGGGCAGCTGAGTATGAGCCAGCAGGGTGCCCAGGTGGCCAAGAGGGCCAAGGGCATCCTGGCTTGTATCAGGAATGGCGTGGCCAGCAGGAGCAGGGCAGTGACCGTGCCCCTGTCCTGGGCACTGGTGAGGCTGCCCCTCGAATGCTGGGGTCAGGGTTGGGCCCCTCACTCCCAGAAGGACATGGAGGGGCTGGAGCGTGTCCAAAGAAGGGCAACAGAGCTGGGGAGGAGTCTGGAGTCCAAGGCTGATGGGGAGCAGCTGGGGGAGCTGGGGGTGTTCAGCCTGGAGAAGAGGAGGCTGAGGGGAGCCCTTATGCTCCCTACAACTGCCTGACAGGAGGGGGGAGCTGGGGGGGTGGGGCTCTGCTCCCAGGGAACGGGTGATGGGACGAGGGGACACACCCTCAAGTTGTGCCAGGGCAGGTTTAGGTTGGACACTGGGAAAAATTCCTTCCCCGCAAGGGCTGTCAAGTACTGGAAGGGGCTGCCCAGGGAAGAGGTCGAGTCCCCATCCCTGGGGGGATTTAAAAGCCAGGCAGATGAGGTGCTTAGGGCCAGGGTTTAGTCTTCCAATCCCAAGAGCAGTAGGTGAATCGATTCCATGGGGAGTTTTGACAACTGATTTGAGTAGCGTAGAATTCAAAAATAATAGTGCACATTGCAGATCAGTTCCTGTTGTTAAGTGGCAAGAGCAGACAGTAGTCGATACAAAACCAAACCAGAAGTATGTTAAAAATAAGAAAGAATGTGACAAGGTAAGAAATAAGGTGAGATATATTCCAAACGGACAGTTAAACCCCTGGAACCCTGGACCGGGAGGAATTTGTTTATATCTTGAATCATCTAAGAGAAATGTTAGCCAACTAGTTATGGAGTGGAGATGTGGAGAAACTAATCAAACTAAACAAGAACTGGTTTTACGGGACTCAGTATGGTCAATGACTATTTTATCACAGTTTCAATACATGGCTAATGCCTCTTGGTGTTTTACCTGGGATGGTAGCCAATTCTCAACTTCTCCCATTCTCAACAAAGAAACCACTTCTCAAGAAAAAGAGACAGTGGTATCTTGGTGGAATTGTAAGAATATATATAACTGTAGCACAAATAGTGAAACAATACAAGGAATTCCACCTCTAGCAGCTGCGCTAAAATATGGATGTTGGTGTAGGGGGCTCAAAAATGACATAAAATTGACTGATACCTATAATTCCAAGAAAATAATATTCAGTTGTAAAAGATCCACAATTCAGAGCCCAGGCCATTTAGTCTGGGCAATGAGTGATGGAACTTGGACTACTCACTTACCAGTTGACGGAAAGGTAAAACAAATTACCTTAGGGATGCCAACATTGTGTCCAATCTGGAAAAAGGCTCCTTTCAGAGGTGACCTTGAAAATTTGAAATTAATTCGAACAAAAAGATCACAGGTTAATGATGAAGAATGGAATGAACCATCAACAGGAGTAAAAATTGGATGGGCTTTGGAATCTTTATTAACTCCCTTGGCAATCTACCGAAATAGAGCCTGGTTGTATAGATTAACTGGCCAAGTAGAAAAAATTAGCTAATGTAACAAGAAAAGGATTCAAACAGTTAAATTTGCAATTGCAAGCAACCTCAAGGATGACCCTGCAAAATAAAATGGCTCTAGACATGCTCCTATTAAAAGAACATGGAGTATGTGGATATCTAAAAGATGAAATTGACCATTGCTGCATACACATTCCAAACGTCACCAAAGATGTGGAACATGATCTGAGTTTATTAGAACAAATAGAAAAGGGTACCCAAGAAATTCAACAAGATATGCAAGAAAATTGGCTAGATAAAATTTTTGGCGGATTAGGATGGAATTTGAGTTCATGGGTCAAATCTCTGATTCAAACAGTATTGACACTGTTACTAGTGTTTCTAGTAATATTGCTTGTTTACTACTGTTTGAAAAGGGAACTCACTAAGAAAACTACTCTTAATCTGGAAAGCTGCCCGGCAGAAAAGGACCTGGGGGTGTTGGTCGATGGGCAGCTGAGTATGAGCCAGCAGCGTGCCCAGGTGGCCAAGAGGGCCAAGGGCATCCTGGCTTGTATCAGGAATGGCGTGGCCAGCAGGAGCAGGGCAGTGCCCGTGCCCCTGTCCTGGGCACTGGTGAGGCCGCCCCTCGAATGCTGGGGTCAGTGTTGGGCCCCTCACTCCCAGAAGGACCTGGAGGGGCTGGAGCGTGTCCAGAGAAGGGCAACAGAGCTGGGGAGGAGTCTGGAGTCCAAGGCTGGTGGGGAGCGGCTGGGGGAGCTGGGGGTGTTCAGCCTGGAGCAGAGGAGGCTGAGGGGAGCCCTTATCGCTCCCTACAACTGCCTGACAGGAGGGGGGAGCTGGGGGGGGTGGGGCTCTGCTCTCAGGGAACGGGTGATGGGACAAGGGGACACAGCCTCAAGTTGTGCCAGTGTAACCAAAATTATAAAATTGAGATTAAATCAATTAGTTATAAAGATGTTAATGATTTATAGTTTAAAATGTTTGTTATGTATCAAGGGTGATGGGATGGGGTAGTTAAAACAAAAACAAGTTACTAAAGTAGCTAGAATGTTTGTTGTGCGATGTGTTGTAGAATCTTTTGTAATGGTTTGGGTACTATAGAAATATTACAGAGAAGAGAAACAAATAACGTCAACATCAACAATGCGCATGCTCAAAAGAAGGGGTCAACTAAGGGACACTCAAGCACAACCACCGAAGACCACTAGAGACCCCCACACGAGCCCCTTAGAGCTTAAGAACGCATGTGCAGTGATTATATAATTATGTGTAATTATGATAATTAGTTCCAGAAAATTTGATACATATGTATGAGATCTAGTAATATAAATGATTGTTGTTGTAACTTGAGGTGTGCACGTTAGGTGGAGCAATCCCCCGTGCATCCGGCGCCGTGAATAAAGAATGCCTGCTTCTACACTACATTGGTGTTACGAGGTTTGTTCTTCCCGATTTCGGTGACACCAGGGCAGGTTTAGGTTGGACATTGGGAACAATTCCTTCCCCGCAAGGGCTGTCAAGCACTGGAAGGGGCTGCCCAGGGAAGGGGTCGAGTCCCCATCCTGGGGGGATTTAAAAGCTGGGCAGACGAGGTGCTTAGGGCCAGGTTTAGTGGTGGGATGGCAGGGTTAGGGGAACGGTTGGGCTTGGTGATCTTAAAGGGCTTTTTCCAACCTAAATGATTCTGTGAATCTACGAAACACATTGGGTTCTGGACTTTTCAGATAAAAGCACAATCTCTTTGGGAAAAGGATGACGACCGATGTTTTCACTTGCAAAGTCCACAGGCAAATCTGTCCCCTATTTCCTTCCAGAACATTTTCTACGCTTGCAGCATTGGGAGGAGAAGAACAGCCTCAGCTCTAGGAACATGGTGACAGTCGCTGTGCAGCGCAGCCTTAGCCCATCCCCCTGGGGGGTCTGGAAGAATTGAGCACCGTCGGGGGCCGCATCCTTGCCAAGGCCACCTGTCCGTGCCCTGACC